>CM031242.1:998495130-998848638 GCA_018340775.1 Taxus wallichiana var. yunnanensis | reverse complement strand
GTGAAAAACTAACTTTACTCCCGACTCCCCAGTTTCCCCTAGGACACGTGTCACTTTGGCACTTTCTGGGAGCCTTTTCTCCATTTTACCCTTAAAACAACACCCTTAGGACACTTGGCAACTTCCGTCGGCCCTAGCTTATGCATTTGACTTTTCAACTTACTCCCCTATGAAGACACATGGAGGCACACGCTCGTTTGTAAATCTAACCCAAAGTTGCCTTTGGAGGAGCATAGAGTTAACACTTGTCACCCTCCACCGCTTTGTAGACTTTTCAACGGCCATTCTCACTTTTTAGACTTTGGGCTATGTGGCAGCCTCACGCTCATTTGGGTCTCCACCTTTGGACCGACTCTGGAAATGCGCCAGGCCGACACGTGGCACTCTCGCTTCTTCTTCTATACTTAGCCAATTTTTTGCCCTTTTCCGAACCAATTCAAGCCCGAGGACTTTGAATCTTTGTTGTTCTTCCTTCTTCTTTTGGCCCCTCTGCAGCATTAATCTTTATTTCCGACCACTCGCAATTTCATAGTTACGCCCGCTTGTAGCTTAGATAATGGATTTAAGGTGTAGAATGGCCCGACAAAGTCATTTTTCCTTTCAGACTGGATTCTTTGATCTCTCTTGGCCTCCGCCACTCCACTGCTAAATCTTCTTACAACCAATTTGTAGGATTTGAATGAGTTTTCTCGAGTTCCTTCCATGCGGGGTCGTGATTCGATCCAATATTTAGCTCGGGGTGAAATATGGATAACAAGTCCTTTTTGTGGGTCGCCATTTCGTCACCATTGGACAGCACCTTGCGCATGCCAAGAACATTTTTCCTTTTTATTAATCAAAGTATAAATAGTGCCCATGGATGAAGGACATGGGTGCCATTTCTTCCCTGACTACAAACAAGAAACAAGGCCTGTTGAATTTGGGTTTGTGGGACAAGATTATCAAAGTGCAAAGGATGTTGGATTTCAAATATGTGGATTGCATTTAGTTAGTCTCAACACAACGTTATCGGCTCCATCGGGTATACGGTTAAATCAAGAGGAGGCTCAGGACCACCCAATACCATGTTCTCACATTCCTCCATCTAATGGGGAGAAGATTCATAAGTTTAAATTGGAGATGATTATTTGCAAAAATCCTACCTTCCTAAAATTACTTGAATTTATAACTAAAAAAGGGGGAAACCAAGAGCTATAAGGAAAAAGCGTTTTGCGGTTCGGTTTCATACCAATAACCTATTGGATTTTTTCCATTTTTATGAGGAAGAAAATGGAAACACTCTTCGTTATGCCAATAGATAGAGAGAAACCCTAATCGTAAATGTGTGCATGGATTTGTTACCTTGGGATATCGAGTCCACTCCATATATCCTTGTCTCTAAAGTGTTTCATGAGATAGACAACTGAATTCCCTTTACATTAACACGTGTTCTAAATTACCAATAAACACAAAGAAATGAAATTACTAAATCAACTATTGACATTAACACTATTGGTGGACCAATCCTTGCATTTAGACTAGATATCTCCAAAATATGTTACCTCGATGACTTGCACACCACACACCCTTTCTTCTATAAATAGTTGACACAAATGACATGTGATTGCGGGAAAGAAGAGTTTTGTATTGGTTCCTCACACCATTTTCTCGTCTTTACACCTCTCCTCTCTCAAATCCCTTCTTCATCACCCCTCATCTTTTATTACTTTTTTACTCTTTTAAATTATAATTCCTCAATCCATCCCCTATCGATATTTCCATTGTAAATTTCACGTTTATATTGCACGAGTTGTGTAGGATTGAAATTTGAAGCTCACATTAATTAGTTTATTGTGAGGAGCGGTTAGAAATTTTATAAATTAATCATGAAGTCCTATGAATGAGTAAAGTGGAGTCAAGAGACGAAGATGCACGAGAAGTACCGAGTTGAATTTAATGAATTTGAGTTTGCAGATCCGATATAAACAAGTTAAATATGAAGTGTTGAAGGATGAGCCAAGTTGTGTAATGGAGGTGTTAGGTTGAATGATCGAGTGGTAGTAGTGGGAATGGAAGTAGGAATATGAAGGGGTTGAGTGGAGGCCATGGCAGCTGAGGAAGAACCTACAAGGGGTATAGAAGCAACATCTCGAGAGTTTTTAGCAACCATCAAAGTATGGAGAATATGCAGGAGATGCTTAGGATTGTTTTGAAAATTTTGACAAAAAATTGTGACCTTTTATAGTTTTTCTTGATCAACATTGGTGTCCTTATCATATGATTTCTCACTATCATATGTTTCAATGTTTTCAAGAGGAAGCTGTTGACAATTTCTGCACTTGTGCAGAAATGGGCAACTCAATATTTTTTTACGATGGATAGCATTGGTGAAGTATACCTAAGCTAGGGAGATTATATCAAATTATGTTTATCGCTGATTTATTTAAAAGATTACATGAAATCTGTAGTTATGTGTGTTGTTACAAAACGTAATAGATCACATAGTCTGTAATTTCATGACTATCCTCAGCAAAAGAACACAAGCCCCAAGGACAATTGTGTTGTCTTGATGAGGACATCCAATTGTAGAGTAGGTGAAGTGTAAAGTTTTGGAACAACAAACATAAGTGCAGATCAAAGAAAATTAGAGTTCGTTACTAAATGTTACAAGTTCTATTCAATGTTCTTTCCTTTATGATTAAGACATTCAATTGTGTTACTGAGTTGTTTAGTTCATTATACAATCCATACAGAAAGCAGAAATGCAGAAAGAGATATACAACTCATTTACATAATTCAATGTTATATTCATAAGGAGTTTTGAAATGTTTCCCACACAAGCCGTGGGATGTAATTGAAAAGTAAAATACAGCTACTGAAAATAAAGATACACATGCATGAAAGAGAAAGCAAAGGAGTATGAGTGAACCCATCATTGCCTTGGGGTTTTTGTTCTTCGTTTGAAGCATCTTCATCTCCATATTTTGTTTCTCTTTCATCTTCATTGTAGAATCCATTGTACCTAAAAAGAAGAAAAGTTAACTATCAGTTACGAGCTCAGGGATCAAACCATATTCCTACACTATCCTACTTCGTGCATATGAATCTTCCCTAAGTAGGAGATGTATTCTACTTGAAGGAAAACTGCATACATGCTTTATTCACTCAGAAGGAAGAAAGTGAAAAGAAAGAAGAAAACATGGACATAAGAGAGGCCAAAAAGCCTAATTATTTTCTAATTGTTTTCCTAAGTGTGTAGGTACATCTTGCAGACCAAAGGAAAAATAGACAAGTCATAAGTGCATGCAATAAAAGGAAGAATGTAACTAAAAGTTCCAACAACTGTTCTGAAATGGAAGAGGTTACAATACAAAAGAGAGAGTGGAAGATAAAAACACTTGTTCTAGTTGCAACAGAAGAGGGAGAATCAGATTTCAAGAAGCTGAAGCTAAATGGGAAGAAGGGATTACAACTGAAACAGGATGAGAGAGAAGATTTTGGGAAAATTTTGACAAGGCTTTGCCATGTAAAATGGACATTTACAACTTTTCATCACGTTGTTTTCAACTACTACATGCTTTAAAGGAACTATGCAAATCAAATAAGTGATACAGGAAGTAGAAAAGCATCACATGATCAAAATAAACAGCTAACATATTTTCAGTTCTCAATTGCTATATCAATTCAGCAAGAAAAGTGTTACTTTCTATGTTTTGGATCAGAAAATACAACTACTATTTCTAGAAATACATGAGAGATAAGATTTGGAAAAAATTGAAAGGGCTTCGCCATGTAAAATGGACATTTATGACTTTCCAAAGCATACATATCAGAGTTGTAATAAAAGGAAATACAGTATATAATGCAGAAAAGAAATGGACTGTACTTTCATTCATCAGATTGAAGTGCTTGGAGCATTCTTTATAGCTTAAACAGCTGAAGAGAAATGAAGTTGCTAGATAATCCTACAAATACAACCATCCTGAACTACAGTTTTCCAAAATGAAGCAAGTATCAAGTGTTCATTATGCCACAGTATATCTTGAGCTCAAAATTAAATACAAGATTCATAGTTTTTCAGAACAGGAAAGTGCAAGATTGAGCAACCATTTTAGAGAATGGCAAACAAAGCTTCAAATACAACAAACTTTCAAAAATAAGCATGTTTCAGGCCTCCATTATTCAAACAACAACAGTTCAAGTTCAAATATTAAAGAAAATCAGAACAAGAAAGGATATCAAAAGCTTTCAACTGAG
The DNA here is from genome assembly GCA_018340775.1 of Taxus wallichiana var. yunnanensis. NCBI lineage: Eukaryota > Viridiplantae > Streptophyta > Pinopsida > Cupressales > Taxaceae > Taxus > Taxus wallichiana. Next base: position 998,844,402 of record CM031242.1, on the reverse strand, counting down.
AACAAACCCAAAGTTTGAATCATAAGAGTGGTTAAGAGAGTTCTTATTCAAAGATTGAAATGGTAGAGAAAATATTCTCACAGCAGTGTCAATGAAATTTCAAGGATCAAAGCTACAAGCTTTTAGTTTTGGATTGCATTATCAGAGTAAGGGAAAACTTGCAAACCCACATAGCAAGGGAAGTGAATTTTTACAATCATTACTAAAATGCATTTTCAGAAAGGAACAAATTTATTCAGAACTAAGAAATGCCAAAGTACATATATAAGAATTGTTATCTTCAGTTTCTCAGAAGATTCGGATGGCTACTCTGTGTAAGGAATATCATTCAGAAGAAGGGAGAATTTTAAATGACGGTTTCTAAAAATGAATACATTACAAGTGACGACTGTGTCAGAATTAATCCGACCACAAGAGCAAGAAACACATATTTCATATTTCATACAACAACGGCCATCACAAATATCGGCCTAGGTAAAAGCTTAGCATGAAAGAAACTCATTTTTTGGGAAACCCACAAAAGAAAGTTGTAATGCCCGAAATGAAAAATAGAGAAGAATGGCAGTATAACAAACAACTACTCATTTTGTATGAAATAGAGCTTGAGACTCACATTATGGTAAGACGAAGGCTCGAGATGCACTCACCTTCCTTAATGATGGTTTTAGAATCAGAACACCCAAAATGATTTTTGAGCTCAGATATCAGAATGCAATGAAAATACAGAGACACACAAGGTTTTGAGGTGTTAATGTCAATAAAGCTAAAACCGACTGAGATAAATAAGTTACAAACCAGGAAACAAAGTCTCACCTTTGAAAAATAATCACAAAGCTCATGAGACGGAGAAGGTATAATTTGAGCTTCGATGATCAAGAAAATGGCACCTTAGAAAGAATAAAAGGTGAGTCTAAATATTTCCCGAAAGAAAGCAAAACCCAAGCTCAAAGAAAGCTCAACGATGGCGGCCAATATTGGCAAGTAACATCACAACAAAAAATATATACATATGCAATACTTATTTGTAGAGGAAAAAAATGAGTTCCAACGACCACACAGAGATCCCGAAGAGAAAGAATGATAGAGCCGAGCACATAATCAAATCGATGGCATCCAAGAAAATTTTTCCAGGGCTTCACCCGCACAACCAAAAACCAAATGAAATGTGTTTGAGGGTCGAAGACACTCTTTACCATGCAAACTCAAGAGGTGAGTTTCAATCTGACTCAACCATGGTTTAGGATCGATGACCACAGATCGAAGTACAAAGATCAAAGGTGAGGATAAAGCTCAGAGATCAAAACAAGTAATCATGGTTAGTTCTCACCGACCACATTAATTACAGAGTTACAAACCCTAACCACAAGTTAGAGATCGATGACATCAAGCCAATAAGTACAAAGATCAATGGTGCAGGTTCCATTTCAAACATCAAAGCAAACTCGGCTTAGGTCAAATTGCCACCGACAAAGCATATGAGGGGTGAGTCACCATGGGGAAGGGGCCAACCCATGTCATCAATTTAAAAATAGAATCATTGCAATTCAAATATCAAAAGATCAACTATAGTCTGAGTGTCCAATGTGACAAAAGCCGACCAAATCATTATATAATGATCAAATAAAAGGTATTTCCAACCTTTTTCCTTCAAATAATGCCAAGGTCAACAACTATGGGGTGGAAAGTATATACTATAGCATGTGTTATGAAGGTGGCCGAGTAAATCATGGTGGCCCTTTTTACCAAGTGATCCCCATGCACATCTAGACATAATAATATGCTAAGTCCACGAAGGTGGCCAACCATGGTGAAGTGCAGAGGTGGTCCCCACAGTTGGAGGAGTTAGGGGTAATTTGCAGAATGTCACCCTTGTGACCATTTGAAGCCAAAAGATGTCAACATCAGAATATGTACACATGGCAGGTGGTCCCCTATATTGGATGTTTATCTTGCAAATATTACAAATATTTGAATTATTTGCTCACAGGAAGAGAATTGATTTTTGCATGCTTCACAAGAAGATAGAACAGAGAAGAGACAAGTTGCATGCCATGGAGAGAGACTTGCCTAGCAAGCAATCTATTTTTGGCAAAATTATTCACCCAACTCTATTAAAAATAGAACAGTCAACTTCAGTTGACTGAGATGTAATCAAAGGCTATTAATGCCTCTTGTACTAGTTTGTATTATTTTATCCTTTTATTTATTATTAAATAAAGGATAAAATTAGGATGCATGGGTGAGTACAGCCTTAGGTTATTTTTAGGAAGGGTGGGAAAATTTTTTTGCTATATATTGTGTGCCTTTGTAAAGCACAAGGGGATACTTTGGAGGACTTTTTGATATAGGAGTGCTGAAGCAATTTTTGCCACTTTTTCCTTCTGAGTGTGAAGTGATTTCTTGCCTTACCAATTATTTACAGCTTGTGTATGTTTCTGTTAGTCTTGTGAATACAAATTCCCTGACCAATCATCTTACCCTGCTGCAATATCAGTACATTCTGCTTAATTTCAATGTGCATGTTAACTTATTAATGTTGTTGTGATATTTTCCTCAGTACAACCAAGTGTTTTCCTTAAACATTCTATAGAAAACTGTTGGCTCGTGCATCAAGAATCCTTCTCATAGCAATCGTGCATATACTCAGTCAAAGCCCTCATATAAATTTGGTGTATCACCCCAATCTAGTTATTTCACAACCATCTTTTACCCTTAATCCCAGAAAATCAATTTAGGATACATCAATAAGGAACCGAGCCTTTTAATCCTGGAGACTCACCTCAAAATAGGTATACCCATAGACCTGAGGTGTTTCCATTGTATCTGAAAGAGAGAGATCAATTTTTTCAAGGCTAGAAAACTTGTAGCCATCTCTCTATAGGGTGCACTTTTGAGAGATAACAGAACATTTTGAGAACTGGAAAAGGGGTTATCATATTCATCCATTGATTTAAAAACCCTACGAGAAGATGGAGACAACTCAAGTTGCTCAAAATACCCAAAACGACCACTATGGGTAACAAGAATAAGAAGAAGACCCTAAAAAGAAGATGGAATTCAAGTGATGGGTGGACCAAATGTTATAAAAAATATGGAAATTTGTAAAACCCTAGGATATTTGTAGAGTAACTGATAGAACAATGATAAACAATTGTTAGATACAAGAGGACACAAACAATAAGATAAATAAGAATGAAACCCTAAGTGCAAGAGGGATAAAAAAAGACTTAGTTGATTTGCACTTGATCCAAAAGTATTCTGGGCTGGAAAATTGATGAACAAGAGGAGTAGATTGTCGCAATCAAACACATAAAATCCTGGAAACACCCAATGAACTGGGAATGGGGCACCCAAAACAAGACTGGGGCGGCTAGGCGCCAGAGACCTCTTGTTGGGCGCTTGTGACCATGAAAGGACTCAGAAACTGGTTTTTCTTGTGTCGCATAGGTTTCATTAACCTTCACTTTTAGTTTCATGTATGTCACTAGATGATCATCGAATTCACCTGTAACCTGCAAAACAAATGATATCTTGTAAAACCCCAAAACACATCAAATCCTAAAAATAAAGATGCAAATGGGGAGTCGACTAACTCCGATGGTCACCCGACTGAGTGAACTTATGACCGAGTGTTGTACTACATTCCAAAGTCCATATAGTTCTTGTATATGTGTGCAAGAATTGTGCCCTAAAAATCCCTTGCACAAACGTGCATGATAACGCACGATAGATAGATGCACTGATGTAAGTAGATGTGTGGATGGAATAATGAACTCCACTTCATATGCGTGTATGTAGAAAATGCAGTCACTTGTCCCTTGATTGAAGCTAGATGAATGCCTTGATGCTCTTAGAATTCCTTTTGGAACAACCTTAGGTGGTGATAATAGATGTTTAATTTTTGGTCCTATATTTTGGTCACATAGCTTTATATTTGTTTTATTCCCTTGGTTAAATTTCACAATTAACAACTAGAAGGCCGACCAATAAGAAAACAATATGCCTAAACGATAAAAGAGATCCAAAAGAGGTGAGTAAGATAAAGAAGGTTTGGGGCACCTAGAAGGACGGGGCGCTGGGCACTAGTGTCCCGAGCCATAAAAGATAAAACAGTAAAGTATCGAGTGGGTTGTAGGGTGTAGAAGGCCAAAAAGAAAATATAAAACATAGACAAAAGGCCAAAGGTAGTTATTAATTGCTAGTTTTCTCACTTAGGAATCATATGAATAGTAGTATGTGATGGACCTAGAAATGTACACAAAGTACGTGATTTAATGCCTACACCAATAAAATATATTGACACCATAAAAAAGAATAGTAAAGATTGATTGCCAGATAATATCTACCTCCGCTTATATGACCAACCGCTAGATGAGATCAACTATCGATTATTGTTCGTGCATCACCTATTTTCTTTCAATTACTCGAGAAGAAACTAGAGGAACTCAATTAACGATGATTGTTATAATGTGAACAAGTTTGAGATGATAAAGTCGAGCACAAATAACATATATTATTTAGGTAGGAATAATCTAAGTTGTAGAATAGTTCGAGACATGTAAGGTTTTGATTCCCACCTTTTTATTTCCAACTTTCCATTCATATTTTCATCTTATCTAACATATTATATGTCTTCCAATTGATAACCTTGACAAAAAAAATTCAAAGTCCTTTTTTGTCGGTCGCCATTTCGTCACCGTTGGACAACACCTTGCGCATGCCAAGAACATTTTTCCTTTTTATCAATCAAAGTATAAATAGTGCCCGTGGATGAAGGACATGGGTGTCATTTTCTTCCTGGCTGCAAACAAGAAACAAGGCCTGTTGAATTTGGGTTTGTGGGACAAGATTATCAAAGTGTGGAGGATGTTGGATTTCAAATATGTGGATTGCATTTAGTCTCAACACGACATTGTCGATTTGGGCCCGTCGGGTCGGTAGTTATCAGCTCCACCGAGTGTACGGTTAAATCATAGAGGAGGCTCGGACCACCCAATACCATGTTCTCACATTCCTCCATCTAATGTGGCGAAGATTCATAAGTTTAAATTAGAGATGATTATTTGCAAAAATCCTACTTTCCTACAATTACTTGAGTTTATAACTAAAAAAGGGGGCAACCAAGAGTTGTAAGGAAAAAACATTGCGGTTCGGTTTCATACCAATAACCTATTGGATTTTTTCCATTTTTTACGAGGAAGAAAATGGAAACACTCTTCGTTATGCTAAAAGCTATGAGAGAAACCCTAATCGTAAATGTGTGCATGAATTTGTTACCTTGGGATATCAGTCCACTCCATATAACCCTGTCTCTAAAGTGTTTCATGAGACACACAAGTAAATTCCCTTTACATTAACACGTGTTCTAAATTAGCAATAAACACAAAGAAATGAAATTGCTAAATCAACCATTGACATTGAGAGTATTGGTGGACCAATCCTTGCATTTAGACTAGATATCTCCAAAATATGTTACCTTGACAACTTGCACACCACACCCCCTTTATTCTATAAATAGTTGACACAAATGACATGTGATTATGGGAAAGAAGAGTTTTGTATTGGTTCCTCACATCATTTTCCCGTCTTTACACCTCTCCTCCCTCAAATCCCTTCTTCATCACCCCTCATCTTTTCTTACTTTTTTTACTCTTTTAAATTATAATTCCTCAATCCATCCCCTCTCGATATTTCCATTGTAAATTTCACGTTTATATTGCAAGAGTTGTGTAGGATTGAAAGTTGAAGCTCACATTAATTAGTTTATTGGGAGGAACGGTTAGAAATTTTATAAATTAATCATGAAGTCCTATGAAATCACATTTCATAGGACAAGGAAAAGGGAGTTTAGGGGTTCAAGGTAAATGTCATTATAATCAATGATGAAAATATCTTGGGAATATCAAAGGAAAACTATTAACAATGAATCAATTATGCACAAAATGAATCAATTATGCACAAAATTCGAGGGAAAATTTGTCCCGTGGACTTCAACAAAGAATTAACGAGGAAACAACTGTGTCACGCGTGTGAGTGAAAAGGGTAAAATTCCGGACTTAAAAATAAATAAATTATAACAGAGGAATAGACGCAGATTTCAAGGAAAAAGAGGAAAAAAGCATAAAGCTCTTCCGATTTCAAAAATGAATGAAATATAGACTTTGAGTGGATAGGGACTTGGAGCAGATAGAGACTTCGACACAAAAGCAAAAAGCTAAAATCAAACGTTAAAGGCGAAGATGGTCTATAAAAGGCCAGAGATGGATTGAGATTAGCCTAGGGTTTATGTCGATGGTTTGGTCACTTTGTGTTGTGTGTGTTTTTTTTTTGGTCTCGTATTGTACAGGGCCTATTATTATGGTCTATTCTATTCATTTTGTGTATTTTTGGTCTTTATGCTGGACAAGGCTTTCATATTTGTTCTTCTTGTCTTTTCACATTTGGTTGTTTCATTCTGGCTACCATCGACATGATCTCGTGTCCAGGTGCGACAAGTGGAAAGATGACAAAAGAAAATGCTTTGGAATGAAGTGTTTCCGAGGTAAGTTAGGGTTTAAATTCAAGCAATTTTGTAAGTTAGTGTTTAAATTCAAGCATTTTTGTCAGGATTACTCATTTACCTCCCATTTGGAGGTTATTCTCATAATTCACACTTTTTATTTGTGTGTTTTTATCAAATCATTTTTGAGACAAGACCAAACGACTAGATATTTGTACTTTACGTAGAGAAGGAGAGAGACAGAGATATTTGCACAAAGTGACATGTGTTGTGTGTTTCTTCCATCGTATTTTACCCAATTTATTAAGTTGTAGTTGATTAGTACACATTTTTTGGGTTAATATTTTTATTGATTCAATTTTGAACTGTTGAACATACTTTAAGGGATTTATCTACTAGTGTCCTCCAATTTTCTTCATCTGGTAAGCCTTGATGGTGATTTTTATGAAGAATTGGTCATTATTTACTACTATTAGACTCATTTGTATATATGATCGGCTCCCAGTTTTGGTCCTGCCTAGCTCTTGTTCTAAGAAAAGATTAAACGAAAAATTTAGGATAGATTCGTGAGAATCCAAAACCTCAGAGGCCGTAGTTTTAAGAAATCTCAGATCCCTCGGAGACCACAGTATATTAGTTACTATGTCTAAACATTTCAAAGATGTTTCATAGTTTTATTATTAAATTTTTTGTTTCATGGCATCTATGGAGGATATTCATCAAATAGCAAAGAAAATTTCTAGTTGCATGGTCTTAAAGATGCAATGTTGTATATTTGTGCCAGCTCCCTAGTGTTTTCTTCTTATTTTCGTATCATTACCCTAGGTTGATTTGTGTTAAATGGTTTAAATTCGTTGGTGTTAAAACAGAGCCTGATTCCAAGTTGGAAAGTGAATTATAAAATATGTTAACTGCCAATGAAATCATGGGCCCCCATTTGAAACTTTCTTAACTACAAATGGTTAAGTTGCTCCATTAAAAGATGTATGCAGGCAACATCAGGATTTTTATTCTGCAGGCATGGAAGAAGACATTTATGCACGCCATCCTGCTAATCTTTTAAAAAATGGTATTTCTGCACATTAATATGAATGAAAAACATGTTATAATGTTGTCTCTGAAGTAATTCAGAATAGTCTTGCAGTTAATATAGGGTCTTTTTGCTATCAGGGAAAGCATGGTATGATCTTATTAGTTAAAAATTAGTAACTAATTTTGTGTTGTATATTTATGTTTATTCACAAAGGATATATTGGATTTCAATCTCAAAATACATAGACCATACAAATACCACCAAAGTGAGAGCGACGAGGAGTGGTTAAATATGGAACAGTAGGGGCGTATGATTTGTAGGACAATATTGTGTCCTGTTGTGTTCTGTGATCTGTCAATGTATGGTTTCGGATTATTTAGTTTTTTTTTTTTTTTTTATATGGTTACCATTGGTATGTTCTAAGATCAAGGCACAAATGATGGAACATAACATTTCAGAGATGTTTTTATGTGGCTTTTTTATTTACCATATTTTAGAGGTTTTTCTCATACAACTTGCATTATTTTTGTTATTAAATGCTTTGGAGACAAAATCAAATGATGCACAGAGAGAGACAGACACAAAGGCAGGTTAGTTTTTGTTGCATCCAACAATATTTTTATTATATCTTATTCATTCATTATTCGATATTGTTATTCATTTATTATTCAATTTCTTCAATCATTTAAGGGGTTTATTTCATTTACCTACTAGTTAAGTAATTTTAATGGTGTATCAAACTATCAAGCACACCTTTAGGAAGTTTAAGGTCGTATAAAACTGTTATGCACCCCATCTTTGTTTATTGTCCATCCGCACATTTGAATTTGAATTTTAGTTATGTTATTTAAATTCTATTTACAAATCATGCAATCAAAACCTTTCTAGGATTTATTTATGTCTTGCAACAAATTCCAACAATTTATTTTCTGAAAACTATACCTATTCCAAAACTATTTGCACTATTTCAATACCAATTATCTAAATAACAAAAAGTAACTTGTGTAATTTTATAAATAACAGAGCAGTAACTTGTGTACTTTTATAAAACTAACAATATGTGTTTGGTAATAAAATACCTTATCTTATTTCTCTTTTTTAAAAATATCTTTGAGTGTTTAGTATATGCTTGCTTACAAAAGTTTCACTCTTTTATTTATTTAAAAGATAATCCAAGTGATTAGTATATGTTTTTCCTGTATGATCCAAATTCCTGAGTTTCGATAAGGATGCTAGTAAAAGGATATCAGTTTTTTTATTGGCCAAATAAAATAGAGTCATCAAATAATTTTTTGACATTTTTATATTACTAATAATGGTTTAGTATACCTAGTAAAATCCTATGTTGTATAACCAAAACTTCAATGTTGCTTTTTAAAATGTAATTATTTTAATGTTCTTTGATTGTATAAGAGTTTATGGTAGTGTTGTTTGATTTGCACTACAAATATTAATTATATAGATGGGAGCTGGAGTTAAGTATTGATTTAGGAGGAGGAGAATATAATCGGTTGTTATGGGTGTGATATTTGATACCAATTACTCATTTGTTCATAAATTTATTTTAATATTCTGTTTTATAAATTTACTTTAATATTCTATTTTATATATTTAATATTTTGTTTTATAAAATTTGTATCTTTGTGCCATACAAAAATATGTTGATTATCGTGTTTGACATTAGTTTCAAAAATATGATGATTATCATGTTTGACATGAGTTTCAAAAATATATTGATTATCATGTTGGACATTAGTTTCTTGTTCATATGCAACTCATTTTTTCATAGTTTCATATGTAATTTATGAATATTAGAACTGTTTAATTTTATTGACATGGTACAATTTTAAATGATCATAAAAAATATGATTGAATTTGTAATTTATAAATTATTTTATTAAAAATATTTTGAATTTAAATAATTCTTTTTTGTATATAGTTTGTTTTAACAAGTGAGTAATTAAGATAAAAGTGCTTTCAATCTAATTGACATATATATTCAACTCCCTTTTATAAACTCTTTTTTTTTTTTTTTTTTAAGGATAAGGAAGTGCTTGAAATATTTTTTGGGGATTAACTTTTGGTTTGGACATTCATGTGCATTTTATGTAAAGATATTTGCTATAAATTATTTTTACTTTTCTATGATAAAAGTTTTGTCATGCAAAATTTATTGATTATCAGGTTTGTTATCAATTTTGGTTATATTACAAGTCATTTTTTGTAAGGTTTCAACTTAGGAAAGCATAATTTGTTTAATTTTATATGATCATCATGATTGATTGAAATCGTAAATTATATTTTGTAAATATTATTGAAACTTCATATTAGGAAAAGTATAACTTGTTTAATTTTATATATGATCATCATGCTGATTGAAATCATAAATTGAAACTTCATATTAGGAAAATATTTGTTTAAATTTTTAATGATAATCATAGTGATTGAAATCATAAATTTGTGTAAATTTTAATTTCAGTCCGTCTAAAGTGTATCATTTTGAAAATATTATTGAAACTTCATATTAGTAAAAGTATAAATTGTTTAATTTTATATGATCATCATAGCTGATTGAAATTGTAAATTATATTTTTGTAAATGTTTAGAAAAGTATAACTTGTTCAATTTTCAAGTGTAATTGATTTTGAAAATAAATTATTGAAACTTCATATTAGGAAAAGTATAACTTGTTCAATTTTATATGATCATCATAGCTGATTGAAATCGTAAATTATTTTTTTGTAAATGTTTATTTCAATCTATCCGAAATGTATATTCAATTCATTTTGAAAAAATCATCTACATTATTTTTTTGGGATAAAGAAGTGTTTTATATTCATAATATATTTATATTTAAAATATATTTATTTAATTATTATTGAAACTTCATAATAACAAAATAATTTTTATTAATAATAAATCAAACAAAATGTTATGTATAGGAATATAAAGATGTAAAATATTTACGAATGGTTCTTTAAAAATATAATTTAAAAAAATGAAAATGTTAAATTTTATTTTATGATTAAATACCATTTAATAAATTCTCTTTTTATAATTTAGATAGTTAAAAAAATTAGGACATTTTGATTATATATGCAGTTTATACGTTTTTTTTTTTAATAATGTAAGATAAGATTAAGATTTTTTTTGGGCTAAATCTCTATGTGAAATTTTTCGAGCTTTTTATAATTTGTATGTTGCATTATTTGTTTCAATATGACACAAAGGCATGCATTTGAAATTCAAGACATTAATATTTTAGTCAATTAATGTTGGGTTCAATTATATATAAATATTTTTGTATTGATCTAGATATGTTTTAGCATTTTAAGAATCAATAATGTGTATTTTATTTTTATGTATTTACTTGTATAGATGAAAGGATGTGCACCCGAGTATTTTAAATATAAATCATTTTATGTACTATACTCTTTCACATATAAATGATTGCAAGTTTTTATAAAATTGAGAAATATTGAGATGAAATTATGTTAAAAATATTTTAAAATTTACATTCTTTTCTTTATATAAAAAAATTATTCAATTGATATATTTATTCATATTGTATAGTACATATGTGTATTCAACTAATATATTTAGTCATATTGTATTGTAGATATATTTAATTATAAATTTAACAAATTTATATTAATATATTATTTTCTTGTAAATGAAATATATTTTAATTGTAAGTGTCATGTTTGGTTTATTATATTTTATTAATTTATACATATATTATATACAAAGTTAGGTGCATAATTATTTATATTAATATTTTTAGATAATATTATTTCCATATTCTATATGACTTTGGATTTATTTATGTATTAATTTAATATTTTTGTATGACATATTTGTATATTTTATATTTTTCATCAAGTATATACTTTTATAATATATTTATTTTATAATTTTTTTACATAATTTATTGTATATTATTTGCATGTATAAGTAAATATTTATGTGATATGTATTTTTTCATAAACTATTTGTATATAATCTAGGATGTATAATTAAATGTTTGTATGTCATATTTGTACATTACATATTTTTTCTTTATACAAATTTGTATTTCTATACTATAAGAATGGTTCACCACTCTATGTTGAAATATAGTCATGGCTCGAGTTCTTCACCATCTTGGTCACAACCTTTCACGATAGCTCGCTTGTTCAATGAAAGAGTTTCGCTATTATGCATAGTCGATGAGCATCTGGATAGCCCATTTTATCAAAGCATGCTAACTCAAACTCCCCTACTCATAACAATCACCTCACTTAGCATATAATGAGCTTGGCTCCCTTATAACGAGCTAACCATGTTGATGAATATGGATCGAATATGATGGTGAATAACTCGACATTCCTTACATGACCAACTCGGTTTGCAATGTAACATCACAACTAATTTGAAATAGCTTGGTCATACAATGGAGGAGCTCAACTTGTAAAGCAACTCAATATCGGCTCGCTCATGGGCTTAGTTAGCTCCCTACGGACCTAAAAATGTAACTCTTTCAACTTCCTCCATCCCTTTATCAAATTATGTGTTTTTAGGATTTCTTGTGCTCGGGGTGGCGTATGTCATGATTAGAGATGCTCCTAGATGAATTGTTGGGCTTTGCCATTCCTTACCAAGAGGGCCCCTTAACAAATTGTCACAATGCAAGCTTTCCTTTTTCTAATTTCACGAGGGTAGTGAAATTGGATAATAATTAGGCGACTCATGGTGCCATTTGGCTGCTAGATGAAGTATGACCACTTGTATATAGCTATCCATTGGGCATGGAGTTTGCATGATCATCATGAATTGATCTAAAATTTGAAAATATTGATCGCAAAACACTTGGAATGTTGTTGCTCAATGTAATGTCCCCTTTCCTATGCTAAAGGCCTAAGGGCCAAGTCGAGTCCAAACCGTGGTCATACCCAAGGGGCGGTGGACGCAGGAGCTATTGGGAAGAGGCCACGTGGTTCTAATATCCGAGTTTTGCGTTTGGGGGCCACTTTTGGATCATGGTGACTTAAAAAGGAAAAAATAACTTTAGTTACTTTTATTTTATTGGCCCCTCAATGGAATGAAATGTGTCTAGGGTTATTGGGGCTCTTTTGCCATGGAGAAGTATATAAGGAGATGAGAGAGAAAGGAAAAAGGGACTTTTGCATACATTTTATTTACCTTCACGTGTAACTAATGTTTGCGCATCTACAACTTGTGGAGTAAAATCCCACAGGGACTCTAGCTTTGGTGGTGAGAGACATGTCCCTAGCTAGCAGGGCATCATTCGATAGTGAGAGATCTACCCTAGTTTGTCATTTTGGAGCCGCTTTCAGGGATGTGTTACAGAGATATTATCAGAGGTTTCAGAGGAAATATTTTGAGGGTTTTGGGGGCATTTGGGGAAGATAATCAGAGGGTTTTAGATCAGATTTTACAGCCATTTGGGCAGGGCTCAACATCACTTTGAAGGCATCTTCATCGATTCCTAACCCTTTTCCAAGCTAGGCGACTTGTAGCCTTTATTTTCAGGGTTTTCGGTCGACCATTTTCAGATCTGAAGGTTGAAATATCATTTCCTATATTTGTTTATGTTATTTCCAAAGTCTCATAATTTTCGCTCTTGTAATTGGAGAGTTACGAATTTTAGAAGTTTTCCTAGTTGTTTAGGGCACGCTGTAATTTTTGGCAGCATTTTAATTTCTGTTAAATCCCAAAAATAGTTTTCTAATGTCATTTATAATAATATCAAGCTCTCTTTAAATTCTCAAGTAATTTGGGTGGACATTTTGGGAAATATTAAGTTTCTTTAGTTTATTGCCTAGCTAAATGATTTTTAGAAAAATCAGTAATTTTATGTGGCTACAAATTTTCAATATTTTGATGCATTTTTAAGTGGTATCCCAAAAGATATTTTAGTGGTATTTTAGTTCGTTTTCCCTAACTGTAAAAATTTGGAAAAATCAGTATTTTATGTGGCTGCAAATTTTCAATATTTTGGTGCATTTTTAAGTGGTATCCCAAAAGGGATATTTTAGTGGTATAAGAGAGTTGTTTCTCCAACTTGTTGGAATCGAAAGATGGGGACAAAGACAGTGAGGATAGGTGTAAATCTGATGAAACAATTGTTCACTAACATGGTAAAGCAGTAGGAGACTATCGATATCTATTTGAGCCATCTCACTGAGAGATTAGCCCAGGATATGATTGATACTCATGCAGAAAGAGGAGAAAATAGCAATAGGGGACAACATGGTCTAAGAGTGGAGGGTGGACATTTAGGGCAAGAGGTCTCCCCATTCTTCTACTAGGCCTTTGGGGTTTCAAGAACCTTCTTTATTGAAGGATTTAGAAGTTTCACAGCACGACATGATACAGTTCGATATTGTAGATGAGGAGTCTTGTTGGGAAAGGTAACAGACCTTGATTGATGGCTTTTGTGACAACATGTCATTCCAAGAATATTGCAAAATGAAGATTGGCAGTAGGCCTAGGAGAGATCACCACATACATGTACCAAAGATGAAAAGGAGGTTGGGACAGATTTCTATTCCACACTTAGACGATTCTAAGAAGTGTACTGCACAGTCTTGGGTCCAAAAGTTGAAGACATACTTCAACTTGAATCCTATGCGTGAGGAAGATGCAATTAAGTTTGCAATCTTACATTTAGAGGGAGAAGCTCATGATTGGTGGCATCATGGGTTGATTACACAGGGACACATATAGATCATGACGTATGCAGAGTTCATAAAGAGGCTAGTGAGCAAATTTGATAGGAGGGACCCCGACAAGTATTTTAGAGAGTTGACTCATTTGAGGCAGACTGGTTCCTTGGACCAGTATATCACTGATTTTTAGAGGCTATCGGTCATGGTACCTGATGTTACAGAGATGAGGTTGATTTCCTTATTCACAATAGGTTTGATAGACGCTATCGCTGGATTTGTGAAGGCATTTGAGCCTTTTTCTTTGCATGAGACTATTAAAAGAGCTCGTGACTTGGAGTTATCCACTCCTAAGTCGAGGTTTCCACCTCAAGTGTAGCCTAAGGGTTTCCTTTTTAGAATTGAGGGTGCGCAGTCGAAGGTACCTCCACCTAGCAATGATACAACCTAGAGACCATTCGGTTCTAGACATTGGTTCTTTGAACCAGTATATCGCTGATTTTAGAGGCTATCGGTCATGGTACCTGATGTTATAGAGATGAGGTTGATTTCCTTATTCACAATAGGTTTGATAGACGCTCTTGCTATATTTGTGAAGGCATTTGAGCCTTTTTCTTTGTATGAGGCTATTAGAAGTGCTCGTGACTTAGAGTTGTCCACTTCTAAGTAGAGGTTTCCAACTCGAGTACAGCCTAAGGGTTTCCCTTTTAGAACCGAGGGTGCGCATCTGCAGGTACCTCCACCTAGGAATGATACAACTTGGAGACCATTCGGATCTAGAGAGGATAGAGAGGAATTGAGAAAAAGAAACTATGTTTCGATTGTCGCACACCTTGGGTTAAAGGACATGATTGCAAGGGTAGAGGGAGGGCCCAATTCATATAGGTCTTTGAGGAGAGTGATGGTGATGAGGAGTTGGACACACAGGGATTAGAGAATGATGATGATGAAGCATTAGATAGTACGGGTGTTCAGCAGGATAGCGAGACTTTTCCTTCGGAGATTATCATCGCCTTATCTAGTACCTTAAGGTACAAGGCATTTAGAGTTAGGGGAGTTTTGCAGGACAATGAGTAGTGTACTCATTGATAGTGGGTCAACCCAAAATTTATTGATGCCTCATTGGTTGAGAGGGAGGGTTATAGACAGAGGAATTTGAGGGCTTCAACATGGTTGTAACCAATAGAGATTCTATGAGACGCACATGACGGGCTCCCCAATTGAGCATCACGATGGGTAACTATACAGTTACCAATGATTTCTATATTATTGGTATTGGAGAGACCAACATAGTGCTTGGAGTACAAGTGGCTCCATTCCTGTGTTGAGTTTCAGACTAACTTCTAGACGATAGAGCTGAAGTTTAAGTCCGAAGGGAGGAATGTGATTTTGAGGGGCTTATCTTCAGAGGCACCCCGAGTTGTTACGGCCAAGAGGATCGAGAGGGTCTATAGGCACAACAGAGTGGATTGGGAAGCACATTGTTTGGTTTCGACCAAGAAATCAAAGGATGGGCAGCAGGAGTGTCATGTGGATATACATGGCTTATTGGACAGACATAGTCCAGTTTTTGGTGACATACCTCCAGGAATACCTCCAGGCATACCTCCAAATAGGGGATTTGAGCATGTGATTGAGCTCGAGGATGCTAGACCGGTGGTTACTTCTCCTTACCGTCACCCCAAATGGTTTAAGGATGAGATTGAGAAGACTATACAGGAGCTCATTGATATGGGGCATATTAGACGAAGTTCCATCCCTTTTGCTTCTTTGGTGGTATTGGTGAAGAAGAAGGATGGAACCCTGCGGATGTGTATGGACTACCGTGCCTTGAATAAGAAGACAATAAATAATAAGTATCCGTACCATGCATTGATGAGTTGTTGGACGAGCTACATGGTGCAATCTATTTCTCGAAAATAGATTTACGTTCTGGATATCATCAGATCAAATTCAGGGAGCAGGATGTGCATAAGACAACTTTCAGATGCCATTACAGTCACTTTGAGTTCTTGGTGATGCCTTTTGGATTGTCTAATGCTCCAGCTACATTCCAATCTTGAATGAATCATGTGTTCAACTTCCACTTGCAAAATTTTGTATTGGTTTTCTTTGATGATATTTTAGTCTACAACAGGACTTGGGAGGACCATATCACACACATGGGTGAGATATTGGGGATATTAGAAGATAATTCATTATATGTGAAAGCCTTTAAGTGTGAGTTCGGCATGACCAAACTTCTATACTTGGGATATGTGATTAGTGAGGGTACAATGAAGGTGGATAGAGAGAAGATATGGGCAATTTTGGATTGGCCGCCACCTAGGACATTGACACATTTGAGAGGATTCGTGGGGTTGTGCACATACTACTGGAGGTTCATGAAGAATTTTTTGGTTGATTGCTCCATTGACCGATTTGACCAAGAAGGGGGATTTTTCTTGGTCAGACGCAGCACAACAAGTTTTTTATCAGAGCAAGGAGGTGATGAGTTCGTGTCCCATCCTCGCATTACTAGATTTCTCCCGCACATTCATTCTATAGTGTGATGCATCAGGAGAGGGTGTTGGGGCAATTCTCATGCAAGGTAGGCATCCCATCACCTATGAGAGTTGGAAATTGAAACTCGTGGAGAGATGTTAGCCATTATGCATGCATTGGCCAAATTCAGACAGTACCTTATGGGTAGCAAATTCATGGTTTATACGGATCACAACAGTTTAAGGTTCTTTTTGGGATAGAAGGAGTTCAACGATCACCAACAAAGATTGGTAAACAAGGTACAAACATATGACTTTGACATAGAGTACACTAGAGGTACGAATAATATTGTTGTTGACGCTTTATCTAGTCTCGACCTCACCTCACTTCTATGCTTTAGTTTTATGTCTGAGATTTCAGCGGATTAGAAGGCTCATATACTTGTTGAGTATTCAAAAAATCAGTTTGCATGTGAGATCATGGATGGTATTAAACAGGACGACCGATATAGAGTAGTGGATGATCTCATTTTTACAAGGATAGGATTTTCTTGTACCACAATCCAAAATGAAGGAGAAGATCCTTCGAGCAATACATGATACACCACTAGCTGGACATTCTGGGTATTTCAAAACATACAGTTCATCAGGGAAAGATTTGCATGGAAGGGGATGAATGACCATGTCCTTAATCATGTCAGAGAGTGTATGGTTTGCCAAAGCAAATGAAATCCGAGCATTTTTTCCAGAAGATTACTTAACCTCCCTCCCCATTCCTGAACAGAAATGGGAAAGTATATCTATGGACTTTATCACAGGGCTTCCCTTGGTGCATGGGCATATCTGCATTTATGTTGTAGTTGATTGATTAACTAAGTATGCTCATTTCTTTTCCCTACCCAAGGGGCACAAGGTAGTGGATGTGGCCCGAATCTTCTATAACGGTATTTTTAGGCACAAGGAATCTTCTGAAGGCACAAAATCAACATAAGGTATATGTAGATCGGCACATGATAGAGAGGTATTTTTAGGTTGGGGATCTAGTATTCCTACGTTTATAGCCATATAGGCATTCCTCACTGAAGCATAAGGGTGCAGAGAAATTGAAACTATGATTTTATGGTCCGTACCGGGTAGTTCGTTGAGTTGGGGTAGTTGCATTTGAGCTAGAGCTACCATAGCACATTAAAATACATAATATCTTCCATGTTTCATGCCTTAAGAAGGCACTCGGACAACATATTGTACAATCTACAGAGTTACTACCACTAGATGAGGAGGGGAAGTTGGTGTTGGAACCAAAATCCATTATTGAAAGAGAGACAAAGGGGGCTCAAGAGAAGAGTAATCACTAAGTATTTGGTGTGGTGAAAGGGACTACCACATGAGAATGCTACTTGGGAGGGAGAGCAGATTTTGCAACATCCTAAATTACATTTGCTCGAGGACAAGCAAAATTTGGGAAAGGGAGGACTGTAATGTTCCCTTTCATGCGCCAAAGGCCTAAGGGCCAGGTCGAGTTCAAACCGTGGTCATACCCAATGGGCGATGGACGCAGGGAGCTATTGGGAAGGGTCCACATAGTTTTAATATTCAAGTTTTGTGTTTGGGGGCCACTTTTGGACCATGGAGACTAAAAAAGAAAAAGTAACTTTAGTTACTTTTATTTTATTGGCCCCTCCATGGAATGAAATGCGTCTAGGGTTATTGGGGACTCTTTTGCCGTGGAGAAGTATATAAGGAGCTATGAGAGAAAGGAAAAAGGGACTTTTGCATACATTTTATTTACCTTCACGTACAACTGATGTTTGCGTGTCTACAACTTGTGGAGTAAATTCCCATAGGAACCATAGCGCGGTGGTGAGAGACCGTCCCTAGCTAGCAGGGCATCTTTTGGTAGTGAGAGATCTACCCTAGTTTGTCATTTTGGAGCCACTTTCATGGATGTGTTATAGAGATATTATCGGAGGTTTCAAGAGGAAATATTTTGAGGGTTTTGGGGAAGATAATCAGAGGGTTTTTAGATCAGATTTACGACAGCCATTTGGGTAGGGCTCAACATCACTTTGAAGGCATCTTTATTGATTCCCAACCCTTTTCCAAGCTAGGTGACCTACAACTTTTATTTGGAGGGTTTTCGGTCGACCATTTTCAGATCTGAAGGTTGAAATATCATTTCCTATATTTTTTATGTTATTTGCAAAGTCTCATAATTTTCACTCTTGTAATTGGAGAGTTATGAATTTTAAAATTTTTTCCCAGCTGTCTAGGGCACGCTGTAATTTGATTGCAACATTTTAATTTCTGTA
This sequence comes from Taxus wallichiana var. yunnanensis, assembly GCA_018340775.1. Lineage (NCBI taxonomy): Eukaryota > Viridiplantae > Streptophyta > Pinopsida > Cupressales > Taxaceae > Taxus > Taxus wallichiana. The sequence goes on along the minus strand of CM031242.1, from coordinate 998,825,410 downwards.
AAATCCAAAAATAGTTTTCTATTGTCATTTATAATAATATCAAGCTCTCTTTAAATTCTCAAGAAATTGGGTGGACATTTTGGGAAATATTAAGTTTCTTTAGTTCGTTTCCCTAACTATAAAAATATGGAAAAATTAGTATTTTATGTGGCGGAAAATTTTCAATATTTTGGTGCATTTTTAAGTGGTATCCCATAAGGGATATTTCACTCACATCTGGGACTTCCTTTCACTGCTTGTATTTCCCAATTCTTGTGATAAAATCCTTAAGTTTATTTTTTGTAGAGTGGAAAATTGGCTTTCAACATGAATTTCACCTCTTCCCCACAACCGTAATTCGTGAGGTTGCATGATGAACTCCTATAACTGTTGTGCCAACATCTGATTTTTGTCAAGTGTGAATATCCTAGACTAAATTTATTGACATCATGGAACTCTATTAAATTTTTATTTTCTTTCTTCTTCAGAAAGTTCCATCCCCAACATGCTGCTTAGAACCTCGCTAAAGGCTTGAGTTGATTTCTAATTGGGCTGCTAGTTGATCATTTGATTGCTTGCAAGGGCACTAGAAGCTAGTTGTGGTTGTCCTTGAAGGGAATAATTAAAATACCCTCCTTAACTGATTTTAGTTATGTATTTGTTTTGATTTTAAGTTTGAAACTGTTACATGCAACTATGATTTTCCAACTGCAACAACTGGAGGGCATGGTGTATTGTACTGCTTAAAGCAACACGAAAAAAGCTATATACAAAGAAACATATCATACATGCCTCAAGTAAGACATGCAAGAGTGTGCATAAGCACTTCTTTTGCTGAAAAAAACCTACTCCTACCCTACGCTAACCAAAGAGATGGGCAAATTCACACAAAACTTGCCACCGATGATAAGAAATAGCCGCCCATTCTCACAATTGGCAGCCATGTGGATGATTTCCCACTAAGCATAATCATGGTTTGGAGTGAAAATCTAACTACAAATTGGCTCTCTACTCCCTTCATCAAGGCATCACTCGAAAGCAAGATAAACACCTCCTTTAACTGTTGCTCATCTGGTGTCAAGACACATAGTGGTTGATCCCTGACACATTGAAGTTCTTCCGCATGTTTAGAAGAAAACATGACTAGATATGGCTTGTCCCTTAATGCCAATGAATCCAAGTACCTAATTGGGCAAGGTATGGTTTGTTGAATTTTCTTGCTTTTCTAAATTCCAACTTTGGTAAGGAAGTCTTCCTGCAAGCCTTCTTGAAAAATGTGATTGTCTGCAACTTGAATCTTTTCTTCTTGCACATTTACAAATAACTCATTTGTCACCTTGGTGAATGGTACGAAAGGGGGAACATCTTCTGGATCTTTCCCTTTTGTGGAAATATGGAACTCTTCCCCAATATGCATATCTTTAGTCAAATCAGATTTATCAAATAAAAGAAAAAAATTCAATGATACACTAGCAAAGGAGCTTACTAGACACAATCCAACTTCTGAAATGGAGAGAGGTGAACAATGGAGAGGGTGGATAAGATGCACCGTAGACTAAAGATGAATTCACATAGAACACCATTTATTCCCATTAGATAGATCCCAAAACCTGCAATAAACATCATAGATATGCACAGTAGAGGCAATACAACATGCAAAGGATGGAAAAAATACATCAGAAAACAGTCTATTGCTCAAAAGTTTGCACAGTACAATATTAGTGGGAAAGAGGAAAGAAAATGCCATTATAAAGCTTAGAAAGGAGGCTTAAATTCCACATTCAATCGAACAGAGAAGAAAGAGAGAGGGGGTAGGAGAAAAAATGACTAACTCCTTTACAAATGAGTCCACCTTACAATTTATAGAATTGAGAAGAAAGAGAGAGTAATCTCGAAATCTGCTTTCTAGCCACTTGTAAGTGATAATAAATGAGTGAAAATGATGATATTTTACTCAAAAAAGGCTCCCTATATTGTCCCATGACTTGCAAGAGAGAAAGAAACACACGCACTCACAACCTTCAACCAATGTGATAATAGGTATTCCTCCATGACCTATTTACCTTATCTGTTTCATATCGCATAACAATTCAGTGAAACATTTACCTTATATCATTATTTTCTCTTATTCATATTATTTCCAACTGTATTATTAAGGGATCTAATTCCTTGAACTCTTATGGAAACATAAGATAGATTTTGGAAGTTTGTAAGAGGTAATTTATTGGTGTGTGGAAGGTAGTGCAATACATTTTAAAAAGATATACTTTATATGATATCACCATAAATAAATTATTTGGTTCTATGAGGGGTTGTGTTTTTGGTTGTAGGTCTAACATAGTTGTGAAATATCAGTGCATGTCTTCAGTAGAGTCCATACCCCTTGAAAGCATTCCAATCATGTTGCCAGTACATACCTTCTATTGCTTTGTCTCTGGCCTTGGAAAATCCAACTCCTTGAACCTCATTAGTAGAAATCGAGGCTAAGATGCACTCCATCTCCTAATTTCCAAGTCGAACTCTCCTCACCTCCCGATAGAGTGGAAAAGAAGTTAACCACTTCTTCCTTGTTTACTTTCTAATTTGAAAGAAAAACTCCTTGAACATTTTGATGCTTGTAAATGTCAGTGGAGTTATGTCTCTACTTAGCCACACTTCTCTAGATGTTTTCCTCAAAAAGTTTTCTACTTTAAGGAGCTTATTTAACTCTGCCAAAAGCTCTTTTTCCTTCTAAAAAGATTCTTGATACATGCCCTCTTTAAAAATATTCATTTAACTCTACTAGGGAACCCTCAACTTCATATTTTTCTAAGAAATATTATTGAACATAGTCTTATCCCAAACTTGAAATTTTTTCAACAGTGCCAATTTTTTAGAAAGAACAAACATTTTCATACCTCTAACACCAAAGGAAGGCCACCAACCCATGACCAACTCGTTAAGGGCTAGATCTTATATGTCCATACCTTAAAAGGGGATTTTGGAGGGTCCATGTCAATGGCAATACTCTAGCAAAATAGGAAGTTGATCCAAACAGACCAAGGGATCAACTCACTTTCTAAGAGAGCGTTTGCCTAAAACCGAACTGGGTTGGCCAAATATTTGTCCAATCTAACTGAAATCCTTTCAGTGGAAATCCGTCTATTGGACCATGTCAATTATCCTCTTTTGGGAATGATATCCATGAGGTTAGCACCCTCCATAAGAAGGAGAAAAAGTCTCACTTGAAATTTAGGGTTACTATGAGAGCCTCCCGTAAGGTCATTATGAGACAAAGTAGCATTAAAATCGACTACAAAAATGATAATTTCATCAGTGAAATAAGCCAAATCCACAATTGAATATCCTACAACGCCTTTTTGAGCAAGATATTAGAGGGACCATAAATATTGCATACAGAAGCTCCAATTGGAGTTCTTTATAACAACCCAACATCATTGGTTATTGATCAAGGTGCCCATCGTCGTGATTTCTACCTTGCCAACCTTTTACAATAGACCCAAACCAACCCTTCCATCTCTTCATCCAACCAAACATGCACTCAAAACCTAACACTTTAGTTTCTTGATAAAAATATATATTCACACCTTGCTCAATAGCTAATCTCCTAGTAAGGCTCTATTTATCAAGGGCATTCATACCCCTAATGTTCCAAGATAAAAGCTTCATACTTACTTCAAGGGGGACGAGCCCTCCCTACTTATGGGTCTATAGAAGAAGCAAAGATCTTTATGTTTTCCTTCATCTTCTCTTCGGGGCCTCGATAAGTTCAATTGCCCCAAACCGAATTCCTTCCCATAATTCAGTGGGCCAAACTGTTGTTATTCCATGAGAGCACTGACCTTCACATTCTAGATTGGCAATAGAGTTTTCTCCTTCACCATTCATTCTAGAAGAGTCTTTAAGCCAAGCTTCAATTCCTTAATGAGCTAATTTCTTTGCTAGCTAGAAGGTTTCCTTCAAAATCTCTTCAAGAGACGAGAAGTGTTTGCCATTTGTGCTCAGGAAAGATTTGTTTGAGCCAATAAGCAAGTAGGTATTTCTATAAATCTTATCATTCAACCTACCCCTAGGTGACGAGGCCATCTTGCCCTTCTCGTTTGGCTTGATCTGGGTTTTGCAATCTCACCTCAAGTGCTCCACCTAGCAACAGTTGAAGCATTTAACAGTCTTTCATACTCCACTTGTTGAACCCATTTGCCAAATTACATTTGAATGGCAATAGATTCAAGGAGGGAAACCACAAGTGCTCTCTCAAAAATACAAATCCTGGCGTAAGAAACGAAATCATCATCAAAGGTCTTAGGATCTATTCTTACAGTCCTCCCCAAAGAGCCGTACCAAGATGCATGGATTCCATTATTCAATAAGATGCATATACAGATGTACCCAAATCTAGATTTCTTCCATTTTGACCATGTTAGGATCAAAGTTCAGTGTCTACTCTTTAATTAACTTGTCTCCCATGAAATACTTCTCCCTTCTAAGCAAACTTTCATATTTATGCACTTCACTGCATGTCACGATCAAGAAGAATTTTTTGCTACAAATCAACCACTCAATCTACTCCCCCACTACTCCTCACACCACCAAACTATGTTTTCTCTTGAATACTTCCTACCAACAAACATCACCAAAATCGTTCTACGAGAGTACATATCGATCTAGGCTACAAAACCATGAAATACTTCTCCCTTCTAAGAAAACTTTCATATTTTTGCACTTCACTTCATATCATGATCAAGAAGAAGTCTTTTGCTACAAATCGACTACTCAATCTACTCCCCCACTACTCCTCGCACCACCAAACTATGTTGCCTCTTGAATACTTCCTACCAACAAACTTCACCACAATCGCTCTACGAGAGTACAGATCAATCTAGGCTACAACACCATTTCACTTGCTTCCAAGGACATCGTGCAGTGCATAAGAGAGTTCTCCAAAAACCCTAGACCCAATTTTTCCTAAATATCATCAAATTACCAATGTAGAAACTATCGGTGATTGTATATAAACTAAACTATAATGTAATTATGGCATATTTATTGGAATTACATAACATTAAATTAATTATATATGATATATATTATTAAGTCGTATTATCTAAAATATAATATTTTGATATATTAAAATAAATATATAAATGATCAAGTTCTATTAACTTAATAATATGTTATTTCCACGAATATTTAAAACATGCTTTAAAAACTATCATAACAATACATTTATAACATAAAACATTTTTCTTAACTATAATATTATCAAACATTCATAGTATAATTATTAGAAACACATTTAATATGTTAATATATTTAGCTAATTATATATAATAATAATATAATATATTGACTTGTTATACATTATATTAAAACCACCGTACTAGTATTAACTATGATATAATTTAATATTAATATTATATATTATATTGACTTCTTAAATATGATTCTAAAACATGGGAAAACTATATATTTTAAAAGAATATTTAAAAACTATCATAAAATACATTTATAACATACAACATTTATCATCTTAATTATAATACTATTAAACATTTATAGTATAATTACTAGAAACACATTCAATGTGTTAATATATTAAAGCTAATAACATATAATAATAATAATATTATGTATTGACTTATATATTAAAACCACCATACTAGTATTAACTATAATATAATTTAATATTAATATTCTATATTATATTGACTTCTTAAATATTATTCTAAAACATTGGAATACTATATATTATAAAAGAATATTGACTATAAAATACAATTTGAAAATCCTAGTTATAAGTCAATATATTAGAAATACATATTCAAAATGGTATATATTAAACTAATAACATATTATAATATATTGTATTAAAACCATGCAGTATTATTATTAACTATAATATACTTTAATATTATATCGACTTCTAAAATATTATTCCAAAACATTGGAAAAATATAAATTATAAAAAAGTTTGACAATATTAAATATATTTTAGAAACCATTGTAAATGTATAAACTATTTTATAATTTATTTATTAGAACTACATAAAATTAAAGTAATTATATATTATTAAGTCATATTAATTTAGTATATAATATTTCAAAATAAAATAACATCGTTGCATCATAAATTACATCCAACATAAATCGTTGTTAGTCCATCCGAATGTTGCTTACATCCCGAACCCATGATCGTTGTTAGTCCATTCTCGAATTATCATTGGTTATACTAGACCGACGTTGGTCTCTTTGTTTTACCCTCAGACCAAGATTAGAGCCTAAAATCCCCACCAAATACCCAAAACAGCCCAAAACTAGACCCTGACTAGTACCAGTACTCTGATAGAGACCTCACCCTTCAGATTCAATCATAGCTTAGCCTTTTATGAATGAATTTTCTTATTGTAGTTGAATTAGATACCTAAATCATTTTAACTATAGTAGGATTTCATTTATTGTTAACATTAATTGTTTTAAATACAGTGGATTGATAGCCTTCTAGGGAGTATCACACTTCTCGGAACTAGCATACGCTAGGTAGTCCACTATCATATGCTATTTAATCTCTTTTGGTGGTCTTGTTGTTCATTTCAGGTAGTTCCTCCTAGCAAAAAGGAAGCTCTCACGATCAGTTATGGATCAAGAAGTCATACGCATGCAACAACCTTCAACCAACTTCAACAGGTATTCCTCCTAGCCCTTTTACCTTTATCTATTTTGTCACATTCCAAGAAATGCTCTAAGAATCAGGTGAAACATTTTGGCATGCCGGTGGGACCCATTTGGGGTTCCTTGCATTTCTTCATTTCTAGGTGAAAGTTTTATGTTTGTTTCCTTTCCGAAAGGTTCTCACATTAAATCTCTCCCCTAGAATCTTCTTTTCTTTCTATTGTCTCAAAGCAATCATGTTTTGGTGTTATAAAAAGAACTCTTCTTCTATTTCATTTTTACTGCATTAGTGAAAGATCATATTCTCTCATGTTCATATTTTTGTGTCATCGAATTCAATATTTCGATTTGGGCTTAAAATCAACTACATTTCATTTTGCTTTACTGCATTAGCTCACATTAAATGAGGGCAACCTATATGCTGGAATTCATGCCCAGCTGATGGTTGATAAACGAATCGTAGAAAAGCACTTTCTTTCTCTTTCTCTCTCTCTCGAGTCTTACCAAACATCACAAATTGAAAAATACACACATTCTTAAACAACATCTCACCTAGAAGTAGTTGTAGGTGATCACATGATCACGACACACAGGAACTCTGCTCGTTACTTTTGTCGAGTCATTATCTCAGAGGATGGCCCACCCCTACCATAACATAACCTGAAACCTCTCCTTATAGATCTCCTTCTTCATAGGAATCCTTCCTCACCAAAAATCTATTCTAAAGTTCATGAGTCAATCTTCTAAATAGCATAAGATGAACAAACATAAAGGAAAGAGCACTCTTAGGATCGTATTTTTCTTAGTGTTTCTGCTTGGCTTGTGTTTTGAGGTGAGAGGACATGTTCTTCATCTTTTTATTTCTCCTTGCATGCTCCTCATCATAGTTGGTGTATTCCAACTTCATCTGAGTGTGCCTGGACCCCATTTTCATCATTCTCATAGAATTCGAGTTTGATTCCACACTTGATTTTAAATCACAACCACCTTTTTCTTCATCTTTGTTTCAATTTCATAAGTAATTGATGTTGGTCCAGTGACCATCATCGGTTACCCTCTGACCGTCACCGGTTCTACCCAACCAGTGTCAGTTTACTATTATTTTGGTTAACCTACCCAAAAGGACACCTATTTCATATTCTTCATTGTTCAGAGTCTCTATAACTTTCAACATCTTCTCTATCCTGATAAAACTCATTTACAACTTCTTTACCAGGTAAATTATCAGTCCTTTGCCTTGCTTGGAAAACTATTCTTTTTAGAGTGACCAACTGCGGTTACCTCTGACTGACCGTGGTTACCTTTGATCGACATCGATTTACACTAACCGCATCAGTTAGCCTATCCAATTTTCTAGCTGACATTTTTACCCAATCCACCTACCACTACTTGTTTTTCCTGTTTCTGTTGGATTTCTATGTCATTTACTTGTTTTTGTATTTCTATGTCATTTATAGAAAGTAGTCCTACCAAATCAACTTGTTCACATAGTGTTGACTCATAGCCAAGCAAACGCCCTCATATTCCATGCTAGTTGTCAACCACTCCCACCTAGTCCTTCACTACCTTACATTCTATCACCCATGGATCCTACCCAACCTATCACTATCGCCATAAGTGACAAGGAGTTCAGACAACTCCTTGACCAGAACCTTTCCACCTTATAGTTCTATCTTTCCCACGCATCCACTTGAAATGTCTCGGGTCAGTTGATATACGACATTCCCATATCTATCCCCCTGACACTCATTCCTACTACTTCGCACCCCTTCTAGCTCCACGTTTCGCTCGCCTCCTGCCCCTAGTCATTTTGCATGGGCCCTATACCTGCTATGTCCACCACACATCTGCCACATCTATTGCACCCACAACATCCACTATACCTTTGTCAACCACCCAGAACATAATCTCATCCATGCCTATTGTCTCACATATACCCATAGCAACACAACCACCCCCGGTGTCAATGACCCCTACCCCATTTCAAAACATTATCCTTTCTATTCCACATTCCTTAGCCCCCATCACTACTAGAGTCACCTCGACCCTTCCACCTCCATATATGTACTATCAATAGCCTCCTGTTTCATCTATCATTCATTCTAGGTATGTACCCCTATCTCACTCCCTCATTCTCAACCTACCTATGCGGCATCACCATATACTAGAATGCCACCTCCATCATATGTCCAACACCAACCCTCTTACGCTACAAGAGGTACCCATCCATTACCACCTACCAATGACCTCATCAAGTTAATGATGGAAAAGATGCAGACACTAGAGGCATCGGTTTCGGCTCTCACGTAACTCTCTCACCTACGATGAAATTTTAATGAGCCCATACACCCATCCATTCCTATTCGTCCATATCCCGTACATTGGGAGATGCCTAAATTTAACTCTTTAATAGCAAAGAGGACCCGCAACAACATTTGTGGTCTTTTAAACATGGGTGTTATCTGATCACCCATGATGATGATTTGCTTCTGAGGACATTTCCCATGTCTCTGACTGGCCCGCATTAGACTGGTATAGTGGGTTACCTAGACATTCTATCTACTCATTTAATTAGGTAGCCCAAGCCTTCTTGGATCACTTCTCCATTAACATTTTTAAGAAGGTTACCATGACCTAACCTCTACTCTACGCATCAATATGACGATGAGTCTATTATAGATATTGTCACTCGTTGGCGTAGCCTGATCAATCAACTCACATTCCAACTACCACAAATTGAACTCATAGAGCTCTTCACGTGGGCTTGTGCTAGACATATTCTCCAACCCTGCAAGTGCAGACTTTCCAAACCTTCGATGAGGCATTCAGCATGACATGAAAGCTAGAGATTCGGGCCATTGAAGAAAAGAAAATCCAACTGTGAAATAAGAATGCAACATTTAAGTCAAATGATACCTCTTCTTCTTCAAAACCATAGAATAATTATTCAAAATCCAATGGAACCGCTAACGTAGTGGTACTCAAGGCCAACCCACTCATCCATCAAATTAGGCTAAGCCCTCATCTAATCTTTCCCCTATCCAGACTTTTCAATTCAGATGAGAACAATGGAAATACACCCCAATTGGGGAGCCTTATTCTTCTATTTTAGAAAAGCTCATTAAAGCTAGGGCCATCACCCTTCCTCCTATAAAACCACACACTGGTTTTGATCCTACTCACCCCACACCTGTGTGGTACAAAGAGCATGACTTCTGCAACTATCATCGGGTAAAAGGTCATAATGATGGTAATTACATCACTTTCAAGAACATTGTTTAGAAATGCTCGAGAATGGTGAGTTAGTCTTGGATAATCCTAATGCACCTACCAACCAAAACCTACACATTTTCAAGAAACCATTTCCTAATCACGCCCTTCTTCTAACCAAACTGGGGAGACCTCAACTAATGATAGCAATACCCACGAGGTCCATGCTATTTTCAGTGACACACCAGTTACTTCCCAATTACCTCATATTCCTTCCATAGAGGAAATCCTAGCCCAAAGTCCTCCACCTACACATGAACCCACTTCACCTATTCCTCCACCCATAGAGAGGAACACCCTTCATCTCCTCCCTCACCTGTGAAGGAGCCTTCTATTAACATCGAGACCACTTCACCTTTGGCTTCTCCACCTAGAGAACCATCACCAAGCAGTACCTCTCCAACCCATGGGAGACACTTGTTCATCTCCTCCACCCACAGAGGAGCACCCATCATCTCCTCCACCTATCAAAGATCCAGTAGAAATTTCATTGCCTCTAGGTGACCATTCTCCATCAGCCACCCAAGATCCTGCTGACTTACTTTCGGCTCTCTTACCCACAGAGGCTGAAGCTAGTAATTTCCCTATTTCTAAAACACATTTTACGAGAATTACCATTGGATCCACATCAACCTCACCCATAGCAGTGCCATTCTCATGCTTAGTTGATCACCTAGATTATGTTGATAGATCCTTACTTTGGGGGTGTCTTCTACTTCTTGTCTCAACACAAATGTAGATGTCACTTGCTGACACCTCCACTATCTATCCAAAAGTGTTTTGGCCGACCGAACCAAACACAACCACAACTATCACAAATTCTCCCATGATACCACTCATGGCTCAACTCACACCTCTACCCATAACCCAACATGCATCTACATCCAACCCACACCTACATCATCTTCCTTGCCTAAACCTATTACTACTTTAGGGGTCATCCCAATGGCTAGCCTTACTCATCCACCCATCAAATTAGATTTAGCTACGTCCTCCAAAACTAACACCAAATTTAACCCGACCCCTAAACAGAAGAACCAATCTCCTAGATCTCATACCCCAACCTCACCAATCACACCCTTATCACCTTCACCCCTTCCGTCCATCCTAGGACCTCACCCTCAACCCTGGCTAAGAAACCTCCATCCACCGTAAACCAAAAATGCAAGCAACCCATTTCTCCATCGCAAACCTCTAATATACCCAAGTGCCTGACACAACCTCCACCCACACCTGTAACATTTTTACCACCCATACCTCCAATACCATCAATAACTTCTTCACTACCCATGACACTTCCTTCCCTTTCCCTCACACCTCCTACACAACCTACGCCATCTACCTCCACACCTCGGTTATCCCCATGGGTAACTTGCCCTCTTCCACCATCCACTTTTCCCTCTAAATATTGTGTGCCCATATCACCTTTACCCAAGAAGGTGCAACCTAAAGGAAAAAATCTGCTACCCTCCAATAAGGTAGTTAGACCAACTACACACTCTATTTCTAGTTCATATACCATTCCCTACCTAAACAGACACATGACCAACACCTAATACCTTAGCTCAACCCACTCCCCCTCTTGCAAAGACTCTTCCTATACAATCAGCGCGCACCTGCACCCAAACTCACATTCACCTCCCATTGTGATCCATTAGTGAGATCCTATGCCAAAATCTTAACCAACCTCCTCAAAACTTCCATCATCACATTACCGCCTCTTAGACCTTATGACCCACTCAAACCCAAACCAAAAGGGTTTGACGAAACAAAAATTTGCACCTACCATCATGTGTCAGGACATGATGTAGAGAACTGTAAGGCTTTGAAAGTTGCTCTTGTCAGTTGTGTCCTCCTGAAGAAAACTTTGATGATGATGACCTTCTCGATGAGGACCCCATTTTTCCAGCACCAATTTCCATAGTTCTTCCCTCACTGCCTACTCAATGACCAAAACCTCCACCCCCACAACTCTTAGAGCCATCCCCGAGATTTGAAATTAACATGGTTCGTATCAGAGAACTCGCCAAACCTCCACCCAAATGTCGGTGTGCCCAACTCATTTCACAAGGTTCCTTCCCATCTCTTGGCTTCTACCCTACCTATCATTACACCTTTCATAGCTCACCTACTTCATCCACCTCCCCACCTCAAATCAACATGATCCACATTTTCATCCGCACTCAGAAGGAAAAGGAAAGGAAAAGGAAACCGACCCACCAACCAACCCTATACCCAACATACCATTCTCACCCACACCTAAAGTCACTATCATGGCCCCACATATCCTATTTCTAATGGGGTTACACATCGTGCGATGCTCAAACAATTACACCAATCCTCCCTTAAAATGTCCCTATATGACCTCATCCAAACCTCTGAATCCCATCGTCATGTTGTCATGGAGGTTCTTCAATCTATTGAGGTTTTACCCAATGACCCCACACCCGTAGCCTCCATTATTACACCTCATCATGTAGCTTCTCTCACCAAATTACCACCTTCTTCTACACCTTCACCTACTCACCAAGTAGCCACCCTAGCTTCTCAAATGAAGAGTCGCACCACACCAAACCGATGAACCTGATCCAACCCTTTTCATCTCTATGTCCATATTGATAATATATATGTATGATGTGTTATGATCGATGGGGGCGCTAGCATTAACATCATCTCCTCCCATGCATTCGACCAAATGTGCATACCTGATAATTACATGCATAAACATCCCATCATGTTATGTTCATTTAATGATGCTATCACTTCTACACTTGGCACTGTCATCCTCCATGTCCACGTGGGCCCTCGTACTATTCCAGAGTTATTTTACGTCTTGGAGGGGGAATTTCAATATAACATGTTCCTTAGTAGACCCTAGATTCATGTTATGGGTTGCGTTCCTTCCACTTTGCATCATTGTGTGAAGTTTGAGCATGAAGGACACACCTATACCATTTCGCTGACCCATCACCTTTCAAAACCTATAACATGCTTTATCGACCCAATGACGTGCTTATACCCATTAAGGCGTATACATCCATGACCACTTCCTCTTCACCTACACCTCCACTTACCAAGTGCCACCACTACCTCAACCACACCTAAATCCTCCATCTCTACCACTGCCACAACCTCCATGGCTAACCCGTTAGCCTCCCAATCAGCTGGCTCCACCTCCGATCCGATCTCTAACACATCGTCTATCCCAGCTACCTACATATCGACTATCGATCCCTTGGAAGGAATTTTTCAACGCCTCACTCTGGGGGAGTATCACCTATATAATGTCAACACATTCCTTACTCCACAAGAGTATGGAAGCCTTCACCAACACCCTCACTATGATCACCACATAGGAGAGCATCTCCTTTACGGTCCTCCCCACCTTCACACCAATCTCACCTATGGGGGACTTGATACTTCCACTTATACACTTGAATCACCATCACAAACCCACCCCTTTTCTACCAACCTCCAGTCACTCACCAATCACCATTTCACCCACACCTTCCTGCACCGATGTGCATGGAAAGGTTTTGGTTTTGGCTTTTATGAGAAAGGCCATCACACTATTATTCCATGTACTACCCACAAACATAATGACCGTAGTGGTATCGTCTTTGTTGAAATACCTACCAAGAAGGCTCACATTTAACTCATTGAGGATATTGACCCTTCTCCACCTTCACCTGCTCCACCTTCTTCACCACCTTCACCGATAGAGTCGATGGATCCAAAATCCATTCCTCCTAACTTTTTTTTTTCATAAACACCATTTCCTTGGGGCCTCTAACTTATCAACGTGAGGGCGAGGCTCCCTCTTCTCTTCCCTTCTTGTATCTTGAAATGATCGATGATGATACACCTTCTATTAATGTCATTCAATGTCAGGATGATGAATCTATACTCACCTATCTTGGTGTAGAAGACTCATATATTCATCAGTCGTTACCATCTGAGATGCAAACCATGTTGAATGAATCGACTATCGAAATCAACATCCACACTCAGGATGACCCGCACATTCTAAAGATTGGTCAATCTTTAGAGATTCTACTGAACAGGAAGCCATCACTTATTTTCTAAAAATTCATAACCATGCCTTTGCTTGGTCCTATGCTGACATGCCCAGTATTGACCCCACCATAGTGGTCCATAATATCATAACCATTCCTGATGCCAAACCCATGAAACAAAAGCTGAGGAAAATTTACCCTCGCATTGCTCTTCTAGTCAAAGTAGAACTTCAGTGCCTTCTCTCCGTTTCATTCATCTTAACCATTGATTATCCCTGATGGATTTCTAACATTGTCCCTATCACTAAGGTGATAGGGGACTTTGTATATGCACATATTTTGGTGACCTCAACTTAGCTTACCCGAAAGATGACTTTTCTCTACCCGGTATTGACCAGCTGGTTGACCTTACCGCTGGTCACAAGATGCTATCACTCATGGATGGTTTCTCGAGTTATAACCAAATCTTGCTTTCCCTAGAGGATCAAAACAAAACCACATTCATCACCCCTTGGGGGACCTTCTACTATCGAGTCATGCCTTTTGGCCTTAAAAATGCTAGTGCCACATATTAGCGAGCTATGACTTACATCTTCCATGACATCATACACCGTATATTGGAAGATTACGTAGATGATCTCCTTGCCAAATCTAAATGCCGCTCCGAGCACCTTGCCATCCTAAAAACCATCTTTGACCACCTTATTAAGTATTGTGTTCACCTTCATCCCAAGAAGTGTGTCTTCACGGTTCTCTCGGGAAAGCTTCTCGGGATTTATCATTTCCTTATGTGGTATAGAGGTTGACCCTGCTAAAGTTAAGGCCATTCTGAAATGCCTCCACCCACTAACCTACTGGAAACTCCGTAGCCTGCAAGGTAAGTTGTAGTCTATTTCCATTTCATTTCACAACTTTTCGATCGATGTCAACCATTTCATCATCTTCTCAAAAAGGATGTCTCCTTTAAATGGGATGATGACTGCCACAAAGATTTTGAGGCCTTGAAACAATACCTTCTCCAACCACCTATACTCATTCCACCTAAAGATGATCAACCCTTATACCTATACATCTCTGCTACCGATCACTCCTTAAGGGCCATGCTCGCTCATCGTGATGAACAACATAGGGATCGGGCAATTTATTACATAAGCCGTACCCTTCTTGACTATGAATCTAGATATACCCACGAAAAAAAAAAATTCTTAGCCTTAGTTTTCATTGCCACCAAACTCCGTCATTACCTACTTAACCACAAAACCTATGTTGTGACCAACACCAACCCCTTACACTTCATGTATGCCAAACCTTACCAAAATCAACGGGATGCACACTAACTTATGCTTCTCACCGACCTCGACCTTGAATTCATCCACCAAAATTCCATCAAGGGCCAAGCTATCACCGATCAATTGGTCGACGCACCTATTTTCAGAGATCAACCCTCTAACTTTGACTTTCCAGATGAGTCTATTGCTACCCTTTCCCTAGACGAACCCGCTTACCAAATGACACTTTTCTTCGATGGTTCCAAGTGTCAATGTGGGGGTGGGGCTGGTGTTATCCTCATTCCTCTTGATCATAAACCCATGCCTTTGTCTTTCAAACTCGATTTTGATTGTACAAACAATATTGTTGAATACGAAGCACTCGTATTGGGTCTCCAGGATGCTTACGCCTTAGATGTTAAGTCAATCAACATATTTGGTGATTCTCAATTGGTCATAAACCAAGTCAATGGTATATACATGGTGTTGTAATGAGATACTTCAAAAGTATAAGCATCATGTGGACATACTTTTGATCACCTTCGACTATTATGCCCTTCAAACCGTCCCACGTTCTACCAAAAACTTTGCAGATACCATGGCTTTGCTTGGCTTCTCATATACCCGCTTCACCCACTGAATCTAAAATATTTTTCACCATATAAAGACTCCAATCACCCTCTTATTTACCTCATGAAGTTTAATCTATCAAAACCATTTCTCCTGACCCAAGTGACCTTTGGTATAAACAATACTCAGACTATCTTTCCCTCTCCATCTTACCTCTCGACCTCACCCGTAATGGACAATACGCCATTCTCAAAAGGGCCTCTCGTTATGTCATCATGGGTGGCCTCCTCTATAATCCCGGATTTGATGGTATTCTCTTACGGTGCCTTACGAGTTCTGAAATTCCTTATAACATTAAGGAAGTTCATGATGGCATATGTGGAGGTCACTTTAGTGGCCTTGTTGTTGCTAAGTATATTCTTCACCTAGGCTATTACTGGTTGAACCTTAACCATGATTGTTGTGCCTACATTAAGCATTGTGTAAAATGCCAACAACATGCCAATCTTCATCATACACCCAATCATGCCTTACAGGTCGCCCGTGACCTTTAGCCCTTCTCTCAATGGGGTTTGGATCTCATCGGAGAGATCAATCCCCATTCTTCCAGTGACATCAATGGTCATCACCGCTACCGAATATTACACCAAATGGGTTGAATCCATACCTCTCATCTCCACAAAAGATGAGAAAATATGTGAGTTCATCAATCATCACATTATCTATCGCTTTGGTGTTCCACATCACCTCATCACTGATAAAAAAATAATTTAAAAATAAAACCTTGCGAAAACTTTGTGACACCTTCGGTATTCAACTAAGTTTCTCGTCACCATATTACCCACAAACCAATGGTTAAGCCAAGTCCACTAATAAAACCTTGAACAAAATTCTCATGAAAGTGGTCAATGATATTGTGAAGGATTGGCATATGCACATTCCTTTCTCTCTGTGGGTGTGTCGTACTAGTACTCGCACTTCCACTGCTGCCACACCTTTTTCTCTGGTCTATGGTATAGAGGTTGTTTTGCCTCTTAAAGTCCAAATTCCATCTCTTCATATTTCTCTCCATGACATGCTCAATGATGATGACTTTTGTCAGACCATTTATCACAACTTGAGTTATTAGACAAACTTTGTCTTTATGCTCTTGACCACCTCCAAGTTTACTAAAAATGTATCAAACGTGCCTATGAAAATGTGTCCATGAATGAACCTTCCAAGTCGGTGACCTTGTTCTAAAGGAAAATCAACATGTAACAAAAGCAGAAAAAAATAAATGGGGAAAATTTTCTCCTAATTGGCTTGGACCATACATCGTGACTCATGCTTATGGATCAGGTGCTTATCGTTTATCTTCACTCGATGGTAAACCCAAACCTGAGCCCCTTAATGCCTTGCATCTTTAACCATTCTACTATTGACTTTCAGTCCTACCTCACCTTCTTCCTCTTTCCATGCTCGTCCCTTGAGCGCTATTCACTTCCCCCTTTCACTATACCATCCCTAATGATTAAACAAGAATCATGTGCATACCCATCATCTTTTTTACCCTCTCTTAAATATGTGTACCACAGATCTACACATGACATGATTCTCATGGATACTTTTCATCTTCTTTCAGATGAGATCCCATGGTCGTTTCACCTTGCTTTTTGAACAAGAATCTGATTCTTCACCTTAGTCTTGTCCATGACTAAAAAGCTCTCACATGGGATACAACTCCTTGAGTCAAACTTCCAATAAAAAGATGACTCCCTAAAAAAGGACATCTTTCTCTCTACATTGTTGCTATAAATAGATTTCTCCCTCGAAGGAAGCTATGTAAAGCTTTCTTCAAAAAAAAACTAAAGCATCTCGCATTGATAAGCTTCGCGAAGACCTCAAGGATTTAATTTCCTCATCCCATATAGAATTCCCGCATTGATCAGTCTATCTCAAATACAAGTCAAAGTAGAAAAAAATTTCATCATGGACTTGCTCATTGTGATCTTGGATCTCTTGCCAAAAGGCATGCTACCTCATACCATATAACCTAACCACTTTTCACCTTCTCACCATTTGCACCTTCATTTCCTACCACCTCAAGGGACTTGCTGAAACTGGGACATTTGGTGATCATGTGACTATTCTTCACCTTTAGGATAATCAATCATGCAATTTCTTTAGGGTCTTATGTTCACTAACCTACCTAAGGTATGGTCCACTAGTTATGATCCTCACCAATAAGGTGGATCTCTTGCCTCCTCTTATCTTTCAACTTATTCATTACGTATTGATCATCCTATATAGGACTAGACCCTCAATGCTTATCTCTGGGAAATTTTCCTCTTTCACCACAATCAACTTAATATTACCCATACGTATTTGCCCACAATTCAACCAGACCTAAAATACCTCGACTCACTCATGCCTATAACCTACCAACCCATTCTCATACCTCCTCGCATTTTTCCCTAGCTTATGGGAGAACTACATCGGCCTGAGGTCCCTGTTCATTGGGACTATGTAGGCAGAACTCGAGGGCATGGGGCCCTTGGAGGTTAGCTCGGCCACTCTCTACCCTAACCAATTCCCTCTCCCCCTTTCCTAGTCACATTCTACCCTAGTTAGTTTCCTTTTATATCAATAATTGGAAATTAAACAAAAAAAAAACAATTGCTTCACTTCTTTTATATCATCATTCACATTCATTATGTCTACCATTTCTTTACCATTATCATGCATTTTACTACAAAACATCTCAACGTGACCTATAACATCATAAATTACACAAATTAATGAATTACAAACTCAACCAATTTCGACTCAACCATACCTAAACCAACCTTAACTTCATCATACCTTAGTCAATGTGACTCAATCCAAACCAAAAACCAAACTCTATCCATGCCTAAACCAACAACCTCACTCGATCCATGCCTATGACCTGACTCAATCCATGCCAACAACCTGACTCAATCCATGCCTATGACCTGACTCGATCCATGCCTATGACCGACTCTATCATGCCTATACTACTTGGTTTCCATCACATATATAGATCAAAATAGAAAGCTACACACAACCATATATGCTTCATGCCATAATCACCATCATCTCTATAAATAAATCATCCAAACATGTGTACCCATATACATGACTCTTAAATATCTTCAACACGCAAGCCGGTATATATAACAAAATTTCAAAAAATCTCATGTAAATCCTCACTATCTTTGGCACTCAGGCCGGTATATATGTCAAAAATATGATGTCAAAAATAAACTAATCATACATGGAGCTCAATCATCTCCCCATCTGATATATAAGCATGTCTCATCTATCTCCTCCTCCACTCCTCTAGCCCGGCATCTAGCTGACCTCCCTCCACCTCGCCTGGTCTAGCTCTTGATGGTCCTGCCTCTGGAGCTAATATCCGTGCACTAGTGTCCTCACCCTGACCCGGCCCCTGGGCTTGTTGGCCCCTGTACTCTCCACATTATGTGTGCGGGATCTTCTCCTCTCACTCGAGGCCTATGTAGACACTAAAATTAGGTCACACTCCCCTTGGTCCCTCGTCAAATAAATACCTTGAACACATCCACCTAGCCATGGCCCCCTTCACCCCACTATAATATTAATTTAATTAAATTAATTCATTATCCTCACCATATTTATTATTTAAATATCCTAATTGGGATAATGCCCACATATCCACCTCATCTAGCCACCTCACCCTAAGACCTATTCTTAGTAAGTTGCCATAACTAACTAAGACCTACCCAAACCCTAAAAATCAATGCCTACATTCCCTCTAACCACATTCCCACCGTTAGAAGGAAAATTCCATGCTAATCCGCAGAAAAAACAAACAAGATCCCAAAAAATCAAGGGGATCTGCATAGTTTAGTAAACCTAGGAAATCCCACCCTAACCGACGCCGGTTACCCTTAACCACTACCAATTAAGCCGAAACCACCATCGATTACCATTTAACCCCCAAAACAACCTTATTTTAAGGTTGGCACATTTTTGAGAGATAATCACATATTTTGAGAACAAGTGATGAAACCAAAGCTACATGCAAGCAAAACTAGCGTTAGTACACACATCAGCATCCATAGCCAGTACCTAAAGCAATCACACAGCCATCTGCCTTCACAGGAGCATCCGGGGAAGTGCTAGCACTACACCAAGTTCATTCCATTTGATCACCCACCATTACCAACTAGGCATCAAGCTCGTACAAATAATAAGTTTTGTTAACCAACACTCATCTATTCATCATTTGGTAGATCCTTTTACATCTGTTATTAGCTTTTTCTCTCATTTCCATTCCCCCATCATCTACCTCCATGCAAACTTGACCATATTTTTATCCATACCCTTGCACTGCCCATACCTGGACCTTAATCATTCCTGTGCATATCTAGGATCCATACGAATCTTGTCATTGCCCTCCCATCTTCATCTAATCTCAAATCTATCACCCAGCCAAGTTTTATTGAGTTTCCTATACCCCAACCATACCGATGCCGGTTACCCACAACCATCACTAGTTAGCCTAAACCAATACTCGGTCATACTAGACCGATGTTAGTCTCTGTGTCTTTTACCAGAAACCAAGAACAAAGCTCCTAAACTTCCACCAAATACCCAAAACCACCTAGAATCTCACCTTGACCAATACCAATACCTTGACAGTGACCTTGACCTTCAGATTCAATCATAACCTAGCTTGTTGTGAATGAATTTTCTTATTGTAGACGAATGAGATACCTAAATCATTTTAACTACAATAGGATTTCCTTTATTTCTCGCATTAATTTGCTTTAAATAGTGGATTGATAGCCATCTAGGAAGTATCACACTTCCCGGATCTAGCACACGCTAGGCAATCCACTGTATATATTGTTTAACTTTTATTTAGTGGTCTTGTGTTCCATTTTAGGTAGTTCCTCCAAGAAAAAAGGAAGCTCTCACAATCAGTTATGGATTCAGAAGTCATATGCGCGCAACAACCTACAACCAGCATTTTAATAGGTATTCCTCCTAGCCCATTACCCTTATTTGTTTCATCAACATTGAAGAAATGCTCTAGAATCAAGTGAAACATTTTGGCATGCCGGTGGGACCCATTCGGGGTTCTTTGCATTCTTTCATTTCTAGGTGAAAATGTTGTATGTTTGTTTCTTTTCTAAAAAGTTCTTACATTAAACTTTCTCCCCTGGAATCTTCTTCTCTTCTATTGTCTAAAAGCAATCATATTTTGGTGCTTAAAACAAACATTTCTTCCCTTTCATTAGTATCACATTAGTGAAAGAGCATCCCTTCTCATGTTCATCTATTTGTGGCATCGAATTCTACATTTTGATTTGGGTTTAAAAATCATTGCATTTCATTTTGGTTTTTTTTGCATTAGCTCACATTAATTGAGGGCAACCTATACTGCTGGAAGTCATTCCCAGCTGATGGTTGACAAATGAATCATAGAAAGCACTTTCTTTCTCTTTCTCTCTCTCTCGAGTCATATCCAAACACCAAAAAAAAATATACACATTCTTAAACAACATCTCACCTGGAAGAAGTTGTAGGTGATCACACGATCACGACACAGTGGGCACCCCACTAGTTATCTTTGTCTAGTACCCCATCAGAGGACGGCCCACCCCCACCATAACATACCTGAAACCTCTCCTTGTAGATCTCCTTCTTTGTAGGAAGCCATCCTCACCAAAAAAAAAGTATTCTACAGTTCATGAGTCAGTCCTTAAAATAGCATAAGCTAAACACACATAATATAAAAGGCACTCTTAGGATCATATTTTTCTTAGTGTTTTTGTTTGGCTTACATTTTGAAGTGAGAGGTCACACTCTTCATTTTTCTTATTTCACCTTGCACGCTCCTCATCACATTTGGTGTATTCCAGCTTCATCTGAGTGTGCTTGGACCATATTCTCATCATTCTCAGGATTATGGGTTTGATTCCACATTAATTTTAACTCACAACTATAATTTCTTCATCGTTGTTTCAATTTCATAAGTAACTAAAGTGTCGACTCAGTGAACGTCATCGTTACCCTCCGACCGTCATCAATTTTACCTAACTAAATCACGTCGATTCTGAGTTCTTTTGGTCAACCTACCCAAAAGGACACCTTTTCACCTTCTTTGCTTTTCAAAGTCTCTATCACTATCATCATATTCACTTTATTGGTAAATCCCATTAGCATCTTACATACTTGGTAGATTATTGGTTGTTTACCTATATTTTGATCAACTTTCCACTTTCTACAATGATGACCGATCATATTGCGGTTATCTGACCAAAGATCGGTTTACCTAATCGCATCGGTTATACTGTGCAAATCTTCCAGCTGACATTTGGTACCTAATCCACCTATTACCACTTGTTTCTCATATCTCTACTATATTTCTGTGTCATTTACATAAAACAGTCTAACCCGATTAATACCTGTTCACATGGTGCTGACCCGAATCCAAGCGAACGCCCTCATATTCCATGCTAGCCATCAACCACTCCCCCTCATCCTTCACCACCTTCTATTTTATCACCCATGGATCCTACCCAACCTATTACTATCGCCACAGGAGACGAGGAGTTCACATGACTCCTTGACCAAAATCTTTCCACCTTGCATTTTCCATTCCCACTCATCCACTCGAGATGCCTCGGGTTAGTTGATATACGGCATGCCCATATCTATCCCCCCAACTCTCTTCCCCACTGCTACATCAGCCCCATCTAGCTTCCCGTTGCTCGCATCTACCTTACCCCCAATCATTTTTGTAGTTAGGCCCTATACCCGCTATGACTGCCACCTTTGCTACATCGTTGCACCCGCCACATCCACTATACCTTTTCCAACCACCTAGAACATAACCTCATCCGTGCCTATTGTCTCGAATATACCGTAGCTACACAAACACCCCCAAAGTGTCGGTGACCCCTACCCCTTTTCAAACGTGTTGTCCTTTCTATTCCAATCTTTAGCCCCCATTGCCACTAGGGTTACCATGACCCTTCCACCTCTATATACGTACTATCAGCAGCCTCCTATTTCATCTATTATTCACTCTGGGTACGTACCCCCTATTTCACTACCTTCTTCTCAATCTACCTATACAACAACACCATATACTGGAATGCCACCCCATTATATGCCCAACACCAACCCTCTTACGCTACAGGAGTCACCCATCCATCACAACCTACCAACAACCTAATTAAGTTAATGATGGACAAGATGCAGACATTGGAGGCATTGGTTTCTGGCTCTCACAACACTCTCACCTACGATGAGATTTGTAATGAGCCTATACATCCATCCATTCCTATTTGTCCATATCCCATGCATTGGGAAATGCCTAAATTCAACCATTTCAATAGCAAAGAAGACCCATAACAGCATTTGTGGTCTTTCAAACATGGGTGTTATCTGATCACCCATGATGATGCTTTGCTCTGAGGACCTTTCCCATGTCTCTGACTGGACCCACGTTAGATTGGTATAGTGGGTTACCTAAACACTCTATATTCTCATTTAATCAGGTAGCCCAAGCCTTCTTGGATCACTTCTCCATTAATATCGTTAAGAAGGTTACCATGACTGACCTATACTCTATGCATCAATATGATGACGAATCTATCACAGATTTTGTTGCTCATTGGCATAGCCTGATCAATCAACTCACATTCCAACTACCACAAACCAAACTCATCGAACTCTTCACACGGGCTTGTGCTAGGCATATCTCACTGACCCTATAGGTCCAAACTTTCCAAACCTTCGATGACAAAGCATTCACCATGGCACGAAAGCTAGAGATTCGGGCCATTGAAGAGAAGAAAATCCAATTACGTAATAAGAACTCGGCATTCAAGTCGAATGATACCTCTTCCTCTTCAAAACAACAGAAAAATTATTCAAAATCAAGGGGGACTAACTAACTTGTGGTGGTACTCAAAGCTGGCCCAACTCATCCATTAAATCAAGCTAGCCCCTCATCTAATCTCTCACCCGTTCAGACTTTTCAATTTAGATGGGAACAATGGAAATATACCCCAATTGGGGAACCTTATTCTTCTATCTTGGAGAAGCTCATCAAAGCCGGGGCCATCACCCTTCCTCCCGTGAAACCACACACCTGGTTTTGACCCTACTCACCCCACACCCGTGTGGTACAAAGAGCACAACTTCTGAAACTACCATCGAGTAAAGGGTCATAATGATGGCAATTACATCACTTTAAAAAACATTGTCCAAGAAATGCTAAAGAAAGGTGAATTAACCATGGATAATCCTAACACACCTGCCAATCAAAACCTACACATATTCAAGAAACTTTTCCTAATCATGCCCCTTTTCTTTGATCAAACCGGAGAGACCTCAACTCATGATAGTCATACCCGCGAGGTCCACGCTATTTTCAGCAATGCACCCGTTGCTTCCCAATTACCTCATATTCCTTCCATCGAGGAAATCCTAGCCCGAATTCCTCCACCTGCACTTGAACCCACCTCACCTATTCCTCCACCCATAGAGGAACACCTTTCACCTCCTTCATCACCCGTGGAGGAGCCTTCCATTAATATCGAGACAATTTCACCTTTGGCTTCTCCACCTAGAGAGTCATCACCCACAGTACCTCTCCAGCCCATGGAAGATGCTTGTTTATCTCCTACACCACAGAGGAGTACCTATTATATAAATCTACCCCGGGTAAATATAGACAAAGCAGAATATGGAAATAAAGGAAAATCAAAATCCTTCATTTTGGGTTTCAAAGGGTGCATTGCATGCCTCTACTCCCGCCAAGGTCATTTCGGGTTTTCATGCATGCAAAACAAGTATGGAATTCTGAATCCTTCATTTCAGGTTTTGGAGGTTGCCAAATAGGTCCCCAGTCCCGAAATCCTTCATTTCAGGTTTTGGGGATGCATTGCATGGCCAAAAACCCAACACAAAGGAAATATGTTGTGCAGGTCCAAAAACCCGACACAAAGAATTTCAGGTTTCAAGTTTCGGGAAAACTTGAGACGTGAAGCATGCAAATCGCAAGACATGACCCGATGCTTGGGAGTTCCAAAAACCCAAAACACTACCTAGGAAAATCGGGTTCTGAGGTCGGGAAACAAGTTGGGAAAGCATGGGGTGAAAACATGTCGAGCCACCTTCAAAACCCAATGCATATGCAAGTCCAACTTCCGAACCTAAAACAAAGGAAACCTTGGCAACACCGATATCTTTATTTGGGTGAGAAAAAATTTATTCAAAAATTCAAAATACCCGTTCTCCATTTTTAGGGTTTGTCGGGAGGTTCTCACCGATGTGGGAAATACATAATGAGATGAATTAAATGCAACTGGAAGTGGTTGGGGTAGATTTCAAATTCTCTCTCTTCCCTCTATTTTTCTTCCGATAAATTGTAAGGAGGGGATTCTTTCAAAAGGTTGGACATTCTTGTTTTGCCCCTCCCTCCTTCTCTTTGACATGTGAATTTGTGGAGTTCAGACCTCCCATTCAAACTATAATGCAATTTTTTACCTCTTGGCTATTGTAATGCACTATATCAATCTTTGGAGCAATAAAAACCAAGTCTGTGGATGATTTCAACCCTCTCTTGTATTCATTGCGTTCAAGTGATCTCTCATTACGATTTTGGTTACCTGTGCATGTTTATTGTAATGCATTTTTATGGTTTGTGTTTATTGGCAAAGTAGATGTTCATCATTCCTTTGGTGCATCACCTTGGTTAGATTAGGTTTACTTTCTTGCATCTTCTCAACCCTGTCTCATTGGCAAGTTAGATTAGGTTTTTGAGTAAATCCTCTGCAAATTGTTTGTGTGCACCTGAATAGAGGAATAGGAACCGGCCTTCATCCGGAGAGCTTTCCTAATTCCCAAGGTCCCACACTTGGGAAAAGCTCCATGTTATGCAATCACAATGAGAGTCTCAACCCATCGAGTTGTAGACATTTAGGGGTGCTATGATTTTCCATCAACAGTTATCATTGGTGTTAAAATGGGGCTATTAGCCAGTACAAAATTTCATTTCTACTCTCAAAATGATTAATGGATTACAACTATTATTTTGAGATGAAAGATTCCAATAATAATGAGAAACCAATTTCATTCAAACACTCATCTCAGAAGGAATTTCAGTTTTCAAGTGATCTCAGATTGGAAAAGGATTAAAGTAGTATGCTCAAAGGAGTGCTACATAATTCTCAAAGGATCAAGTTGATCCTGAACAATGAATTACAATGAATTGATTTTCCAGAATACAAAAATCAAGCCAAGAATTTCATAATAGACCTGAAATAATATACAAAACCTATTTTGCAGAGAAGCAAACTGATACACACAGTGGTTGAGTTTCAGATTTCAACAATGGCGTTCATAATGAAACAAAACTATCAGAGGAGGGATGAAACTAAAGTCTACATCTACCCAAAATATCTTTCAAAAGTAAAGTCAAACATGGAATATTTAACTCTAAGCTATCATGAAATTGATGGAATCAGAGATTTACCTTAAAAGTAGGGTTACAAGAACTCAAGGCAGAGAAAAGAACCTCAAAAACAAAGTGTTCACGTTCGCAGAGACTCACATGGGTCAAAGGATAATATAGTTCCAAGCTTGAAGTCTATAAAATGACGAGAAAACATCCACAATCCTCCCACTCAGAAAACTCGTAAAGGAGCTACAGATTCTCAAAGACTCAGAAGGCCGAAAGATGCAAAAGAAAATTACTTAATGGCCGATACAGTAAAATGAGGCAAATATACAACCCTCTACAATGAGATAAGAATACCCAAATAAAAAAGAAACATTCAGATCTGGAATGAAAGGAAGAATATGCACAAATCAGGAAATACAACTACCCAAGTTAAAAATTCCTTGAAAATATGATACTTTTCAATCGAATGATGAATACCCATTTTGGGTTGTTATAAAAGAGATCAAAAGTAAATAAGAGGTCATTCAGAGAATGCATTCAAGTTCTAAATAGAGCTCAGAAAAGGCCGATCCATGAAATTACAGGATCAAGCTAATGGTTGTGAACACCTTAGTTGCTTTGAAATATTATTGAGTTTTGTGTTCAACTCAGAAAATTGATACGGGTATTCAAAGTGGAAATTCAAAGAAACAACTAGGAAATATATTCTCTAGAGACCATACAAACAACCCTAAGAAATCATCAAGTTTCAGTAGAAAAGAACAACCCAACACGGGTTTCAACTCGAAATCATCAAGGAACTCAGAAAAGCACCGAGAATCAAATGCAAAGCTTTGGTGGCCAAAGACAAATAGAGATACCGAAGCCTTACCTTACGTGAATGGTGCTATGAACCGTAATAGGAGAGGTGACCAAAGAATGACAAAATCTGAGCTCCAAAGACATTTCAATAATGGTGGTAGCATCCAAAATCACCTCTCTTGGAGAGCTCGAACAGTAAGAACAAGAAAGAAAATGCAACAGAGCTCGAAAAGGCCGAGCTTCATGAAGGAAAATGGTGGCCATTGTGAAAATAGAACTCCGCAGCGGTCAGGATCAAAACCCTCACAACCATGCAACGTCAAAGGATCAAAATGGTGCACACAAAGAAATCTCAAAGAACCTCATAGAAGGCAGGAAACCTTTTTCATCATAAAATCTAAGCTCATCGATGCAAGACAGATAGTGAGATATCACACTGAGATTTCAAAACCATAAGCCAAACAGAGCCGAGCTTGAAGTGATCAAACATGGCGGCCACAAAATTTTCCAGGGCTTCGCCCGAGAGCTAAAAGATCAAATGTAATGGTCGCAAATGGCTCGAATCAACTTAACTATAGCCAACTCGAGAGTGGAGTCAACAAACCCTAACCAATGATCAATCATCGATGATCAAGACACAACCAGGTACGAAGATCAATGGCCGGTGATTTTCACTAAATTCAAAGCAACCAACCATAGTTAGTCCCCACTGACCATTTTAAATGAAAATCTTGAACCCTAATCATGGGTAAGATATCGACAAAGCATCGAATTCACAGGTACAGAGATCAACGGCCCGGTTTCCATCATCAATATCAAAGCAAACTCAACACAAGTCAAATTTCCACCAACAAAATGCATGGAGGGGTGAGTCACCGTGGGGAAGGGGCCAACCCACGTCACCAAACAAATAATCATTGCCATGACTTTTATAAGTCTAAAATCATATTCCAACTTGAATAAAATGCAAATCCGACCATACATGCCGGCATGATCACCGAAAAGGTGAGTCTTTTAGGTATAATCATTGGGTCCTTTCAAATACAAAAGCCGAAAAAGAAACAATAGTCAAAAGTGGCCGAATATTATAAGAGCCATGTATGTTATCAAAGGTGGTCCCCTCATCTCATATCAAGAACCATGTTAATATGCTAAGTCCACAAAGGTGGCCAACCCAATGAAGACAAGAGTTCACAACCACAAGTGGCCCCCATGGATGGTGATAGATTGTACATGAATTGGAGTGCATTTTTCATGTGATCACAAGAATAGAGCAGAGGTCAACATCAGATGCAAGAAACCTTTTGAAGACTTATTACCTTATTTTTCCAGAAAATAAGAGTTGATTATGATTACACATGTGCTCCTAGTGGTCCCCATAGTGGATGAATTATTTTTACAAATATTGCAAGTATTGTAATTATTTGCTCACAAACAGAGAGTTGTATTTTTGCATGCTTCACAAGAAGACAGAACAGAGAAGAAGATGAATTTGCATGCTCATGGAGGGAGACTTGCCTAGCAAGCAATTTTATTATTAGCAAATTATTCACCCATTCTTTTCTTAAAAATAGAACAGTCAACTTCAGTTTGACTGTATTGTATTTAAGGCCATTAATGCCTATTTTTTAACTGCATGCTCTAGTTTGTATTATTTTATCCCTTTATTTATTATTAAATAAAGGATAAAATTAGGATGCATGGGCGAGTACAAGCCTTAGGCTATTTTTAGGAAGGGGGTGAAATTTATTTTGCTATATATTGTGTGCCTTTGCAAAGCATAGGGATTCTTCTTGGAGGACTTTTGGATATATGAGTACTGAAGCAAATTTTGCCAGTTTTGCCCTCTAAGTGTGAAGTGTTTTCTACCTTTCCAAGTTATTTTGCAGTCTTGTGTATGTTATATTAATCTTGTGAATGCAAATTCCCTGATCAACCACCTTACCCTACTGCAAATTTTAGTCCTTTCTACTTAATTTTTAATGTGCATGTTAACTTATTAGTACTGTTGTGATCCTCCCTCAGTACAATCAAGTGTTTTGCCCTTAGATATTCTGTAGAAAAAACTATTGGTTTGTGCATCAAGAATCCTTCACAAATTAGTTGTGCATATACTCAGTCAAATCCCTCACACAAATTTGGTGTATCACCTTATTTTTAATCATTTTACAGTCATATTTTACTCTCAAACTCCCAAAAAGAAGTTTAGGATACACCAATAAGGAACCGACCTTGATACCAGAGACTCACCTCGAATTAGGTATACCCATAGACCTGAGGTGTTTCCATTGTATCTATGAAAGACAAAGATCATTTGTGCAAGCTTAGAAAACCTATAGCCATCTATCTACAGGGTGCACTTTCGAGAGATAACAGGTCCCCCATATAAGAAAACACAAGCACATCAAAATCAATAGCAGAAGCTCAAAAGTTAAAGAGGTGGTGTCAAATTTACAAAACCAACACTCACGACACTGATCACTACTAGTACAATGGCTTGAAACAAGGGTCTTCAAGTCAATCAATCCCATCCGAGCATTATGATTTTCAAAATTCAAAATAACATCCCTGTTGAAGAATGTAGAAGGGACATCTCATAGCCCAACAAGATGATGAATCTGATGAGGAGACACCATAAGGAGCCAATTATGGTAAGAATATTGTACTAGTCTCCTAGACTTCACAACCCATGAAGAGAGTCTTGTTGATAGACTCAGGTTCCAGTAAGCATATGTCAGGTGACAAGAAGTTTTTTGATTAACTAAACGAACAACCCACTGGAGATCGGGTTCGGATAGTAAATGAAAAAGAGTACATTGTAAAAGGAATAGGCCAAGTTACCATTCATCTGGGACCACGAAAATGTATGCTTACAAAGGTATTATATGTTCCTTGATTGACTAACATCCTCTTGTCAGTCAAAAAACTCCTGAATCATCATCTAAAGGTATAATTTCTTGTTCAAAATGGCATCAAATCATGTTTGATCTCAAGACAAGGTATGATTATTGCTAGATCTTTTCTAAAAGATAAGGTATTTGCTTTAGATAATTATTTCATCTTCTGCAGTAGCTTTATCTACCTCAACAATATAATCTACTGCCCTATGGCATTACTGATATGGTGACTTGTCTATTGGATCTTTACACCAGTTGAGTTTAAAAGAAATGGTACATGGCCTTCCCAAATTGTCCAGTTCCTTTCCTATTTTCCCTGGTTTTCTTGTAGGAAAACAACACAGGGTTCTATTTAAGGTGATAACCTTCTATGCCAAGAAATGTCTGGAGGTAGTTGATACCGATCTAAACGGACCATTGCCTACTTCTTTTAGGATACCAATACTTCCAACTATTCATGGATGACTAATCTTGAAAGATGTGGGTGTTTTTCTTGAAAACAAAGAGTGAGGCTCTTCACCATTTTTAGATTTTTTATCAACGTGTTGTGAAAGAGACCAGACAACCTCTTCTTCTACCCCGCTCAGATCGAGGGGGAATTCACATCAAAGAAGTTCTTAGCATTCCTGAACCAACAAGGCATTAATAAGAACCTGACTACTCCCTACACACCCCAACAAAATGACATTGTGGGGTGACGCAATCATACAGTGATAGATATGGCTCGCAACATGCTATCAACAACAAAGTTGGAGGATCAATATTGGGCCGAAGCAAGTACACACATTGTTTATCTTCTCAACAGGCACCAACAAAGATTCTACAAAATAAAATGCCATAAGAGGTATGGATTGGTAGAAATCCATCAATTTCTCATTTATGAGTATTTGGTTGCACAACATACATGCATGTCCCATCTAAGAGAGAAAGAAAGTCCAGTTGAAAACACTCTCATGCATCCTTTCGAGTTATGGAAATACCTCGAAGGCATATCATGTAATGGATCCTGAGACAAATAAAATATACAAGATTCGAGATGTGGTTTTGACGAGTCATCCTTTGACTCAAGTAATGCCAACAAAATAACCATTACCAACCACCTCTCACCGACTAGTCTCGAATCAAATGATGAGCCGAGGAGACTACTAAGAGAAAAGATGAGCTGCAAGGGGAGCTATATGTTGACCTTGGAGAACTGGAGAATGTTACTCCACATCCATCCTCACGTCAATGAAACAGTTCTTCACAAAATTAGTCAAGTTCTTGTCTGAAGTGGGTACAAAGCACCATCAAAGAATATCACATGCAATCACTCCCAAATACTTCAACAAGAGTCAAAAAAGGAGTCAGACAAGAAATGAGGTAAATTTTGCACTCATGAGTACATTGATTAATAACTCTAAGCCTGATAATGTTCATGAAGCACTCAGTCAACCTCATTGGAAAGAAGCCATGGATGCAGAATATGACTCACTAATGCAAAATTGAACATGGGAACTTGTCGATATTCCTACAGGAAGAAACCCATAGGCTTCAAATGGGTTTTTAAAACAAAATATAAGCGCAGATGGATCCATCAAAAACATAAAGAATGACTTGTAGCAAAGGGATATGCTCATAAAGAGGGCATTGAATATGAAGAAACCTTTACACTCACTGTGAAGATCAAGACCATCAGATTTGTTTGTGCACTAGCAACACAAAAAGGATGGAAACTTTAGTAGATGGACATCAAGAGTGCTTTCCTAAATGGTGATCTAAAAGAAGAAGTGTACATGACCCAACCTAAAGTATTTGTTGATGAAGAACATCCTAAAAAGGTATGTCATCTCATTAAATCATTGTATGGATGAAGCAAGCTCCAAGGGAATTGTATATCAAGATAGATGATCACCTTTTGCAACATGGGTTCACACGTAGACCCTCATATTCAAATTTTGTATATAAATAAGGTAGGAAAAGAAATTGTCATTCTTGTTTTGTATGTGGATGATCTTGTGATCACTAAGAGTTAGAAGATTAGTTTGATATTGTGAAGAATGATCTCAAAAGAACCTTCGACATGACAAATTTGGGGCTACTACATTATTGTCTTGGCTTGGAGATATGGAAAAATAAGCATCACATTTTTGTCTCTCAGATAAAGTACGTCATGACACTCATGGAAAAGAATATAATTTCCAACTGTAAACCTATATCCATTCCAATGGAAAAAGGTTTACAACTTTCACGATTCCAAGACTCACCTCAAGTAGATGCTACTCTCTACAGGAAATTTGTTGGAGGGCTCATCTACTTGACATATACCAGACCAGACTTATGCTATGTTGTCAGCTATCTTTCCAGGTTCATGCAAGAGCCAAAGAAATGTTTTGCAACAAATCATGTTTTGAGGTATGTCTGAGGTACAATTGATTATGGTTTGGAATATAAGAAGAATGATCAATTCTTCTTACAAGGATATCGACTCAATCCATGCCAGATCTATTAATGGCAGGAAGTCAACCACATAATATATTTTTCATCTTGGAGCTGGACCTATCTCGTGGATAAGAAAGAAGCAAAATGATGTTTCTATTTCATCCAAAGAGGTAGAATATTGTGTTGCATGAGGAGTTGTGTGCAAATTGATATGGTTATGTCACATTTTGGATGACATGGGCATTCCTAAAAAGCACTCACCTATTCTCTATTACGACAATCAGAGTGTGTTGAAGCTCGTGCAGAATCTGTTTTTCATGAACAAACAAAGAATATTGATATTGATTGTCATTTCATTCAAGAGAACGTCTTGAACCATCACATTCAGCTCCAGTACTATCCTACAGAAGCACAAGTAGCTGATATTCTCACCAAATCTCTTGGAAAAGTGAAATTTGAACTTTTTAGGGGTTACATTTGCAAGAATAATGTAATAAGGGGGGGAATGTTGGCATAGTTCAACGTAGAAAATAATTATATATTATTAGGCTTGTTTGTTTAATCGTATCCCATTATTCTCTATTTTTTTTAACATTCCTTCAATTATGGGGAATATTGTTATATTCTCTCATATATATATATATGTATGTATGTGCTTCGATAAATTATATGGTGTGAGATATCTTATCTCCATTTCTTCTCCACTTCTTGCTCCTCACACATACAAGTGGCCTCAACAAGGCACGGTGTCCTTCAAAAATTCTGCACGGCGAGTTATAGGATTGGGGTTATAATGGGTGTGCCTCTCTATACTTCTTTGTCTAGTGGCATCGGATCACCCAAAAAACTAGGATATTACAGAGATATCTTCACACATTTTAGTAGAAGCAATTAAAATTAGAGGAAACAACGCATTTCCTCCCTGATTCTTCATCCAGGGTGGTGTGAGATCACCCAAAAAAATCATGACAATGTAGGATATCCTTCTACAACCTTTTTCTCGACATGGATCGGGTGCACATATTCCATTTACACTTTTATTCTAGCATATTTTATATTTTCATACTTTACACAACATTTTTTTCATACATACATATTTGACTACTTGATCATTTTCTCCTTGCAAGTCTAGTCATATGAGAAACAAGCAGTCAAATTAAAGGCAAAAGGCAATAACAACAACAACAACACATTCTGCTATAGGCACTTGCCTTTACTAACCATGCAGGTACACTACACACAACAATAGCTACACACGTGTTTCACCCTAAGTTTACTCTCATCACTTTTTATGCGTATTTTTCATCTTTAGAATCCACACTCCACCTTTTTCTTTTTTCATTCCATGCTTGAGTCTAGTCCATTGGCACGTCTTCTTCTACACTCTACATGCATATTAGGTATACATCTCTATCTACTTTATGTTACCAAGTGTTCTACTCACCAACATAAAGTGGGGGCAAAATGTAGACACAAAATTATGCACTTTAAACATTATTGAGCCAGTCGTATACTACTATTTAGAAGGTTCTCAAGTGAATAAAGTAATAATTAATCCCACCTTTTGGTGATCTTTATTTTGTATTTTATTTCATCATTCCCACATATTTTCTTGCACTTATCCATCCATTTCACAATTGTCATGTCATTCTAGCGCAAAATTAGGGCGCCCTAGCCTATACTAGTGTTAGGAAATGAGAGATAAAATATGCAGAATAATCCTCACATAATCGCAATAAAGAGAAACTAATATGCAAAAATTATTACAGATCTTAAATAAAAGTGCAAAATAAATAACACAACACAAAGAGACAAGATTTAACGTGGTTCACCCAATTTGGGCTATGTCCACCAAGAATCACTTGCTCATATTTTATTACAAGCCTCCACTCTCTCAATACAATACCAGATCCGTTTGGAGCTATCAACAAACTCTCTAATTCACACACCGAATTCAAAACACATCTGCAATACATTTGCTTGTACATCTATCATATGCATAAGACCATATAAATAGACAATCGCTTAAGTAGTTTTACAAAATAAAGGTGTCAAAACAATGGGGAAAACAAAACTATCCCATAAACCTATGGGTAACCGAAGAGGCGGTTTTACAAAACAATGGGTACCGAAAAAACATGGGCCCAAAAACAGCCCATAATGGTTACCCATTACCCATGGGTTAAAAACCACCCATGAAAATTTGGTTCGGACCACCGTAAAAATACCTGTAACACATAGAAGGTGTACCACACTCTAACATGAAAATAGGCTCCACAAACATAACAACTAGGGCACCCCAAGGCACCCTGGTCCCACCTTGGGTGCCCGATCTATGCACATCCTTTTTCACTTCTTTTTGGGGCCTTTCTAGTCATTTTCATCCTTATCATTTTCCCAACCGGCCTTGTGGGATTAATTACAAAATTAAGCTTGAGATCCCTATAAATATAAAGTTATAAGACCATAATGAGGGTCCTAGCATCACATACTACTATCACTCAATCTAGAGTTGCATCCATTGCATCACTTGTATCCACATAGTGTCATGCATCAAGGCTAGGAGATCTACATCACATACACACACTACATAGGGGAGGGATGCTATTTTATCCAATGTTCACATACTATTTACATTTTCTATAGTTATGATTTCTCGTTACTTCATAAAGTGTGACCGATATGAGATCACCTAAGGAACGACATGCACACACTCACCAGAACTACATCTGGGATCTGAAATGTAGTGTAACGCTCAGTGATAATACCACTAGGTTGGAAGTTGATGTTAGTCTGACCCATTCATTTGCATATTTATTTTTTCTAGGGGTTGATACTTTCTCTTACATTACAAGTCATTTTCCAATTCATCCAGCAGATCTAGTGTGACAGACAGAAACATTTGGAGATACCTTGATATCATACTAAAAGCAATTTCTAAGCATTTATAGATACCATAGCACCTGGACTATAGACTAGGGTGCCTCGAGGCTCCACAATACCCTCCTATACACCTCAGTCATTTCACATCTTCTAGATATGGTCTTCGCAAGGTCCCTGAGTGATGGTCTGCACTTCCAGATTATGTTTTCAGACTTGTGACAACCTGCAATAGTCCCTTCGAATCATCTAAGCCATTTCTCTCCCTTCTCTTGGACATTTAGGGTTTTATTTCACTTAAGGTAATTATTTACAATTGTTATTTAATTTTATAGTCTTTTATTACAACGTTTTAGTCCTCCTAGTTAGATTAACATTAATACCCTAATACCCTATTTAGGTCATCTTAGGTCTTATTTTTGTTAATCAATTACATTGTTAGGTCGGTTGTATGATAGGTGGCCTCCACATAGGAATTTTATTTTCCTAACCACCTGTTCTAACCATCTAAGATGCCCACTCCCTCTTGTATTTATAATGCTTCTACATTGTATAAAATTTATCAAATCATTTATGCACTTCTGCATTATTGTCTTTGTTTTCAACTTCTTTCCTTAAGCACTATCAAGCGAGCACATTTTATCAGTATGTGAGTTGAAATTGTTGCAGTTTCCATTTCCATTAATATTTCCACTACTACAAAATAAAAAGGAAAAATGATAAAACATGACTTTTTCCTTTATATATGGCCTTGCACTCTAGAAAATATTTTTTATTCAAAAAATAATAAAATTGAGAATACTACTTATCTCAAATCTATGTTAGAATCTAAAACAAAAATTTCAGGTATATTTTCAAAACATTTTTTACAGTTCCAAACTAAGTAAGCAATATTTGTTCAAGTGAATAAACCAAATAAATTATGGTACGATCTAAATAAAAGTGCAGAAACCAATTGTCCAACATTAACTCCACACTCAACATTGAAAAGTTTGAATATTTAATTATGATGGATCTCCATTGAATAGTATACCAAGAGATTTTATATATACTCAGTATTTCATTGTTCATGACATATATTTTAGGGTTATGGTTTCATTCTTATAATATTTTGGTGTAAGGGTTTTATTTTCATCGCCCAAAAAGTTTAGAAAATATACCCCTCCAAAACATCCCAATTTTTCCCTCACCGTATTTTTTGTGCACTTTCAACAAAAGTTTTCAATAAACACTCCATATGTATCTTTTCTTCCATCTCACCTATACCCTAACCCCAATCTTCACTATATCCATACACCCACTTACTCTATTAAAACTAACAAGCTCAAACCCTAATACCTACCCTACTTTTCTAAAAACACCAAACTACTCAAATCATTACTCGAAGTCTCTCTTTCAATCAATCCATCTTATTACTCGATCCCCACCATAAAAATTCAAAGCAAATGTCACATGAAAAAATATTTAAGGGGGTGTCTTTTGTGCCAAGTGATAGGATTTCAAATGGATTTTTATTTGATACCAATGAAATTCTAAATCCTGTTACACAATAGAATGAAAGTATAGCTCCATACAATGAAAGCACCATCCAAAACACCACATCTAAAACTATGACCTCTTTGTCTTCTCCACACACCTTCATTACATATTCATATGTAAATAATAATTATAACTATGATTCAAATCATACCTTAGCCATTTGGATGCAGTAGTGGCATATGCAATAAAAGACAAATAAAATAGTTTCCCCTTTGAAAAAAGAAGTGGTATATACAACAAAAGACCATTAACTTAGCTATGTTTTTCAAGTTGATTGTAATCATTTTCTTCTATAAAATAAAAAGGACACAAGACCACAAATTTAATTTTTAATCATCAACAAGTCTCAACCCATCTCTAATTGGAAGTACAACTTGAGTATGTGGAGATACCTAAGAGAATCTCCAATATAGATAAGACAAGCAAAATAGATTTGAAATTGACAAATTGAAATTAAACCAAGCCCAAAAAATTGATGCTCATATATATAAAGATGGCATTTTAAATGTCCAACATATTCTAATTTGAACACTTTCCACCTATAAATGAAAACTCAAATTGATTATAATCATAGATTGGACTATCATGAAAATGGAGAGCCTGTAGGGAGGGACATCAACTAACTTCAAATCTAACCTTGCATCATGTACACACTACAATTGATATTCCTCCAATCCACATCTACAATAATCCACCAAAATAATATGGGGCTCCCAAATAAACTTGACATAGTAAACTAGTGTCTTGTTGGACAAGATGCAACCTATAATATAGATAGTGTTGAAAATTTATTATGTAAATACAAGAAAAGAAAAAAACACTATTATCATATCATATCCATAATAAGCGGGCCACATTAAACCAAACACTAAATGTAATTATTCATTAATTCAACAATATTCTTTCCTATCTTTCGTAAAACATAAAATATGGACTATATAATATTACCTCTAACATATCTAAAACCAAGAGTCATACCAAACACCACCAACTACACTCCACCTTGTTAAAAATGTTATAGGGAAACCACACTCTCCGTATACACTAAATGAAACCTAGGCTCCAAAAGGGAAAGATACGAATGTCAATAATTATTGTTGGTCTTTACAACATGTCATCCCGAGTTAGTAGCATGAGAAGGAAACCAATGAGAGTAGTGTAACCATTTTGCACCTTTCCCACCGACTTGTCACTAGATACACTAAATAGAGCATGATTTGGCATTAAATATAACATGATTTGTTAGGAATAAGCATGAAATTTATAGGATCAATGGGTAAATGGATAACACTAATGCAATTGTATATCATTAACAAGTGCCATCGTGCAAGCACCTTCGATTTATCCATTTTTTATAAGACTAGGAAAACACAAGTCGACACATTGGAAATATTGAGGATGAATTGGATTGTCTACCCTATTTTTCCTATCAACTCACTCTGCTAAGATTATTTCATTGTATCTAAAATTGTAATGGACAACTAAGATTTGTTTGATCAATGTATTGATGTACGGTAAAAACAAAGGCCCTTTATTTTTTAGTAAGTGTATGTATTATGCAATAATGCAACCCTAAACCAGGTATAGGAATGCCTATTGAAATAATTACCATGTCAAAGGTAGGGTAATTTTGACGACATTATTTTGTTAGATGTGTGAATGGGGTTTGTTGACAATTTTGACCCATTTAAAAAAATGTAACAAGCTTGCAAATTGAATTAGATTGATGTAGGAGCAAAACTTCAAGAGACCATAACTTTGATGTGACCATTAGATCATTTTGAAATTTTCCTAGGAGTTAGATATGGATTTATACTATGTCATGACCATCGTTCTCATGATGACTGGGTGTCATTTGGGCATATTTTTGGGATCAAATTCCTCCATCTAGTGGTCTAAAATTAGCTTGGAACTTTTTTGGGATTGTCTCAAACTTATAGTTTTAATATATTTTACTTTTTGTTATGGAATAACCTAAAATTTGGCATGAGCCTTCATTTATGAAGACATATTTGGCACGTAAAATTTGGGGTCCATCAGAGGTGTTTTACTTTTTAGGGTTTTTTGTGTTTTAGGATTTTTTTAGTGTTTTAGGGGTTTTCTTAGAGATAGTGAGAAATAAAAAGGAGATTGTAATGTTGTAAACAATTTGTTAGGAAATAAGGGATAAAATATGTGGAATAATCCCTCATAGAATCACAACAATAGAAACTAATATGTAGAAATTATTACAGATCTCAAATAAAATTGCAGAATAAAATAACACAACACAAAGAGACAGTATTTAACGTGGTTCACCCAATTTGGGCTACGTCCACCAAGAATCACTTGCTCATATTTTATTACAAGCCACCGCTCTCTCAATACAATACCCAGATCCATTTGGAGCTATGCTCAACAAACTCTACAGAATTCACAGCCGAATTCAAAGCACATCTGCAATGTTCTTCATATCTCTATCATATGCATAAAACCATATAAATAGACAACTGCTTAAGCAGTTTTACAAAACCGTGGGTATCAAAACCATGGGCAAAACCCATCCCATAAACCTATGGGTCAAAAATCTCACCCATATGAGAAGAGCACGTTTCCCGATATGTTGGGTGCATTTTTTCGAGGCCAAAAAAAATTACGCCTAAAATTTATTTTTTGGGGGCTGCGCCCGAACCCCTCGCTACGGGGACTACCACCCCGGACCCGCTCGGTGCCGGCCCGGCCCCGAACCCCGGCGAGGATACATGAAAAGTGTACAATACTCTTATCAGTCTTTCTTTAACACTTTCACACATGAAAACAGGCTCCATAACCTAACAATCTCCCACTTGGAGACTAGTTTTCCTCTGAGCAAGCTTCTCAACCCTTCACTAGTTTTCGTGAAGACCAACCAAAGCTGAACACAACTTCATTTTTACCTTGTGACCACCTTGGTCATCATGTATGTAGGATTCTGACTAGTATGAATCTTCTCCAACTTCAACTTCTCTTCCTCCAAAGTTGTCCTGATGAAATGGTACCTTAACTATATATGATTTGTCCTAGAGTGGAAAGAAGAGTTCTTAGCTAGGTGTATAGCACTCTGACTATCACTATGAAACTTTCCTTCCTCTTGCTTATGCCCCAACTCCTCAAGTAATTGTTGTAACCAAATCATTTCCTTGCTTCCTTGCCTCGTGGCAAGAACATACTCACCTCTGTGGTTGATAAAGCCACCAACTTTTGTAGTCATGAAATCCAACTTACTGTTGTTCCACCTACAGTGTAAACATAACCTGTTGTGCTCCTCTTATTGTCTACATCTCCAGCCATATCTGAAATCTACATAACCACACAAAATGGTGTTTGATCCACTGTAGCACAAAATTGTCCCCATGGTCCCTCGTAAATACCGAAGGATCCACTTTACTGCCTGCCAGTGATCTCTACCTGGATCACTCATAAATCTACTCACCGCTCCCACTGCATGGGAAATATCAGGCCTAGTGCACACCATGGCATACATCAAACTACCAACCATTGATGAGTAAGGTACCTTGGACATTTTGTTTCTCTCCTGCTCTGTCTTGGGACACTTCTCCTTTGATAACTTGAAATGGCCTGCCAAAGGAGTCCCAACCGGTTTAGCATCCTGCATATTAAACCTCTCCAAGACTTTCTTAATGTACTCTTCCTGAGATAAAGTCAGCTTCCGTTCCTTCCTATCCCGAGATATCCTCATACCAAGGATTTGTTTGGCTGCCCCCAAATCCTTCATAGAAAAGGATTCACTTAGTTGCTTCTTGAGTACTTTTATTTCTTGCATGTTTTTACCTGCAACCAACATGTCATCCACATACAGACAAAGGATAATATAACTGCCATCCTCAAATTTCTTTGTATACACGCAATGGTCAGAATGACATCTAATATAACCTTGCTCCATCAT
Source organism: Taxus wallichiana var. yunnanensis (assembly GCA_018340775.1). NCBI lineage: Eukaryota > Viridiplantae > Streptophyta > Pinopsida > Cupressales > Taxaceae > Taxus > Taxus wallichiana. The sequence goes on along the minus strand of CM031242.1, from coordinate 998,784,707 downwards.
GAAGCTATCAAATTTCTTATACCATTGACGTGGAGCTTGTTTCAAGCCATACAAGCTCTTCTTCAGTTTGCACACCATCTCCTCTTTACCTTTGACCTCATAGCCCTCTGGTTGCTGCATATATAGTTCCTCCTCCAAATCACCATGGAGAAATGCAGTCTTTACATCAAGTTGTTCTAAGTGCAAGTCTTCTGCTGCAACTATTCCTAGAATAGTTCTAATAGAAGTCATTTTTACTACAGGAGAAAAAATCTCATCAAAATCTATACCTTTTTTTTGTGAAAACCCCTTGACCACCAACCGAGCCTTGTATCTTTTTTTTTTGCCTCCTTCTTCCTCTTTGACTCTGAACACCCACTTGTTCTGTAATGCTCTTTTTCCTTTAGGTAGCTTTACCAAATCCCATGTCTGGTTCTCCATGAGAGCCTGATGCTCCTCATCCATGGCTTGCTCCCACTTCTTCCTAGCATCTACCTGCATTGCTTCATCAAAGCTCTTTGGCTCTCCACTATAATAAAGAGAAGGAGAAAAACGTTCAAGTTCTCTTCTTACCCTAGAAGACCTCCTCAATATAGGAGTTTGGGGTTCCTGTTGAAGGGGTTCCTGAACTGATTCATGTGTCACTTTCCCATCCGGAAGATCCTCTACTGTTGCATATTCTTTCTTGGATTCTTCCCCTGTTTTCTGCAACTGCTGCTTATACATGAATTTCTCATTAAAGACCACATCCCTAGATCGAATGATTTTCTTGTCCTTAATACTCCAACATTTATATCAAAGTCATCACCACCATAACCAATGAAAGTACATTTTTCTAATTTAGCCTCTAGCTTGGTCCTATCATCCTTGTCTATATGAACAAACACCTCACATCCAAAGACTCTAAGAAATGAATAATCAACTTTCTTACCATACCAATCCTCCTCAGGTATGCCTCCATCCAAGGCACTTGAGGGTCCTCTATTTATCAAGTACATAGTTGTGTTTACCGCTTCGCCTAAAAAGAAAGAGGGAGTCCGCATGTATCCTCATGCTCCTAGCGCGTTCCACTATTGTTTTGTTCATCCTTTCGATACCCCGTTTTGTTGCGGAGTTCTGGAACCATCTTTTCTACGAATTCCATTTTTAGAACAATAATCATCAAATTCATTGTTGCAATACTCCCCTCCATTATCTGACTTGAGACATTTTATCTTAAGACCTATTTCATTCTCTACTAAGGCTTTCCATTTAACAAAAGTGTCAAATACATCAGATTTGTTTCTAATACAATAAACCCAAACTTTCCTTGTTGTATCATCAATAAAAGTAACATAATAACTTGAACCCCAAGAGATGATACCTGAGCTGGCCCCCACACATCAGAATGCACCAACTCTAACTTACTCTCTTTCTTTGTAGGTCCAACCTTGAGAAACCTTACTCACTTTTGTTTCCCATATATGCAATCCTCACAGAACTCCAAACATGTTTCTGTATATCCAGGAAAATCCTTCTTTATGATCTCCATGCCCTTATGGCTCATATGACCGAGCCTATAGTGCCATAATGTTGTATCTACATCTGAAGACACAAGATTACAATCATTAGTACTATCAAGTGGTTAAATACAAGGTTCCAACCTTCTTACCTCTTGCCATGATAAGAGAACCCTTGGTGACCTTCCAAGATTTAGTGTAAATATCATAAGACAACCATCACTTCCCAATTGCCCCGCTGATATCAAATTTCTCCTTAATGTAGGCACATGTCGACATCCTTCAATAGCCATGTATTCCCATTCTACATCTTAACTGAATGTAACCTTGTCCAACTATACTTTGCAAGGCTCATCATCACCAAGAAAAACATGCCCAAAATCCCCTTAGACATAATCAACAAAATAATGCCTATGTGGAGTAGCATGAAAAGAAGCCCCTGAATCTAAAACCCAAGATTCATTAATATTATGAAAAGAAATAATCGAAGCATCCTGGCATACATTACCCGATGCCACATTTTCCTCCTTGTTTTCTTCATGTTGTTTCTTCTTATCCTGAAACTCCCAACAGTCCTTCTTTACATGCCCAGACTTTCCATAGTTCCAACATACAATCTTGCTCTTGGATTTTGACCTTGCCCGATCTTTCAATTTTCCACGGTTTCCTCTATTCTTCTGTCTCCCTCTAGTTTCCATTGTCAAAGCATTCCTGAAGTAGAAGATTCCCATAGCTTTTTCTTCACATTTCCTTGCTTAGAATCACCCCTACAACATCCTCAAACTTCAACTTCAAGTTAGCTAGAACCTGAGTTGCTTACCGTCATTATGTGCTATTTCAACTTTCAGGTAAAGAGCACAGAATTAATAAATCCCTAACTTCTTCATCAAATTCTATTGTAACCAAAGCTAGCATATTCACAACCGTATTGAAATCATTTAAATGATCTGCTACTGAACTATTCTCAGACATCTTCATATTAAACAACTTTTTCATTAAAAAATCTTGTTAGAGGCAGAGGGTTTTTCATACAACTTCCTTAATGCATCCATTAGATCGTTTGTAGTCTTTTCCTTTGAAACATTAAATAATACCAAAGATGGAAGACACAGCCAGATCATTCCAAGTGCCTTCCGATCCAACAAATCCCATTCCACATCTTTCATACTCGAGGGTTTGTTCACCTTCTCAGACAACGGAGTATAAAGATCCTTCTGATAAAGGTGATCTTCCATCTGCATCTTCTAAAGACTGAAATTCTGCCCGTTGAATTTATCAACCATAGATCTTCCATCATCTGCCATAGCTCCCACTCAAGCTAAAAACTTTCCCTGTGATTCAACACTTTAGCAAACCAAACCTCGCTCTGATACCAATTGTTAGGAAATAAGGGATAAAATATGTGGAATAATCCTCATAGAATCGCAACAGTAGAAACTAATATGCGAAATTATTATAGATCTCAAATAAAATTGCAGAATAAAATAACACAACATAAAGAGATAGTATTTAATGTGGTTCACCCCATTTAGGTTTGGCATGTAAAATTTGGGGTCCATCAGAGGTGTTTTATTGTTTAGGGTTTTTTTGTTTTAGGTTTTTAAGTGTTTTAGGGGTTTTCTTAGAGATAGTGAGAAATAAAAAGGAGATTGTAATGTTGTAAATGATTAATGTGGAATCAAGAATGGAAAGTAAGATATTTTGAAGTTTTTTGAGTATTGGTAAATTGTGTGTGAGTTTTGGAGGAATTTTAACCTCTTGCAGCTAGATCCACATCATATACTTTTCCTATCTAGTTCCTAATACCCACATTGTCCACACCACCAAGTAATCAACACCACATTTTTTCTTTAATTCTACATGAAATCAAAAATAAAGATTTGTGAATTATTTATGATTTTCAACGAATTACATATTACATATGAAATCGATATATTTTTTATAAGTAGATATTACATATGTGAGGATTTGAAATATATTTGGGAAATCATTAGAGCTTAAATTTACATTGTCATTACATTTACAACATCATATCTTCGACTTCCCTGTAGTCTTCATGCATGCACACACATGATATATATTTAGTTACTTATTGCTTGTGCATTTTGCCTTAGATGAGCACATTGCTTATATAGATTTTAATCTTTAATGAAGAAGTTACAACATTAATTGTATTATTAGGCTCGGTCTTCTTCAAAACAAGTTGTGCATGTTGCATTTTGTTTCCTCACTTACACTCCACTAATTAATGATTTATTATTAATTATCAGCTTGGTCTTTCTCAAATTTTAAAAGATATCTAGGGAATATGAATATTTATGACAAAATTGACCTCATGCTACATTTACATCATCATAGCTTCTCTAGGTAGAACCTAAAATACACACATTTTTTTGTTAAATATTTATGTTGAATATTTATTCCTCAAGTACCCCACACATGAAGATAATAGCCAACTAGAAATTCATGCCTCTTTGGTGATGTCACAAACCATTTCACCCTCTCCTACGCACATGACATAGAAAACTGTGAAGTTTAAATTGATAATTCCTTATATTATATTTATTGAGATATTAAAATAGTTAATAAAACAATGAATCATGAATGTGGCATATTTAGATTGGTACGGTTGTAAAAGATGTGACAAAATGCAATGCCCGCAATTTTACCACATAAAATGTAACTAAAAACTTACCTTTGCATGTGTTATATTTTGTTACTTAGGATTAATACTTATCCAAGAGCACAGAAGGAAGTATTTATGACACATCATTCCACATTTCAAACGTGGGTTCATTTCATTCTAGGATCCATTCCGATGATAGAATTCCATATTCTCGTTCTAACTACCTATTTCAGAACATACATGTCCACTTCAATTTTGAACTTGAAAAGGTTAGGACCAAAACTACCCAAGGTATGAGGTTCACATAAAAGACCAAACCAATATCTTGGGTTACTAAGAGGATCTTACTGAACCACTTAGATTCCTAAGGAATTTCCTTCTGTAATAATGGCTAAGCTTGGCTCAAAATATCTTGCATACATTCCTTTGAAGCATACAATGGCACACTAAGGAAAAACAATGTTCACATATTCACATATGCACATAATTTCATTTGCTTGAAGAATGTTTCCGTTATACACTATGCAGTATACACCTAGTTGAGCCTACGTGAAGGCTATATCCATCATTACAAGGGAGAGGAAAGAAAAATACTTTTAATCATTACTATGTGTATATTTTAGGTTTATATTTTATCCAATTACTCTTTTGGTGTAAAAAAGTGGTTAAATGTAACCACAATTCTTTAGCACGTACACCCTCACAAGAGAGACGACAATGTCAACCCACATCCACTCAAATGAGCATAGTATGATACAATTAAGAGGACCAAAATAAATGAAAGATTAAGTTCTTATGACCATGAATATAGGTTCCTGGATTTACATTTCCAACTTTACAAAATTTCCTTGTGCTTAAACATTGAATCTTCCCACTTAAAACAATCTCCAAAACCATATGATATCCTTACAAGTTTTTTCTTTTCACTTGTGTTAAGACATCAAGAGTAATTATCTTACTTCATTTCATGTACAATAACATTATCAATATGTTTTTCAACTGACATCACTAAATGTGCATATAATTTAGATGACATCCATATCTGAGATTTCTCACTTAATTTTTTATTCCTACACTTACATTGTGAAGAAAAGTCTCCACCTATCAACTTTTGTGGTAAATGTTTAAGCAACCAATCCCTACTTATTTACGACAATTACATGCCATCATGAGTCATATCTATGTTTAAACACATACTCCTCCAAAGAAATCCTGTATTTAAGGTAGGGTTCTGTCATCACCAATCCGGCACTATGATAATTCTTCACCGGGAACTCCTCGTGCTATGATTATTTACTAATGCACAGCCTTTAGTTTGGTGGATGTAATCTGGAAACAAAAAAACAACATAACACAAGAATACCATCGACTATGATAAGACGAAATGATGACAAATCTGAAATATCAAAGTAAATTACAATATTAACATGAAATTGTTACAATCTCACCCATGAGATACTTCAAGTGTTATTGACTTCACTTTCCTTTCACCAAGACTATGGGAGAAACTTTACAATTACACCTCTTAATGGCTTCTTCAACACACCTTTAAACTGATGGCTTCCTTTGCACACTTCCTACAATATTTCTCACTACTTCCTTCTATGCTAAATGAGGGGGGTGGCCTCTCTATTTATATAACTTCCAGGCTTATCCATCTTATCTCTAAGATAGGATAAGAAATCCACTCTGACGAATCATATTCCATACCTTAACTCTTATCTGTACATGTAAGCTTATCTTTTAAGATAAGATAAACCTTATCATTTTACATGGGTTCCACATTTTTAGACTTTTTACAAATAAAATACACAAAATATTTATGACCTCACTCCTTGTCCTTATTACCAATATAATATTTCTAATTCCTAATCATGTAGACCCTACTTCTCTAATTACCCAAAGTTTGACATTTTAACATTACCGGACCACTTACGACAAATATTTACTTTTTACAACATTCCTATTGTACTTGATTATTACATTACTCCACATTATTGGCGGCACCGTCTTGACGGCCGATTGCCGTTATCTTCTATCGACGCTACTACTAATTATACTTAACAACATCCTATTCCTAATACATACATTAATGAAATAGAAATTACGGAGGAAAATTTTAGTAATCGGCAGTTCCACAATATACATAAAAAATAATTCCCATATGTTCCCATTAACACATGACTATTAAAGGATAAAGAAAATATTAGATTCATGCTTATAATTTCTTCTTCTATGATGAGGTATAATCATACACATACTATTTAAAACAAGTAATGTTAACCTTCACATCATTTAAAACTTATCTTTCTTTCTATTACTCAAAATAACACAAATTTCAAGTACTAGCTACCAAGTTTGTGGGTAGCATAATTAGGTCAGTTTGGAGTATCTACTCAAGGATTTACTAAAGGTTTGACACACCTAAAGAGTCACGAAAAGATGCAGCCACAAAAGATCACCTATAAGCGGAATATCCAACCACCACTAATTTATACATGAGTCAAGCAGTTTAACATGTGAAGGGTAGGTTATGACCATAGTAAAAGCACTATAGAAATACACTTTAAGTTGCATTTGAGATAACTAAATTCAAATCTCATTTCCACTAGAGTTATAACTCTACCATTTTAATTAACCACCTTCCCACTTACATCTTACTATTACTAGTACTAGATAGAACACTAAACAACTAGATACATTTTGGTAGAGGACGTATGATTGAATAACACAAAAATAAAGGTAAAAAGGTTCAATGTTTGGCACATGATGTATATACACGACAACTATATTATTTTTCAAGTTTATGACACCATAGGGGACATGTTTATGTCCTCTATTCAAAAATCACAAAAAAAATTGAGATTTTACCTTAATAACCATTAGCACAACTTCTAATGAAATTTCAATCAAAAGTATAATAGCGTAATTCATCACCCCATTAAATTTGTACACAATACAAGTAGATAAAGGATTTTGTTCTTGCATTAATAAAAGTACATTAATTGAAGAAAGGTATATTTCTAACTCCATTAATATTTTTCTTTTTGCAAATAACAACTTTAAACTTTGTTTTCCATAATTATTTCAAATCTAATTACGCCACCTGTAACTCCTGTAAAAATAGTGTAAACATGGTCAGAAAAATAAACCCCGCATGGCATTTCCCCTATGAATAACATTTTCACATATATATAATTTTCCACTTACGAATAAATTTAAACACTTTTACGATACAATAGAGGAAAGAACACAAGTGCGTTTCATTTCTCTTTCAAGCTAGAGTGAGATAGAGAGAGGAGAGAGAGAAAGGCACACCAAATTTCCCATAAGCAATAAAATACTTGTAATGCCCCGTGGGCATCGGCCTCCACTGCCACCTTGGCCTCCTCCCAACCACCTGACCTGCGGGTTGTAATGACCGCCGCGTTTCTTCTGTCCTTGCGTGAGGGAGACGGGAGTGGGTGGAGTCACGTTTTTCTTCGCCATGATCTCTTCTTGATTCTCTTTCAATGCGTGTAGGTGGAGTGATGGGCGCATTTTTCTTGGACTGCGTGTGGCGTGTGAGAGGCGTTCTTCCTGGTCGCGTGGGCTAGAGAGGCCAGCAAAAATCTCTGTCATGGCATTTTTCTTCTTCTCCTGGCTCCCCCCCTGCGCGCGTGGGTTTAGATGAAGCTCCAGCGAGTGAAGTAGGCGCGTTTCCTCCTTTCATTGGGTGCTGCGGGATGTGTTCTGGTTGGGGATCACATGGCATGGCTGCAGTAGTTTCTAGCTAGGCGGCAGGAGCGTTTCAGAAGCGCGAAGCCGTTTTGAGTGCTTCCAACGAGCAGGTCGTCCATCTACGTTGTTATCTGTTCAGTACCAGATGCATCCATAGATTTGGGATTCTCCTTCAAGGTGGATCTGTTCTTTATCAGAATATTCATGAAGCACAAATCGCCTTGCCATTTCACTTTTTCCACTCTGCCCGTAGATGAGTATCTGTCTCCTTGTGTCCGATTCCGGTGACTTCGGTCACACTTTGGCTCGTTTCTGTTGGCCTATCAAGCTCGGGGCATTGTATTCAGGCTGCTTTGAGTGCTTCCAATAGGCAGAGTTGTCCACTATGTTGTTATCTGTTCTATTTTGACTGCTTCCTCAAATTTGGGATTCTCCTTCAAGATATTTTCATCAAAATCGATTAAGTGACAGTGAGAGTGTTACCAGGAGACCCGATGAAATTTATTACAGAGATTCTCTACTGAGACCTTGCTTGTTCTACGATGTAACTCATGGAAGAGGGTCTCATAGAGGTGGATCTGTTTCATATCAAAATATTCATGAAGCACGTTTGCTTTGCTGTAATAACGGTAGAAGCCTTGTTGAGCGCTCCAACAAGCAGGTTGTCCAACTTCCTTGTTATCTGTCCAGCATCGACTGCAAGCCTTGCCTAACTTATGTGCTGAGTACTACTAGGGCCTGCCCTTATGACGGGTATTTGGTTGCGATCTGATTGAAGGCTTCTAAGAGGAAAATCCGGTCTTGGGGTGATGTTATAGGCCATGTGCTTGATTCATTGCTTGTACCACAAGAGTACATTGCTGCACTTAGCAAGGGCCTCTTTCAGAGTATGGCTCATGGTAATGGTTACCAGTATGGTTCATCCCCTGTTGTATGTAATAGATGTGGCACCCAGATTGTTCACCGACAAGTACAAGAGCATGCTCAGAATTGCCCTAGGAAACAGGGCCAGGTTCAGCAACAAGAAAATGCTCCTCAGGCTCAAGGTGGTGCAGTTGCAGCAGCACACACTGAGCAGAATCAAGTGGTACAAGCTGGAGTTCAACAATAACCAGCACAAATAGCGTCCCAAGTCCCACAAGCTCCAGTTTCTCACCCCAGCTTATCATCCCAGACTTGCACAAGTTTCTCGAAAACAGTTCAATGTCACGGCATCCCCATGATATTGTAAAACGAGGCTTTAACATTTACCCCATCAGTATATGGGCAGAGATGCACATTGCGGACTATACAATTGATTTTATGAAGACAAGAGCATGGCCGTTAACAGAGTTTGGACCTTCAGAAGGCTGAGGAAGAGAAGTTGCGCTGGTTGGGTTCATTGCGAGGCCCATCCATCTTGTTATCGACTGTGGGAGCTTAATCAAGCACGATATTCTCTATACCATTGATTCTTATGCGTTGTTATTTAACTGAATCATTAAATAACTCTACTCTTCATATAAATGTCTCGTGTGATGGTATGCTGTTTGGTTTCCACTTCCCTTGCTCGTTTGTATTTTTTTTTGGCGTTAGAAATGATTATATTTGGTTGAAGCCTTCATATTGTTTTACGGGTTTTAATAAATATTAGTTGGGCGAACTTTGTTCTTAAGACTAATAAAACAAAAAGGTGGGTTCTGTAATGAAAATTCCCGAGTTAGTTGTGTTGGTCTCACGATTTGAATGTTTTATCAAACATTGTCGTTGGACTCAACTTTATAGTTCCTGTTTTGTTCTTATTCTTGTTTCGGTTCGAGATCTGTAGTTCTGGTTTATGTTGGGTATTTGCGAATTGGTGATTGAGTACTGCGAGTGCATTGTGTATAGGTGAATCTCTTGCTATTCTGTCTCTATCCTTTTCTTTCATTTATTTAGATTCTAGTAACCCTTCTGGTTGGCTTGGTGTGTGCTTAGCTTGACTGATTTTTGAATTGAGCCAAGTTGATATTACTTTCAACTAGGTTAGTTGCTTTTGTTATTTGTTATGAATCGCTTGAAGAAATACTTTTATTCTTCGAGTGTCATGGTTGATCGTCATAATTTGATATCAATTCATGTTCACCATTTGGAGATTGTTGTCTTTGGAATCACCTTCTCTCCCTTGGTGACTGTTGTATGTTTTGAGGAATGTAGCTGATCCTATGGAATGTCTTCTTTTGATGATACTCACATTTCTTTTGGATAGCTTAAAATGTCAGAGGAAATACTCTTTCTTACCTTGATTTTGTTTCACACATGTTGGAGGATACAAGATCTACTTGATCATTAGTGAGGAAGTTTTCAAATCTTAAAATTGGGATGTTGGTTTTATGCGTAAGAAATTACTCTACGTTTTGCTCCGTAAAGATGCTTAAATTTCATTCTTCTGTGACTTAGAGGTTGGTGTGTTTGGAAACTCATTGGTTGACTGGTTTTTGTGATGATCGTTGTGATACGACCTCCTTGCTGTCATTGTAGTAGAATGGTTATGTATTGACCAGAAAGGTTTAAGTCAACTTGTTGTTGACGACAGATCCTTTGGAAGCTATGTATCCTGTGTTGTGTTCTTGTGAATGATTGAATAACCCTCCTGTAAGATTTATAATGGTTATGTTTGGTCTTGCCAAGTTTGTCCTTTTTCTTAAGACACTCTCTTGATTAGAAGAAAGTTTAATAGAAGGATTGTTAGGATAGGATGTGACCCATACGAGGTCATTTGTGCGTTTATCCCTTTTCTTTCCAATTTATTTATTCGGTACTGACATAAAATTAGCTGTTATAGGCACATCATCTTAATATTAATAAGTCATGTTGGTTTAGATATTCTCATGTCGATTGATTGTTTGGGATCTTCCAGTGGCATAGTGAATCCTTGGCTTGGTGAACTAACTTAAACAAATAGGGACAGATCACGTTTGAAATTAATTCTCTTCTTGTAATTGTTTTTGTTTCGAAATGTTATCTTGTTAAAATGACGGTCATTATTGTGATATGGGTGAAATTCACTATGATGTTTATTAACTGCTCCTATGAGAAAATGATAATTAAATAGAGTTAGTGCCATCCCTTTTTATTCAGACATTTTATGCTATTGGACAACTCTTTAATTGCTCTTGTTTAGACTCTTAGATTATTTTTCATAATCAACGGTGTTTTTCTTCCTTGAAACAGTTAGATAACAACATATTGTCTTAATGTTATAGCTTTTATCGTATTTCGAGGTTCTTATGAATCGAGATGTGCTAACAAATGTGCAGGAGGATTTCTGAGTAGAAAAGAAAAAAAAGAGAGAGAAAAGAAACATGTGTAGAGAGTGGTTTCGGCCTTCTTAGGAGCGCATTGTTATCACGAATGTTTCCTTTGCTTTAAAACATTGGTATGGAAATTGTGAAGACTATATAGAAGGCATTGTGTTATAATTTTGTATGGTCCTCATGTAGGTTGTTGTTATCGTTTGAAATTCAATTTGAGAAATATTAATGTCAATAAAATTAAATGAACTTGTTTTGACATGCGTATCCTTCGTTGAATTTTCACTGTTCAGAATATGATTTATCTTGGAATTTTCAAACCTAAATATAATTACCTAAACTTGAATCAACTTGCATCGCTCTAGTTACCTTGGTCATGTGTCATTTGGTAGAGGACTATGTTTTGAATCTAAAAAAAAAAACAAGAGAAACAAATATACCTGGTGACCCCACGTAAACTAATCAACAATCTCTTATTGTGGTGAATCCTTGGAACGGTCTTAAGGTGAAATCAATGATTAAATTCTTGGAAGATAATAGGATTATAATAAATAGAAGGAACTGGACTAAGAAACTCTTTGATCTATCTTACCCGTTGAAAATGTAAACAGTATACTTATGTCTATCTCTTCAAGTGAAGCCGAGTCAAATCCTTTTTAACCACTAATAAGATCTTAATGATGAATCCAAGTTTTAGACAGTCATGTACTGTAAAAATAAAATAAAATAAAAATATGACCACTTAAAAAGGGTAAAACATACATGTTTAAAAGCACAACGCTGAAAACAGATTGATGAAGTTAAGAGCCTTGAGAAATTAACTGTCTCCTCACAAATGAATAAGTTAATCAAGTAAAGGAAGTAACCTCTTACCATACAATAATTGGTTCACACTGTATATTAACCTTAACAAGGTGGGGAAAATTCTTCAAAGGAGACATGAACTTCAGATTTTCCTATCATGATTCCTCTGGGAAAAGTAAAGAATGTAAAAGCACTTACAGCTAAAACATGATTCTAAAGAAACCTTCTGTGGGAAGACCTTGTTTGTAAAGTTGCTTACTTTAGATGAACCAGTGTGTCCTTAGTGTGTGCCTCATGTTTATCTGTAACCAGTGTGGGTCCGTGTTGTGGAAAGCATGCCTTTAGTTGGTTGTATTCCCTAGAGAACTTGTGTAGTGTCGTATTATCTTCAAGCAAGTCAAAAAAATTATCCTGTCTTTTACTGTATTGTTCTTGTGCGTGAGTTGTTGGGTTGTTTCAAATACAAATAAGTGTCACCTAGGAGATATATAGTGTCGTGTGATAGTCTTTATAGGTTTTGCTGATAGTGTTTCTACTAGGAAAAAATTGCATAGAAATTTTATCACTAGTTTGCAAGATTATAAAAAAATTACCAATTTTCCCAATGTGGCCCAAAAATTGAGTTTGAAATCCATTTTCCAAAACTCAAGCACACCACGTGTAAATTTCTGTCATTTCCCCTATCGACAGGGAACTCGTTGGAGTTTGCGGAACACAAATCTTGTGACCAGGATTTAAATGGCAACTACATTTCTGAAGCTACTTGAGGCAATTATGTTAATTGGACTTTGTATTTGAACATCCGGAAGCCTACAAACCCCCATTATAAAATAATCGTCTGAGGTGATTTTCTCGAAGCCATTGATTGATTATAATAGTCCTAGATAAAAGTAGAGGTATGTGTTGACCAAATATATTTTCTCAGTATGGGGGCCAAAACCGTGGGCCAAAACCAAACTAAATTTTTAATTTTTAACAGCTAAGCAAAGCGGTAAAATAGTCATTTGGTCTGTCATCGCAAAGCGTGCAAACGCAACAAAAAAGGTCAAATGATCGTCTAAGGTCGTTATAGAGATTGACATGACATCTCACGTCACCAGTGAACATGATCATTCCATAACTTACCTACCATGGGGTTTGAAGAGGTGTTCTGCGCGTCGTTGAAATTCATGTTTTTATTAAATTGTAGCAAGGTGAACAAATGACATGATTAAAATAAAATTCAAGTTTATTTCTCTAACTGGGGGGACACGGTTATCCAATTATATCATCCAAAAGTTTTTGGTTTCACATGACATGGCTTGAGAGTGTAGCTTAGACTAAAAGGGGGGCATATCAGTTCTACATGATGCATAGTAAATATATCCATTACGTGCAACAAGTCATTTTATTAACCATAACCATACTATTCATTTCATTGAGAATTTCACTAGCACTATGAAAGGAAAACTATAAATATGAAAGCATTTTATAAATAGGGAGAGAACCATGCTTGTGAGTAACGAGGCGACAAGGGAGGTGCTTCATGCCAATTGACGCATGGAAGCTATTATTCCCCACAAACACATTTGATAACTATTTCACATGCATTACGTAATATTTTCAAATTGCGAACATGCCTATCACACCAAACTTCTTGTGAACGATGGATAAATGAGTTACCCACACGCTTATTTTTAAAGCACATTTTATGAAAAAACATGTTTGCAATAGTTGCAAATAGAAGTCTTCATGATGATGAATCACATTAATTAGCCAACTTCCACACATCCATGTCAAGTACCAACACCATATCCCAAATTTGTAGCATGTCAAGTAGCCAATGATAAACCATTTACCACATACATTCCAATAGAAAACCAATGCATCCATGCAAAAGAAAATACTAAGAAATCTTAACCTTCCCAAGTTCCAACTCAAGGGATTTCTGGGGGACACGGGTCTGTTGCATCCTAACAACTCAATCATGGATTCAAACTGTAATTGCAACAAGAAGCAACCACCAACCACGTACACCATTGAATGGGCGAGTGAGGACTTCAACGTTCCATGGCCTTTTAGATAAACCCATTTTTCGCATATCTTGCAGCTGGCAGATCTTAGGAGCCCATAATTCATTCAGGCACATTACCAAACAGTTTCAGAGAACCAGTTTTTTTACACAATCAGTCAGCCATTGCATCTAAATATCTGACAATAATCCCTTATCCTCCATGTTTTTGATGAGTGCACACACCCTGCTCACAACCCTACACAGTTTTCCCCTGCTAAAATAGTAAAAATGAAGCTTATGCAGTCAACTAAAATTTCCTTGGGACCGTGTTTCCTTGTGCCGCTTGGATGAATGGTCTCCCTACCAGCTACGCGTCCCCACACACAGCTGCCAGAGCAAGACTACAAAATACATAAATCTCCTTTTCACCAGGTTGCAGTAGAATGACTACTTCTTTTCTGTGTGGAGTGTTGGCATGGAATGTTTTTTACGCCCCTGATATCAACGTTTTGCCTACAAATCGACCAGAAAACCAAAAAAACATCTACAACATCAGACAGGAAAGCCTCGTAGATCGTTGACAGTGACTCATCAAATGCGACCATCATGCATCCAAATATTGTTCCCAAAGCTCCTATCTTGGGCGGCATGTTTAGATTTCCCATTGTGGTGCAGGCTGGAAGAAAACAGGTAATTGTCGTGGTTTTTAGTGTAGCATTTACTCAAAATTCGTTTACAAAATAGGTTTTAAGGCACTCTCATTAAATCCATTTTGTTCACCACCAGCAGTCATGACATCCCCTGAAGGAAAAGCTTCTTGACTAGAAAACAAACAGCCTTTTCTTTTTGGCTGAGCATCCACCCTTGTATTTCTATTTCCCATGGCGGCAACCCATGTATTATGGTCGCGACATTTATCTTGGTAACACTAATAATCGAATTAAAGCCACTTCTAAGGAAGAATGTCAGGCGGGGTTCAAATAGAAACCAAATTCAAATGTTGAGGATAAAGTAAACGTGCTCCATTACAGCCCTGGCTACCCTTGCATAAATGTCTTTTACAATCATTAACATCTATCCGTATTGTTACTATATTGGCACATGTGATTTTAAATTTTAGTCGTGGTGTAAAGGAGAGCATGGGTCGCATCCTCCCGAACAGATGAGATGACACCTAAGATGACAACGGGTGCATGGTGAGTGCTCACAAAATTTAGGTTTAATTTCTCGCCAAACACTAGTGAACCACAAGGAAGGCGGCACCAAAAAAACTGTCATAAAATAATATAGGGCATTGGGTCATCCTGAGCGTGCCTCGGTAACACTACTTCCTATTGAATAATGTGTACATATGCGCTCAAGTTTCCCCCTAGCGTGCATGGATCGTGTATTTCTACTCCGTGTGCGAGATTCTTTAATTGAGACAAAATTGAGAGTAAATTTTATCAAATAATTATGTACATAAGAAGCTTACTTTCTGACTACAAAGTGTCATCCATGAAATCGTGATCATTACTGAAATAATTACAAGTTGCAATGTTAAACCTTCATTCATTTCAAAAAGATGAAATTGAGAACACCACGTATCTCAAATCGGTACACAATTATAAAACAAATTTTGCGAGTATATATCTGTAACACCCACTATTTCAGACGCACAAGACAACGTAGCAAAGTATAGGATAATTGTTTTTGACTTGTTCGAAGTATAGAACAACATAACAGGTGGTCACAATGACTACAAGTACTCTTCGAACATCCTAACACGACGATGTCCACATAGACAACAAGGAAACATTCAACACCCACCAAGAGTAGTTCACTTTTCTCTTGACAAGACACCATTAAGGAGAGCAATCCACAAGTACATAGCTACAGTTCAGTACACTCCACGGTACAAAAATTGTTTAAGGTTATGTATTCACTAAAACATCTTACAAGACCTAACTTTACGATCTAGAAGGTTCAGGTTTGATTCAAGCATTTCTTCTTACAAGGTGAACTTATTACTTTTATACTACTGACTACTTAGCTTTATAATAAGTTCTCGGTATGAGGTTCATTTAAAGACTGGAAAAACTAGCTAAATCCACTTGATCAAAAGGGACACCTTCCATCTCTCACAAGGTTTCTTAATCATACCCAAACTACTAAATCTTGAACCAGACATCCATTGCACAGGTGACGAGAATACGCTTTAATTGAAGTGGAGTGCCATTAAGGTTCAAAACTACAACCTCCTTGTGCAAGGATCAACAATTAACCACGCTTAAGAGAAGATTACAAAGTACTATGGCAAAGGTTAGAGTGAGAAAATTCAATTTATTTCATCATCATGATCTCCTTAGTTATTAACTGGTCTTTTAAAGAGGCTTAAGAGTTCAACTGGATTTGGGTAAATCTTCAGTTAGCATTCTCTTGATTAAGTTCGACGGAGGATACACATGGGGTTCAAGGATGGAAGCATTAGACTTAATGTGTTCTTATTCAAACTTCCCCACTAACTAAGATCTAACTATATCCCCAAACACCAACAAAGATCTTACTTTTTAAAATATACTTAATGTTTCACAACAATGAGAGAAAATTTTGATTTGTAGCTTAAGGTTAACGAGGGTAGATTCTTTTACACTGGTAGAAAACTCCTTTCTTTCCAATTAAGGACTCCTAAATTTACCTATAAAAACACAACTTCATTATTATCTTATTTATTTATTCATCTATGTATTCATTTGTATTTTTGATTTATTTTAGAAGAAGGATTGCCACCCACTAAAATATACATAGAATTACTGCTTGATTCAAGACCATGGGAATACATATAAATATAATTGAATTGCAATGACTCGAAAGAAGAGACTACCATTACTAATCGAGAGAACTAAACACGGTTATAACATTTCTATTCAACATGGCACACAAACCAAAGGTGTCAAAAGATTCGATTGAACTTTGGATGAGAACAAGAAGGTAACAAAATTGGTCAAGCCATGCTACAACATTTTCATGACTGAAAAATAATATTACCAAAAGAATACTCATAAGAAAGTGAAGATTAAATTTTATTTCTCACAATGATAATTACAAGTTTTCTTCTAAAAGGACAAGACAAATTTATTTCACAAATACCGAAATCCAAGGCAAGAGGCCTTCCAAACTCCATTACAAGCACCATTGCAAGAATTACAACACATTTTACATTCGTACAAGGAACTTCACAAATCAAACCAATGAAACCTTTACAAATCTTGCCCTTATCAAGCACGCACAAGCCATCTGCACAAGAATTAACTTAGGTCAGTTTGCGAGAACTGAGCATGATAAGACTACACATTGCAATAGTAAGCTATCATTTAACAATGCCATGAAAGTAATTTTATACTTCAAAAATGGATCAAGCACAAACCACAAACCAACATTTTCACATGATTCGGGAGGAAGCCAAATATTTCAGTAAGAACGATATCTAAAATAATCAAGTCAAGACCTTATTGGTTAGGAAAAAAAGGTCAAGAATATTGAGATTTCAATCATGTAATCCTATGGATTACGTGATTGAAATATAATACTAAATCCATCCATCTCAAAAAGAAAACTTGAGAAGGTAAAAACATACTAGTTACGATCATACGGTGAGACAAAAAAAAATATCCAATCCTTCCAGGGGGAGGTTTCATAGCAATAAGGGTGTGTAACCCTTCAAAAAAAACAATCTATAGTTTCAGTTTTTAAGCAAGAAGTTTACCACCTCCTCCTTACAGGATCCCTTAAAAAGTAATACATGCTAACATAATCAAAACCACTCTTCAAAAGCATTTAAAAGAGTCACAAAAAGCCATTAATCTTAACCACGAACTCCATCATAATCGTCAACTTATCTAAATAATATAAAGAAAAGTAATCCCCAAATGTCATTAATAATTTTTAACGATTTTCTGACATAGGCCAACAATGCATTTATATAATAAATTCCATTCGTAATCTCATGACAAACCTCATGATGTATCACCAATGTCATGAGTTAACAAGATTCCTATTTCAATAATGACTACGGTCATCCCAAACACATTTTGAATTCTCACCATCACAGAGGTTTGGTCATAAACTTATGACCATTAATGATACGTTCACTAATGATCCACATAAATAAACACAATTCCATCATGAATGAAAAATAACTACACTCATCCGAATAACCCAATACTTATAAAATAATCCAAGTGCAATACCTGAATCTGAAAGATTCAGTATTCAACTTAATGGTTTCAACAAAGTATAAAATGAAACATTACTTCCCAACCCCTTTGAGTTGTTTGAAACACCTAACCATGTTTGACGAGCTCATGGCTCCACAAGAAACAATCAAAGAAAGGACAATCAATCACACAACCAAACCTCTACATTCAGAGCCATCCAACCAATTCTATTTTTTTGAGAGAGCTTAGCAACATAGTGTTATCAAATTCATTCTCTGCACCCATCTATGGGCATGGTACATTTAAGTATATATAATACAACCACCCAACTAGTAAAATAAATTCTCATCCTTGGTAATGTAGAGAAATTTTCACAGTTGAAGAACTTTTCAAGATTACCAGGTTATCAATTTCTAGAAGTTCAACAAAGAAGAAGGTAATCATGCTTACCCATAAGCTTATTGACAAGGTAGTTACATCTATAAGTTCTTTACACTTCAACGGTCTTTAAGAAAGATTACAATTCTTAACAGTCTTCAACTATGACATCCACAACAAGAAAACAAACACAACCAATAAAAAATAGATTTATACTTAGAAGAGAACAAGTTCCAACATCATATATCCCCAAGGCGTTATTATCTCTAAGTTGCAAACCACCATTCCCTTCTTTTAGATTTTAGGGATCTATTTTAGCAAAACATCGTATGCACAATCCTTCAATGGATTCACCCATTGAACCCATTCATTCCTCTTTTTATTATAATTTTTGTGTTAACTAGATTTGAAGTAAATAATAATAATAATATCTCTATTATAAGAGAAAGTTGAAAAGGTATTTCAAAACCCATTCATTGCTATAGGTAAATATTTCAATTTCATTGAAATGTAAAAGAATATGTATCCATTCTCTAGGCAGAAAAACTCCTTAATAGACTCAAATCTCAAAAAGAACAACAGATAAGAGCAATAAAATCATACCGAACACATGGGATTCAAATAAAATCATATAAGTAAGGTAGCGAATGGGTGGGTGATTGCAGGGAAAATTCCCAACAGCAATATCTGCTCACTGACCGAGAAGTCAAAGATTAAAGAAAAGGTGAAATTCCCCTTTTTGTTCTTTCGAACCTTGATCACTCAAAACCAACAATTCGGAAGGAGAAAATAGAGGGACAAAAATGCACTCAAAGCAATCAATAACCAACCACAAACAAACCATTTCTAGATGCCATTTAGGAAGAAGAATCATACATTTCATGGAATTATAGAAAAGGTAGCCGAATATTGCAAAGTTTAGGCTTAACATGCCTGAAAGGAGTTCCCACGATGGTACACACATGGCAGAGCCACTGCACAACCACACCATAAAACCTATCCCTTTTCTTTCTTTCAGCATTGGCTGGATGTCCAAGCTTGCCTCTAGTCTACAATCTCCTCTCCAAACCACCCAAGCAGCTAGCAGCTTAAGCTTGGCATTTTCCCCAAAACACAAGCCAAGGAATCAAATAAAACAATAAGAGAAAACAGGCAGCCAACATGGTGAAGTAATGGGTGGGTGTTGTTGCTTTATCAAAATTTGTTCTCCTTTTCGGTATGAGCAGACACCATAGATATGTCATGGAGCTTAAAGATAGATTAGATCATGTTGTATGTCATTGGTAGTTTGGGGATATGGTTTAGTGGCACTCGGGTTTGTGGAGAAATGGATAGCACTCAATAGGACTTGATCTTGTCCTAGTTGTTTTAGGTTATGCCTACTGACCAAGGTAAGAGGACCTATTTTGTAACCTTATAATGGTGAAGGAGATGAAGATGTCCTTCTCTTTGCTTGAAATTCTATGATGGAGACCTTGATGAAAACATGATCAACACCACGGATCGAACTTTCACAGTTGTCACTTCTTAAAACATGGGTATGTTCTCAAAACAAGGCAAAGGTTACTAGAGAAATTTGAAATCCTACGATCGTTATGCATACTTTTGCAAATATATTTTGATCTTCTATGGGTATACAAATGCAAATCAGGGATAGCACATGATAGGATCTTTGTTGTTTAGATGATTTTGGTGGGGGATTGACAAGAAAAAGCTGGAAAAGATTGGATCTTTGACAATCTCTACAATACTTGAACAACTATCAGATGAAATGCCTCAAATAATTAGGATGTTCTTTCAACCAGAAGAGGCACAAATGGAATCCCAGGTTGCACTCTTCACACAATCTTTGAGAACTCACCACAAGCGCTTGAAGTAAAGAAATCAATTAAACGCAAAATCCTTGATCAAACCACACCTAAGGTACCCCAAAGGCTTACAAGAAATCTCTGCTGATCAAGGAAGGTAAAGTGATTTTAAATTTTTTATCTCCTTATCGGATGAAGGCTCTTCGAATATGAGATTACAAATGCCACTAAACTATCAACCGAAATGGAGATCTGTGTGATTTCTAAAGAATTTCAATGCAAGATTGCAACAAGAACAATAAAAACTATTTACAGGCATTTAAAAATGATAACATACACCATATTGCCCAAAGAAAACATAGATTTAATTCAAAACTTGTCATATTCAATAGCAGGGGAGAGTTACATGAAAAATCTCAGAGCTGTGTGATGGCTATACACTTGTAACCAACTCACATACATGAATTTCCAACACATGAGACATTAACCTGGTTCTTTGGTGGATTTCTCAGAAAATGAGCTTTCTCTCAGAATTTTTGCTCGTGAATCTCAATCTCCTCCCTTTTTACAATTTCTCTAAAATGCATTATATACCTCATGCCACATTGGATCCTTCTTTCCCAAGCAAATAATATGCCATGGGATCAAGTTTGTTACAACAATTCTCATGATTCAATGAAAATGACATCAAACAGAATAATACTCACAGGTTGTCAGGTGTGCCCAAAAAATCAAATCATTACAAATATTTGGATCATTATCCATCCTAGAGGCATGTTTTTCATCATTGAGGCATGCAAACACCTTTTTCTCATCATTTTCACCTTTTTACCTTTTTAAATTACCTCTGCATGACTTTTGATTTTGTCATTTCATGTGTTTTCTCGAAGTGAGTAAAAATTTATTACAAAACACCTCAAATCAAAGAATTAAACCATGAAAGTGATTCCAATGATCTGGAAGGCCAAGACAACACAAAATCGCTTATAAATTTGATGAATTTTGATGCAAAATTCGTGATTCCAAGCTTCTTGGAGGAAAAATGGCGGCCCAAAAATGAAAATGCCACAGTTGCCCTTGATTTGCTACGTGTCAAACTATGATTGGGAACAAATTCAGGATTATTTTTACTTTTTGAGATTTTTGAAAAAATGGAAAATTTTGGCTTTTTCCCCCACCCCTCCACCGTTGAATTTTGGAGCTGACACGTAGCACATAGTGGGTCCCATTGAAATCACGCTTGATTTTGCGCATTTTGACCTTTTTGGAAATTGGGAAAATTTTCACTTTTGCCACGTGGGCCCACACATTCATTTTTTTCCCTACCACGTGTCGCTTCCTCTATCACTAGCAGGTCGGGATTCAAATTTTGATTTTGAGTCTTTTTTGCAAAAGGGAAACAATTCCCTCCTGCCCCTCCCGGCTGCCGACCCGCCTTGCCTCTCGCCACACGTCCATCTCTCATTTCTTTGAGGACCTGGTGGCTTAATCTTCATTTACTCCCTTTAAGCCAAGGGAAAATTCTCCACTTTGTCTTCGCGAGCCCGCACCTCCAAAACTATCCCGCCAGTGTGGGGCTCTCCTATTCGCTGCGGATCCAAGTCTTCCTTTCTTCCTTCAAACCTCCCTTATAAATTTTTGAAAATTCACAAACTTCAACATTGACCTGTGCCCCCCTTTGGCCCTTAAAATGTTACACGTGTCCACTCCCGATTGGCTATGGGGGCACGCTAAAATTTTCGCTTTGAACTCTTTTGTGAAAAAGGGAAAAAATCCCCTTTACCTCCGTTGGCTCGCCGACCCACTCGCCCTACCGTTACGCCACATGTCCTCCTCGATTGGAGCGGGGAAAAACTAATTTTGAAACTTTATAGAATTAGAGCCATAAAACTCTAAGATCCCCCGGGCCCGCTCCTCCATTTTGAAACTTTTAGGACACGTGTCCTCTCCCGATTGGCTACGGGATTTCGGGTCAATTTTTGACTTTAAAATTTTACAAAATAAGGTTGAAAAACCTTAAGGGAATCTAACCACCCACCATCCCGCCTGACAATCAAAACATGCCACGTAGGCAAATTTGGAAAAAACGGGTCCCCGGGCTCGAAAATGCCCCATTTTCTTGAAAAGGCAAAAATGAAAAGTTAGAGCACCTCCCCACCTTTCCTCAGCCAATGCAAACCCACCACATTTCCCATACCTTTTGAGGATGAATTTTACAGGAAAAATGACACCCGTCTTACCGTCAAAATGTAAAAAATTCCAGGGATGCCCTAGAATTGAATTTTTTCACCAAGGACAAAAAAATTTAATTGGAACCGGACAAAACATGATTTTCAAGCATTACTCGACCTTGGGATTGAATTTTAAAATAAAAACAAGTATGAATTGATCTATTTTGATTTTTCCATGATCTGGCAAAGGGGAAAAATGACATAGCCCACAAAATTGGAAAAAATAGGGCACAGAAAAGGGAAAACTTGGATTATTATTTCAAATTAAGGAAAAACAACAAGTTTGTGAGCATTTTTAAAGCATTTCAACTGGAGGGGAAGAATTACAGACCATCAACTCAAAGGGTAAAACGTTTTGAGCAAATACAGATTTGGAAAATTTAGGGCAACATGGTGCAAGCTCAAAAATGGCACCAACATCAGCTCTGGCAGGGATGGGCACTTCAATGAGTGCAAAAGAACAATAAGTAGACCAAGTGCCAAACAATCCATTGGGAAAAGGAGTCACGAGCCAAAATCACCAAAAACCAGTGAAAACTGACAAAAATGGCTAGCACACAGCAAGGCAAACCACAATACTGACAAAACACCAAAAACAGAGCAAAAACCAAACACTATACACTATACAAGATGTGCATACCTCAAATTTGGGGATTAATCCAAGAAATGTTTCAAATGTCTCGCCATTAATAGGCAGCTCCAAAGCAATTCCCTATCTAAGTCTTTGAGAAAGAAAGTATGTTCACCAATTCGATATCATGGCATAAGGGCCCATCCATAATGCATCAAACTTGCCATGCTTGCCCTTTTCTTCATGCCTACTATCCCACAATAAAACCCAGATCTCCAACATTGAAGGCTCTAGGAGTGACCTTATTGTCAAACAATCTCTTCAATTTTCCCTAAATCGACATGCCTTTGATGGGATGCTCTTCTCTCCTCATCAAGCTCAATAATCTGATTGATCCTTGATTCATATAGAGCCAAGCTCCTAATCTTCCAAGCTTTGTTGGGAAAATTGAAATGAAGATAATTGTAAGTGCGAGGAAGAAAATCCTAAGTTCCATGCACTAATTCAAAGGGGCTTTTACCATTAGCTCTTTTAGGAGTTATCCTATCACCCAAACTACAAATTTCAATTGTTCACCCCACTTCTTCTTGTTTTGCTCCAAGGTTCTTCTAATGATATTCAACAAATTCTTATTGTTGGACTCACTTATCCATTCCTTGGGGGTTATTGTTATGCCCACTTCCCTACGACACTTAGTTGATTACCATTTTGAGTTATGCGAGACTTTGGATATGGACATGATTTATACTTATGTTGATTAGCATGATGTTTTGTGACTAGATGCATTTGGATTATGATTGGATTTTGTTTCAGTATGATCTACACTAACTCATGGACAGACTATTGGATTCCGATATTATTTTTATATGGATATATTGCATGTGTTCTAACATTGGATTTCTTCGCCATGTTGAATAGAATGTAGTTGTTGAATTTACATTACTATGATTTTGGATAATGATGGAATGCATAATTAAGTTGTGATTTAGACCTAGAATAATGGATGATTGAATTACGTATAGATGTTAATAAATTTCATGCATATGATTATTTTGGATATTTTGACATGGCCGCAAGGCCGAAGGAGGTATTTTGCATTTTTGCAGAAGCACAGCCTGATCACAACCATGAGGGGGATTGGGGACCAAACACAACAGAATGTCGGGTGGTTACAACAATTGGTCATCAAGGCAACTAGTAAATTGTGTTGTGTTACCTTTTTCTTGTATGTGTTTAGAAAATTTTCATGAGGGGGAAATGTTCTAATGTGACCATGGGGTTAAGAATTTTATTTAATTGTTTTTATTTACTTTAGTAGGTGATTTCATTGGTGATGTCTTTTCTTTTATTACTTTTGCTAAGTATGTTTAGATTAATTTAATATCTTGTTTTAATTTTTAAGTTTGGGAGGGAAGTCAAGTGGGGGTAATAAATTTTGATGGTTGGCTCCTTGAGCCTTGTGTTTCCTCATGTATTGAATGCTTGGTATTGAGTGTTGACCACTCCAAACTCTTTGAATCTCGAATTTGAGATTGAGGGCAATTTTGGGGGACTTGTGGGACAAGTTAAACTTGTCCCACACTTCTCAAAACCCCTTACCAACCATATCTATGGGTTGGGAATCCAAAAAGGGGATTATTTATTGTTTTGGGAAGGGAAATATGACTTTGGAGTGCACTTTCCTCTTTTTGCATTTAATTGTGCCTTAAGGCACATGGGAAAGGGTTGGATTGTGGAAGAGAGTTGTCATTCAACCCAACCACCCATTTATGGTGTTTTGGGATTTGAGTTGACCTTGGGAGGTGGTTTGAGGATGTGTGATGTGGCATCCTACATGGAGCCACATCACCCTCACCCTTTCCTTTGGTCTATTTATTGAAACTTCCTCTCTTGTTGAGGGGGTTGGAGTTTTGTTTTTGTGTTTTGTTGAAGAGTTCTCTTTGGTCATTTTTTTTGGGAGAGAAAAGAATTGGGAGAAAGAGAAAAAGAGAGTTCTTAGACTTGCATGCTTGGATTGATTTGGGAAGGAGCTTGGACAAATTTCTTGGTTTAGGCTTCTCCAATGGAGAGGTAGGAAACCCTCTCCTTTGTTTTTGCTTTCATATTATTGTTGCTTCTATGCTAAAATTGTGAAAAATGCATGTTTACTTTGGTGTATTGTGAAAATTGGATAGAATGCTTATTGTGTAGTATAGGAGAGGTCTATGGGAATACTCATGAGGGAGGCAAAAGAGTAGATTAGGATATTGTGGAGGGAGTTTGAGAGGGATGCCCATCTTGGGTAAGAATGTTTACATTCTACCTTGTCTTTGAGGGAGCCATAAGAGGAGGGAGGCATAAGAGTATGGGAGGAAAAAGGGGTACTTGAGGGAGGCATAAGAGTCATAGGGGCTTGTGTTTTATTGTGGAGGGTTTTGGATGGGCATCTCATCTCATTTGGGAGGCATAAGGAAAACATTCCCATAGTTCCTTCTCTTGTTGGCTTGGATGCAAGCCTTGTTGTGTAATGTTTGATGTTATTGTGTGTCTCTTTGTTCTTCTATTTTAGCTTGAATGTTGTGAAGAACTTGTATTGTGGAAGCATGTATTGTTGCCTTGAGTTGGAGACCACCCTTTCATTGTGTTGTGTTTGGGGCTCGGGGGTCAATGGAGGAGATTGCTTCTCTTCTCCATTGAGATTTGGTTGGGAGGAGAGTGTTGCCTCTCCCCCTATCTTGGTTATGATTTGAATACTTGGAACATGGAGCATGGATGAAGAACACTATGGAGCACAAGAACCTTGTTGTCGACAATAATGTTAAAATATCATGTAATTACCCACCTTGAGTGGAGAAAGAAATGTAATATTGCTTTGTTTTCTCTAGCTTCCATTATTGTAAATTATTTCATATGAAGTAGGATGTGTTGTAATAAGATTTTGAAGGACAAGTTGCATTAGAATGATAGTATTTCTTACTCTCAAAAATTCATTGGAAAGGTTGTTGAATTCTTTGTGAAATATTGGAAAGGAATTACAAAAGAAAATGTATTAAAACTTTGTTGGAAAGCTTGGAAAGATAGAGCATTATTTCTCATTTTATACTTGATGGAAGGGCTTAAACTTTCAAATGGTTTTTAGTAAGACAATGAAATATTCTAAGCTCTAACTTTCTTATGACCTTCTTCATCTATGTGCCCATTGTGAAATTATTGACAATTGTAGAAGGAAATGAATCAACTTGATGCACAAAGCACTGACTGCCACAGCGAATAATTAAATTGTTGCAATGCCTACAAATAATGTTTAAACATTTTTTTACAGATTAGTAGACTGTGAGTGGTCTTAGCTTCTCAAATATCAAGCTACATGGCAGGCCTCGCCACTGCCCAAACAAATGTAAAGTTAGCTTCAAAATCAGACCAGTCAAACACCCTTAAATCGTGCCTAAGAGAATAACTGCTAAATATAAAAATAAAAAGATGATGATACGTTCCAGTAGATACGCCTGATAGACAACTTGATATACAGAGGCTGACTGTCACAAAGGATACTTAAATTGTTGCAATGTTTGCAAGTATTTTAAACGTCCTTTTTTTACAGAGTAGGACACTGCGAGTGGTCTTAGCTTCACAAATATCAAACTGCATAGCAGGCCTCACATCTGCCCAAACAAATGTAAAGTTAGTCTCAAAAAAATCAAAACCAGTTAATCACCCTTAAATCGTGTCTAAGAGAATAACTGTTAATATGAAAAAAAAAAAGATGATACGTTTCAGTAACAATGCCTGACAGACAACTTAATGCACAAAGCGCTGACTGTCACAGTGAATATTTAAACTGTTGCAATGCTTACAAGGAATTTAAACGTTTTTTTAACAGATTAGGACACTGCAATGGTCTTAGCTTCACAAATATCAAGCTGCATGGCAGGACTCGCGACTGCCCCAACAAATGTGAAATCAGTCTCAAAATCAAGACCAGTCAATCACCCTTACATCATGTCCGAGAGAATAACTGCTAATATAAAAGAAAATGATGATACGTTTCATAAAGAGAGGTATGCACGATGAGCGGCTAATACACAAAGCGGCGATACGTCACAGTGAACATTTAGACTGCTGCAATGCTTGCAAAAGCGAGTTCTGTGGTCGTCTATTTTAAGAGCGATGCATTAGACAAGCAATAGTTGTTGGTATAAGGAGATCCCCGCCTCGTACACACCCCTGCAAAGCACCCAATGAAAGAGGAGGTGAAGCGCCCCCTCACCATTGAGTCTCCTTTGGTGTCCACGCACTGAGGACAAAGAAACAGCTTTTAAAAAAAAAAAAAAAAGAAAAAAAAAAAAAAAAAAAAAAAAAGCCAGCCCATTCGCTTCTTCACGCGGCTAGGGAGGAAACACGTCTCTCTGGTCTGTAGCCCCCTTTTGACCACCATGTGGTCTTCTACGCGGCCTGGGCAGGTAAGATTTTCAAAATCTAGAGTATTAATAAAACGGCGGCCTGGTTGCTTCGCACGCGAGGGAGGAATTATTTGGCTATGGCAGGTGGCCATTAAAGCCACCCACGTTTTCAAACTTAAAATTTAATTGCCCTCCTACCAATAAGACTTATGTTCCTTTTGTCAAAATTCAAATTTATGCCTAGGCGTGTCCATTAACTCAATGAAGTTTTGATTATATTTATAAATCAATTAAAATACGGAAATTTGGTTATATTATTTTATCTTCGTTTTCTTTTATCATGGAGGTGGGGATTTCACACGCATTATCCATACAAAGAGCTAAATAATTTCAAGTTCTGGTAACACCTCTGATTGACTTCTAAAGTTGTAAATATTCCTCTTTAGCGCGAGCGGAAATTCTTTTATTAGATGGAAACCAAGTAGGTATTTCGGTTAGCATCGGATTTTAACCCTTGGTTGTTGGGTTGAGTAAATATGCAACTGCCATGGGCTTAGATGCGCATTCGACCTTACCATTTTCCCCTTGGACCCTTTTGGTTTTGAGATGAGCCATTGTACATCTGGAACTAACGTAACTTCTTCCTCCTTGTAATCGTTGTAAAATTGCGATCATGACCCTTTGGATGATCGCTAGCTCATGACGACGAACTTTGGCAACAACGCTAGTGCCAAGAGGCGCTTTAGGGAGGCTCCTAGTGACATAGTTGGATTCTTTTTTTCTCCGTCCAGTCCTTGACGCTATGGCAAGAGACCCGATTCTAGCATATGGCAATTATCATTTGTCCTCTTAAATTTTGATACCCTTACTCACTTAAAAAAATATTAAAAAAAAATTATGTCGAAATTTCAGGTCGTTTGTGTGTTTGCGTCGTCATTGTCGATGTCGTTGTCGTGCGGCGTCACCTTTTTGCGGCGTTACAAGATTATAGTTTGAAGAATAAGTCAGATTGATTCCATATTCATTGCACATTTCCATTAAAGGTTTGGCCCTAAAGCACATGGAATTATCAACTACAATCTTGACTTTTACTCTAAATCTGCATATGATTTGATTCAACAAGAAGTCCATAACTATTTTGTGTGTTGCTTTCTTGATGGGGATTGCCTCTACCCACTTTGTAAAATGATCGGTGGTGCGAGGATCCACTTATGGCCAGCACTAGAAGGATCTAAAATCTCACCAATGAAGTCCATCCCCATTGCTTGAAAGGAGCTTGATTGATACGAGTTGTAAAGGAAGGGAGCACAGAAGCTTTGAGTCTTCTAGAGAAACATTGGCAACTATTACATTTTCTAACCAACTGGGTTGCATCTTTGAAGAGAGTAGGCCACCAATAACCAGCTCTCAAAATCTTATGTGATGTTACTCTTCCAATAAAGTGTCCTCCACAAACTCCCCATGGAAATCAACAACTATCCTGGGAGCTTAATCTTCGATTATGCATTTCAAGAGGACACCTTCGGGGGTTCTTCCAAGCCAACCCAAGGTCTATGATGATATATTTTGAGAATCCAACTTGAGGGCTCTTTCCCGATTTTTATTTAAGTGACTAGGGCAGCACAAGTGTCTCAAGTCTTTCGATTCTTTGACAACCACTTTATTATATCCGGAGAAACCATCCAATGTAGAAAGCAACTCGAGACCACATCACAAGCTGCAACATATTTTCCATATTTGGCAAGGGATAGTTGTCCTTCATGGATGCTTTGTTTAGATTTCTAAAATCCACACAATGTCGATGTCTCCGTTCTTCTTTGTGACTAGCATTGAGGTTTGTAATCCAAGATGAATATCTAGTGGGTGAAGAATACCTCCATCTCTCAACTTCTTTAAATCCTCTTGTATTTTCATAGAGAGAAGTGGATTAATTGGCATTTTCTTCTATCTCGAATGGTTTGGCATTTGTTTCAAGAGGGATCTCATGCTAAAATAAATCTTCTCTATATGCTTTCGGCTTTGAATATGACCATGCAAAGGCAGTCCTGATATTTCTTTAATAGTTGAACATAAGACCTGTTTCTCCTCTTTGTTTAGACTCTTTGCCCAACCGAACTTTTCCTTGTTTTTCCTTTTTTCCAAAGTCATGCTCTTCCACATCCCTTGAGGCAAACATGTTTCTATTTATGATGCAACCAGCATTGTTAAAATTTGACTCAAGTGCGCAACAAGACCTCTTGGAATGGTGTTTGTTTTCAATTGGATGATATCTTTTCCAAACAAAGTCTCTCTTACTTCAATCATACTCTTACTTCAGTCATACACACCATTGGTTCCCAATCAATATGCTGATATAAAAACTCACCTTGATTTTGCAAGAACCTTTGCACTTGAGAATCATCATCAAACACTTGTCAATGCTTGATGTTGTCAGGGACAGTTGGCCTAGTCAACACTTCAACATTGTACTCACAATAAGGTGAAATGGTGCAAACTCTAAATCTTGACCCCAACACGCCAACTTGTAAGCGAGAAACATTCAAAATTCTATCATGGTGCATAATATTAAAGGAATCAAACATCTCAACTAGATCCAAAACTACATGCTTATCTTGCTTCATCCCTTGATTTTTGTAGCATACTGTTGTCTTATTTGTTTGACAACTAGCTCTAAATATCCCTTTGCAATGATGTCCTTGACACCATACTTCCATGTAATTCTCGGACCAACAACAAGGCTTCTACTCAATGATGTTGTTAGTACATTCAAAATTAAGCTTTAAAAAAAAACAAATTCTTCCAAGCTAGGAGAAATCAAAATTACACCAACACCATTTCCAAATTTGGAGCAAGCTCCATCAAATAGCAAGGTCCAAGGAGAACATACCTATTCAAGGAACTTTGACTAATCCATTTTTGTTCTTTTCCATCAACAAAACCAATGAAATTATCAGCATCAATAACAACAAACAACACCTCATAGGAAGCATTATTTAGATCCTCAATTAGATGTAACATTTTCTTTTCTCCATAGAGCTTGACAAGGCTCCCCTCAATGGGAATGGTGGCAAAAGACAAACATTTGGACACTCCCTCCAACACCAAGTAGCCCACTTTCTTGACAAAAGCATACCCCATTTGGTAGGGCAATCAACAATTACAACATCAAGTTTCAAATTCTTACCCGGATAGGTTGCAAGTTGCACTACCAAACCCTTCACACAACCAACCACCAACACTTCCCTTGAATCCATGGCAGTAAACTTCCCATAGGCAGCTGTCACTTTGATATCCAACTCATTCATGACTTCTAGAGGCATGACATTACATGATGCACCGGAATCAAACATACAATTGTGAAGTAGCCTATCTTTTATGATCAAAGTTGTGAAGAATGGATCAACATTCAATTAGGAATCAACCAAAGATGTCCCCAAATATACCTCAGGTGTCTCTCCAAAATCCTCTATTGCTGGTGGTGTTTCAAGGTCAACAATGATCTAAGGTGGAGTTTTAACAACATTTACATTTCTTCCTAAAGTAACCTTCTCTTCTTCCAATCCTAAGTACTCATTGCTTAGGAATTCTACGCAACTCAATGATTGGAACACTCACTTTAATTTGGCTCAATACTTGGGCTATGTCATGGGGACACTCTTTGGAAAAACAACAATGGAAGGGAGACAAGAAGATTCATTAGATGCAAAGTGGATTCTTGGCAGCTTGGGCATGAGGAAGACCGTAATTTTGTTTGGGACAACGGAGAACTTTTACAGTGCTTCTCTCTAGGAGATTCTTTTGGAATGCTTGTGAGCAAGGGTGTTTTAGGTTTGGCTTGAGGCCCAACTCCCTTAACAACTTTTCTTCTAGTGTTATAGTCTTTCTCTTGAGCCACAACAACATTCATCAATAATTGTCTATCCTCCTCCAAAGGGATACCACCATCATACTTCTTAATCATCAAAGCTCTTAAGTATTCAAAGTCATTGTTGGGGATTTCAAAATCTTGCACTACATCAACTTCAAGAGCATGAGGGAAGAAATATTTGTACCCGTTTGATGCAATCCCGTTTGATGCAATCCAAAAAAATTTGCAGCTATCCTAGCTCTTATTACTTCGAGTAGATGTTGCTCCTCTTTGTGAGCTTGAAGAACAACCCATCATGCAAACATCATCATTAGTACCATCCTCATTATCAGATTCATCAACTTGTTGGTCCACTTCACATGGAGGATGAGGAAGAAAACATCTATCACACCAATCCATATCAGCAACTTCATCAACAGCAGCAACCCTGGCAGTTAGAGGGTCAGGAACCAATCTACTCTCACATGCTTAGGGTTGTCTATTGCAGCTCCAACGAGCCCTTTACATTTTTCATCAAACCTTTGCTCATTCCTATGGTGATTGCCAAATCTATCTTGTGCTTGCTACCTAGGCTGACCTTGTGAAGTCTTCCCAATTCCCTTCTTAGCTCTTGCCAACTTGTATGATATTTCTTTGACAGCCCCTGCCAAAGTCTTCACAACCTCTTCTAAATCAACTCATTTGCTAGCTTGAAGTTTTTCGGTGTTTATCAATTTTACACCATCTCTCTTGAGAGGTTTCCCAACACCCTTGATATCGTTTTCAATTTGAAGTGCCACGGTGAAAGCTTGTCTTAGATTGGTTGGGTTCTTGTCTCTTAGGTAATAGGATTCCTTCTTATTAAATGCATCTGCGCATATTTGATTAAACAAGATTCATCACAAGGCCTCAAACCAACAAGCATTCATCTCAAAGTTTTGTTAAACCTTGTGTTGAATTCATGGATTGATTCATTAGGGTTCTTCTTGATATTCTCAAACTCAGATAAAAGAAATCTAGGATCAGTCTTGTCACCATATTGCAACCTAAATGCATTTTTCATTTCATTCCATGAATGAATAGAATTATCAGGTAGAGCCTTGTACCAATCCCTAACATCCTCTTCTAGTGTATGAATAAACAATTTGACATACACATCCTCAAACTCTATCTCAAAATCTTCCATCATGTTATCAAAAAGTTTGAGATGTTGATCACCAGTAATAACATTGTTACCCTGTAATTTTGGCAACCTACTTCTGACATCTTGTGGGACAGCACTTGGGTAACCATCCATTCCTCTAAAATTTATAGGACCAAAGGTCTATGTTGAGCCATATTGTTTGGTGGGGGTGATCTTGGAGGTGAAACAAGATGATGAGGAGTGAGAGGTCTTTGGGGAATGGGAATGAAAACTTCAAGACAGATCTCTCTTAAGGGCTCTCCTTCTTGATGATCTCTAGAAAATTTAGAAAATACAAAAGCAGATTTAGGAGCAAGCCTTTCAAATGCACAAGAAGGTCCCTCACCTGATGGAGAATTCAAACCAGTTGTTGGTATCCAAATTTGTTCTCCTTTTGATCCGAGCAGCACCATAGATATGTCATGGATCTTAAAGACATATTAGACCATTTTGTATGTCGTTGGTAATGGGGATATAGTTTAACTAGCACTCGGTTTTTAGAGAAATGGATAGCACTCAATAGGAATTGTTCTTGTCGTAGCTATTATAGGTTGTGCCTTGCAACCAAGGTAAGAGGACCTATTTTGTAACCTTGTAATGGTGATTGAGATGAAGATGTCTTTCTTTGCTTGAAATTCTATGATGGAGGCCTTCATGAAAACATGATCAACACCCCAGATCCGAACTCTCACAAGTTGTCACTTCTCAAACATCGGTATGTTCTCAAAACAAGGCAAAGGTTACTAGAGACATTGGAAATCACGATATGCTATGCATACTTTTGCAAATGGATTTTAATCTTCTATGGGTACACAAATGCAAATCGGGGTAGTATATGATAGGATCTTCGTTGTTTATATGATTTTTGGTGGGGATTGACAAGACAAACCGGGATAGATCAGATCTTTGACAATCTCTACAATACTTGAACAACTATCGATGAAATGCTTCAAATAATCGGGATGTTCTTTCAACGTAAGAGGCACAAATGCAAGCCTGTGTTGCACTCTTCACACAATCTTTGAGAACTCGCCACAAAATTTTGAAACAAAGAACTCAATTAAACACAAAAATCCTTGATCAAACCACACTTAAGGTACCCCTAAAGGCTTACAAGAAATCTCTGCAGTCAAGGAAGGTAAAGTGATTTTAAATTTGTTTATCTCCTTATCAGATGAAGGCTCTTTTGAATATGAGATTGTAAATTCCAGTAAACTATCAACCAGAAATGGAGATCCTATGTGATTTCTAAAGACTTTCAATACAAGATTGCAACAAGAACAATAAAAATTATTTGCAGGCATTTAAAAATGATAACAGACACCATATTGCCCAAAGAAAACACAGATTTAATTCAAAACTTGTTAGATTCAACAGCAGGGGAGAGTTACATGAAAAATCTCAGAGTTGTGTGATGGCTATACACTTGTAACCAACTCACATAAATGAATGTCCAACACATGTAACATTAACTTTGGTTCTTTGGTGGATTTCTCGAGAAAATTTTCTTGTGAATATGAATTCCTAACCCCCTTTCAATTTCTCCAAAATGCATTATATGTCTCTTGCCATCTTGGAGCCTTCTTTCCCAAGCAAATAATATGCCATGGGATCAATTTTGTTACAACAATTCTTCATGATTCAATGAAAATGACATCAAATAGAAAAACACTCGTAGGTTGCTAGGTGTGCCCAAAAGATTAAATTATTACAAATATCTGGATCATTATCCATCTTGGAGACATGTTTTTCATCATTGAGGCATGCAAACACCTTTTACTCATCATTTTTATCTTTTCACCTTTTAAAACTAACTCTGCAACTTTTGATTTTGACATTTCACGTGTTTGCTCTGTAAAAAGTGAGTAAAAATTTATTACAAAAACAAGACAAGCTGGGATAGATCAGATCTTTGACAATCTCTACAATACTTGAACAACTATCGGATGAAATGCTTCAAATAATCGGGATGTTCTTTCAACCGGAGAAGAGGCACAAATGCAAGCCCGAGTTGCACTCTTCACACAATCTTTGAGAACTCGCCACAAAATTTTGAAACAAAGAACTCAATTAAACACAAAAATCCTTGATCAAACCACACTTAAGGTACCCCTAAAGGCTTACAAGAAATCTCTGCGATAAGGAAGGTAAAGTGATTTTAAATTTGTTTATCTCCTTATCGGATGAAGGCTCTTTTGAATATGAGATTGTAAATTCCGATGTAAACTATCAATAGAGAAATGGAGATCTATGTGATTTCTAAAGACTTTCAATACAAGATTGCAACAAGAACAATAAAAATTATTTAGGCATTTAAAAATGATAATGAGACACCATATTGCCCAAAGAAAACACAGATTTAATTCAAAACTTGTTAGATTCAAACGGGGGAGAGTTACATGAAAAATCTCGAGTTGTGTGACATTTATACACTTGTAACCAACTCACATAAATGAATGTCCAACACATGTAACATTAACCCGGTTCTTTGGTGGATTTCTCAAAAAAATTTCTCGTGAATATGAATTCCCAACCCCTTTCAATTTCTCCAAAATGCATTATATATCTCTTGCCATCTTGGAGCCTTCTTTCCCAAGAAAATAATATGCCATGGGATCAATTTTATTACAACAATTCTTCATGATTCAATGAAAATGACATCAAATAGAAAAACACTCGTAGGTTGCTAGGTGTGCCCAAAAGATTAAATTATTACAAATATCTGGATCATTATCCATCCTGGAGGCATGTTTTTCATCATTGAGGCATGCAAACACCTTTTACTCATCATTTTTATCTTTTCACCTTTTAAAACTAACTCTGCAACTTTTGATTTTGACATTTCACGTGTTTGCTCGGGGTGAGTAAAAATTTATTACAAAAACACCTCAAATCAAAGAATTGAGCCATGAAAGTGATGCCAATGATCCTGGAAGGCCAAGATGACACAAAATAACTATAAATTTGATGAATTTTGATGCAAAATTCGTGATTCCAAGCTTCTGGAGGAAAAATGGCGGCCAAAAATGAAAATGCACAGTTGCCCTTGATCTGCTATGTGTCAAACTATGATTGGGAACAAATTCGGGCTTATTTTTGACTTTTTGACATTTTTGAAAAATGGAAAATATTGACTTTTTCCTCCACCCCTCCGCCTTTGAATTTTGGAGCTGACACGTGGCACATGGTGGGTCCCACTGGGATCGCACTTCAATTCTATGAATTTTGACCTTTTTTAGAAATTGGGAAAATTTTCACATTTTTTCCCCACGAGCCTCGCACCTCCGATTTCTCCCTTGCCACATGTCCATCTCCTATTTGCTAGCGGGCCAGTGCTTAAAATTTTGATTTTGAACTCTTTTGTGAAAAAGGGAAAAAATCCCCTTCTACCTCCGTCGGCCCGCCGACCCGCCTTGTCCTCTACCACGCGTCCATCTTTCATTTGTCGAGGACCCGAGCTTAATCTTCATTTTTACTCCCTTTAAGCCAAGGGAAAATTCTCAACTTTGTCTCTGCGGGCCCGCACCTCCAACTTCTCCCCTGCCACATGTCCATCCCCTATTCACTACGGGGTTTCGAGCCAAAACTTGACTTTAAACCATTCGAAGTTTAAAAACTTCAAAATCACCAAAACCTCCGTCGGCCCGCCGACCCACCTTGCCCTACCGTGCTGCCACGTGTCCATCACTGATTGGAGTGGGGGAAAAACTGATTTTGAAACTTTATAAAATTAGAGCCAAAAACTCTAAGTCCCCGCTGGCCCGCACTTCCATTTTGAAACTTTTAGGACACGTGTCCTCTTGCGATTGGTTGCGGGGTTTCGGGCCAAAATTTGAATTTTAGAAATTTCACAAAGTAAGGTCTAAAAACCTTAAGGGAATCCGACCACCCACCATCCCCTGCCAATCAGAACATGCCACGTAGGCAAATTTGGAAAAAACGGGGCCTTGGGCCCGAAAATGCCCCTTTTGCCAAAAAATTAAAAAATGACAAGTTATAACATTTCCCCGCCAATCCTTGGCCAATGAAAACCCACCACGTTGCCAATGCATGTTTGAGGAAGAATTTGACGGGCAAATGACACCCGTATGACTGTCAAAATGCAAAAAAATTCAAAGGATGCCCTAGAATTCAATTTTTTCACCAAGGATGGCAAATTTTTGATTTTGAATCAACTGAACCATGTTTTTACAACATTCCTGATCTAGGATTTGGATTTTCAAATACAAACAAGTATGAATTGATCAATTTTGATTTTTCCACGATCTAGTAAAGGGAAAAATGACATAGCTCGTAAAATTGGAAAAATTAGGGCACAGAAAAGGGAAAACTTGGAATATTCCTTCAAATTAGGGCAAAACAACAAGTTTGTGAGCATTTTAAAGCATTCAATTAGAGGGGAAGAAATTTAGACCATTAATTCAAAGGGTAAAACGTTTTTGAGTAGATATAGATTTGAAAATTTAGGGCAATATGGTACAAGCTTAAAAATGGCACTAACACCGATAATAGGATTATGCGAATGGATCCACTTGAAGAAGAATTACAGGTCCTCAATAACAGACTACTCACTTTGTCAAAATCAACAATAGGAAATCCTTTCTTGCAATCAAGTCTCTAATAACCTTCCACACCTTTCTCCCCTCTAGCTCTGAGTTTCTTGAATCTGTAAACAACTTCTTAGCAGAGTCCTTGATGAAGAGAGATCTTCTTCCTTCCAGTTTTAAGATTTGAGCAACAAATTATAAATGACAGAAAGGTAAGACAACTGGTATTTTCAAGATCAAATCAGCATGGAGTCACCACTAAGGACTTTCACCTTAGTTGTGTAAATGCACTAAAGTAATCTGTCAAATGTTAGCTAGCACATGAAAACTTTGCAAAGCCTTATAAATCAAACCTTCTTCTTCTTAGATCTATCAATCACAATGCAACCAAAGTGTATAAACTACTGGGAAATGAAAAAGATGACAAAACTTGAAACTTTTGCTTAAAACTTGCAGATCTGAAGCATAGAATGATATTTTAACAATGTACCAACTCAAAAACTTGAATACACAAATGCTCAAACTCTTCAAACACTCCACAAACACCAAGAAATTCCAATAATCCCCAACAACGGCGCCACTCGTGTTGGTATCCAAATTGTTCTCCTTTTCGATCCGAGTAGCACCATAGATATGTCATGGATCTTAAAGATAGATTAGACCATGTTGTATTTCATTGGTAGCTGGGGATATGGTTTAGCGGCACTCGGTTTTGTGGAAAATGGATATCACTCCAATATGACTTGATCTTGTCCTAGCTATTTTTGGTTGTGCCTTGTAACCAAGGTAAGAGGACCTATTTTGTAACCTTGTAATGGTGAAGGAGATGAAGACGTCCTTCTCTTTTCTTGAAATTCTATGATGGAGACCTTGATGAAAACATGATCAACACGCTAGATCTAAACTCTCACAAGTTGTCACTTCTCAAAACATGGGTATGTTCTCAAAACAAGGAAAAGGTTACTAGAGACATTGGAAATCCTGATCTATTATGCATACTTTTGCAAATAGATTTTGATCTTCTGTGGGTATACAAATGCAAATCAGGGATAGTACATGATAGGATCTTTGTTGTTTAGATGTTTTTGGTGGGGGATTGACAAGACAAACTGGGATAGATCAAATCTTTGGTAATCTCTACAATACTTGAACAACTATCAGATGAAATGCCTAAAATAATCAGGATGCTCTTTCAACCAGAAGAGGCACAAATGGAAGCCAGGTTGCACTCTTCACACAATCTTTGAGAACTCACCACAAAGGCTTGAAGTAAAGAACTCAATTAAACATCAAAAATCCTTGATCAAACCATGCCTAAGGTACCCCCAAAGGCTTATAAGAAATCTCTGCAGTCAAGGAAGGTAAAGTGATTTTAAATTTGTTTATCTCCTTATCAGATGAAGGCTCTTCTAAATATGAGATTGGAAATGCCACTAAAATATCAACCAAAAATGGAGTCTTGTGTGATTTCTAAAGACTTTCAATGCAAGATTGTAAGAAGAACAATAAAAACTATTTGCAAGCATTTAAAAATGATATGAGACACCATATTGCCAAAATAAAACACAGATTTAATTCAAAACTTGTCGGATTCAAAAAGGAGAGTTACATGAACAATCTCAAATCTGTGTGATGGTATACACTTGTAACCAACTCACATACATGAATTTCCAACATGAGACATTAACCTGGTTCTTTGTTGGATTTCTCGAAAAAATGAGCTTTCCGAGAATTTTTGCTCGTGAATCTCAATCTCCTCCATTTCTACAATTTCTCTAAAATGCATTATATACCTCATGCCACATTGGAACCTTCTTTACCAAGCAAATAATATGCCATGGGATCAAGTTTGTTACAACAATTCTCATGATTCAATGAAAATGACATCAAATAGAATAATACTCACGCAGGTTGTCGAGGGTGTGCCCAAAAAATCAAATCATTACAAATATTTGGATCATTATCCATCCACGGAGGCATGTTTTCATCATTGAGGCATGCAAACACCTTTTGCTCATCATTTTCACCTTTTTACCTTTTTAAATTACCTCTGCTGACTTTTGATTTATTACAAAAACACCTCAAATGAAATAATTAAGCCATGAAAGTGATGTCGATGATCCGGAAGGCTAAGACAACACAAAATCACTATAAATTTGATGAATTTTGATGCAAAATTCGTGATTCCAAGCTTCCTGGAGGAAAAATGGCGGCCAAAAATGAAAATGCACTATTGCCCTTGATCTGCTACATGTCAAACTATGATTGGGAACAAATTCTAGATTATTTTTACTTTTTTACATTTTGAAAAAATGGAAAAATTTGACTTTTTCCCCCCCTTCCGCCTTTGAATTTTGGAGCTGACACGTGGCACATGGTGGGTCCCATTGAAATCGCGCTTCAATTCTGCGCATTTTGACCTTTTTGGAAATTGGGAAATTTTTCACTTTTTGCCGCTTGGGCCCGCACCTCCGTTTTTTCCCTTGCTACATGTCACTTCCTCTATCGTTAGCGGGCTAGTGCTTCAAATTTTTATTTTGAGTCTTTTTGCAAAAGGGAAAAAATTCCCTCCTACCTCCACCGGCCCGCCGACCCACCTTGCCCTCTACCATGCGTCCATCTCTCATTTGTTGAGGACCCGTAGGCTTAATCTTCATTTTACTCCCTTTAAGCCAAGGGAAAATTCTCCACTTTGTCTCGCGGGCCCGCGCCTCCGAAACTATCCCGCCACGTGGCGCTCTCCTATTCGTTGCGAGATCCAAGTCTTCCTTTCTTGCTTCAAACATCCCTTACAAATTTTTAAAAATTCACAAACTTCAACATTGACCCACCACCCCCTTTAACCCTTAAAATGTTACACATGTCCACTCCCAGATTGGCTATGGGGGCACGCTAAAATTTTCGCTCTGAACTCTTTTTGTGAAAAAGGATAAAAATCCCCTTTTACCTCCGTCGGCCCGCCGACCCGCTCTGCCCTACCGTGCTGCCACATGTCCTCCTCTTATTGGAGCGGGGAAAAACTGATTTTGAAACTTTATAGAATTAGAGCCATAAAACTCTAAGTTCCCCCTCGGCCTGCTCCTCCATTTTGAAACTATTAGGACACGTGTCCTCTCCCGATTGGCTACGGGGTTTTGGGCCAATTTTTGACTTTAAAATTTTGCAAAATAAGGTCGAAAAACCTTAAGGGAATCTAACCACCTGCCATCCCGCCTGCAATCAGAACATGCCATGTATGCAAATTTGGAAAAAATGGGTCCTTGGGCCCGAAAATGCCCCATTTTCTTGAAAAGGTGAAAAATGAAAAGTTAGAGCACCTCCCCACCTTTCTTCAGCCAATGCAAACCTCGCCACGTTGCCAATACCTTATGAGGATGAATTTGATGGGAAAATGACACTTGTCTGACCGTCAAAATGTAAAAAATTCCAAGGATGCCCTAGAATTGAATTTTTTCACCAAGGACGAATTTTTTTAATTAGAACCAGACAAAACATGATTTTGAGCATTTCTCAACCTTGGGATTGAAATTTCAAATAAAAACAAGTATGAATTGATCAATTTCAATTTTTCCATGATCTGGCAAAGGGGAAAAATGACATAGCCCGCAAAATTGGAAAAACTAGGGCACATAAAGGGCAAACTTGGATTATTCTTTCAAATTAGGGCAAAACAACAAGTTTGTGAGCATTTTTAAAGCATTTCAACTGGAGGGGAATAATTAAAGACCATCAACTCAAAGGGTAAAAAGTTTTGAGCAAATACAAATTTGGAAAATTTATGGCAACATGGTGCAAGCTCAAAAATGGGACCAATAGGTGTCATTTATTTCACTCATTTAAGGATTGCTAGGTGCTCAACCACCCTCCACTCACCAAAAGGGATTCAAATAGTAAAAGAAAATAGCACAAAACCATATTTTTTTACAAGAGGAAATAGAATGATGCTTAGCACAAAGATAAATTCATTTGGTGAAGGCCACGTGACAAGGGCCAAGTCACTGCTGAAGGGGTGAGAGGTGGTAGATGGAGGAGTTAAAATTTGGCATTAATTCATGGCCCCATAAAAACATGCGCCACCACAAACCTCCCTTCTCTTCCACGCAAACCACCATTCTAAGCTTTTATTTATATATATGTTTTTAAGAACAAACAATTTAGTTAGACTTAGTTAAACAATTAGGTACCCTTCAAACAAAATGCCTAAAAGTAACTTGAAAAGGTTTTATTATTTATTTATTTTATTTATTAAAAAATTCTATTTGAACTTTTAACAAATGTTATTACGAAACTAAAAATCAAACCACGATAATCCAAAGTATGAAGGTCCTCACAAGGTGTTACAAAATTCCGTCAGAAAAGGTAAATGCATTAGTGATAGAACAAAGTGGTATAACGGAAGGAAAGGAGTCAACTTTACTTCGCAACAAGGATTACAAGCACTAAAGGATATGAGGTATGCCTTGGATCACTGAAATTGATCCAAGGCATGACCGTCGACACAACAACAACAAGGACTATGGTACAAGTAACGAAGTCGGTTACTACGGTAACTTGCCCGTAGCGCCAAAGGCCGCACCTACACCAATTACTTGGGTTCACAATGTGAGCTTCGAAACTCGACAACAAGGTACAAAACGACCATTCATCGTTGGCAACGAGGTTCAACAACAAGGAAAGGAGTCAACACCGAAAGGGGCATTACAATATCATAACAATTTTTTATGTGATTGTAAACCAAGATTGACACATTTTTTAAGCACATAAACTAGAGAAAGGATCTGAGGATCAAGTTAAAAATTAAAGACCCTAACTCTTGTGCATTAACTCCAAAGTCAACATTAAA
Organism: Taxus wallichiana var. yunnanensis; assembly: GCA_018340775.1. Taxonomy (NCBI): domain Eukaryota; kingdom Viridiplantae; phylum Streptophyta; class Pinopsida; order Cupressales; family Taxaceae; genus Taxus; species Taxus wallichiana. The sequence continues at coordinate 998,742,831 of CM031242.1, read as the reverse complement.
AAGTGTCCATCTTGAATTGTTCTACTGGTTTATCGAATGATATACCAAAACTATTATTATGGTAACAGGTGTTCCTATAATGACACTCAGAGTTGTATTGTGGTGAGTTGTTCACTTTTATTCACGACAATTTGTCCATTAATTTAATTTCCATAGGACTTTGACATAAATTAATTTTTTCTTTTTTTCTTATAAAAATTAATTAAAAAATAGTAATATTTTAATCATATAATAATGTTTGAGTCCTTGTTTGTTTAATAGATTTTATCAAAACCAATACAAATTGCATAATTAAATTATTTTCATTTACCACAAATTAAAAAAATCGATAATTTTTTTAAAAGAAACTATCAATTAATGTAATGTAATGTGCGAAAAATCGCTTAGGAAATTCGAGACTCCTCTCTTTTAGAAAAGATCATGAAGCAGAGAGAAAACGGAATACTCCACCACGTGTAAAAAAGAGCGTAAATTTATTAAGGGAGCGCCGTCGAATCATGAATTACATTCACAGTAATTGGTAGGTGATTTGTGAAGTATATCCACAAATCACGGTACCTAATATACGCTCAGTTTTTGATGAAATATTTGATTGAGAATAAGTATGTTTGGAGATTTGAGTAGATGAAAAGTGAGCTGTCATTACTGACTTAATACCTACGGCTATATTCACAGCTACAAAGTACAATGTTCACGGCCTCCCACTCAAAATGTAATGATTGTTTAACTTAGGTACCGTAAAAGTAGAACCTTATTCACGGACTCGCCTGAATTTAAGAAGAACCGTAAAAGTTTATATTTCTCTATTGACGAATTTGACGCTGGGCGCGAAGTCGATTCTATTAAATAAATTACTACGTACTTCAATAAGATTGGTTTTTGACTGCGATGAATGAAACTTGCATGTTGCAGGCTGCAGCATTTAACGCTCATTGCGCTTTATTTTTGAGAGGTGTCGTGTCATAAAAGTAAAAATGATGAAAATAGGTATTTTTATTTATTTTTGTCTTTCTAATGACGTAAAAAAATCTGATATTTTAATGGAGAATGTCAAGTTGTTAAAAGAAATTACTGTTGCGATGAAAATTTGTAAAAATGAATGAAGTAGAAACAAAGAGAGGGAGTCGGAGGGACATGGGGGAGTGATTTAAATGATAAAAATGGTTTATTTTTATTAATTATTGTGCCTATTAATGATATTAATTTTTATTTATGTTATGAACCTTAAAAGTTAAGGGAGTTATTTTCAATACATGATTTGAAATTTTAGGGAGTTGTCATTCTATTTTAGCACATCTAATTGTATAGTAGTTATCTTTAGACTAATTGCGTCATAAGGAGTTTACTAGTTAAACAACCCCTTGTTGATTCTAAGAAATGTCAGAAATCTGACGGTGGAGAGGAGTTTTGCATAGATACGTTGACATCCTAGGGTTGTGTATTGCATCCTTTCGGTCATTGGATCTACATGCCTTGCACACGCGGGGGTAGATAAGATTGCTCGAGTGTCAATCTTCGCCACCGTAGAATTCATTGTTTGCCATAATCAATCCTGTTGCGCCAGAATCCTTAACTAGTCTTGTCGTTTCCAACAAACTGGAATGGTCACTGCACAACACAATTTCACCCTCGAAAATGTTTGGGTCGAGACCTCGGCTACTGCAATAATTAAACACCAAAGGCATATTTTTAATACCAACTCCTCTATAAAGAGATGAGCCTTTGAATGTATCGTTGTTACCCAACTTGACGTGAGACATGAATTATTTGTCGATGTTGCTCACACCAACTGTAGTTATCCATGACGCGGTGTTTGAAAAAGATGATGGAAAAGGCCCCTCATTACCAACAAAGGTAGAAACAAATACACCCTATTTCATGGTTCCATTCATCGTTAAGGCATGTTGATTGACGAAAAACAGTTCAACAAGCCGAGTGACATAGAAAAACTATCCACACCATCTACCTTTGTTGGTGAGTTTTTCTTTGGACATGTACCTGAGCTCTCAATGCACAAATCATTGAAGAGTTCTATATGGATAAATTGTATTGATAGTTGAGATCCCTTCGTAGCAATATACGAAATTGTTATTCCCTCTTGCATTTATTGTATTCAAATTCTCCCATTTGCTTATGTCTAACAACATTGTGGCACTATATCATGCGACGAGTCATTCGTAATACCCCATTCGGCGTTTACCCCAGTTCTTGCTTGAGTGACCCTATTGCTAAGCGTTGAACGCGTTGTGAGTGCTCTCGTTGTTTGTTAGTTGACTTCGTCCTTATCGCGCTTAAGAATTAGCATCCTTCATCTCTGTCTTTCCTTCGTGTGTCGTTATCAATGCCTCTAGTGGTGGGCCTCGTGGCATCCTTTGCGATTACCCTATTAAAGGGAGATCATGTTCTCGAATCCAAGGAGGTGGCTTGATTAGTAGTTTGGTGTTGTTAGGGCGTGTCCAGTTAAAAGGAGTATCCATATAATAATTATTATTTTGAATTTTCTATCTTTGGCTTTTTTTTTTATTGTCGAGCTTAACGCACAACCATTATGATTATGATTAATTATTATTTTAAGCTGTAAAATAATAATAATAATAATAATATTATTATTATTATTATTATTATTATTATTGCCGAATGACAATTATTTCATTAATTTAGTGCCGATTGTTATCTATATCATTATTGATTATCATTAAACTATTCTATTATTTTGTTGGTGTCGTAAACCGATCCTCGATTTGTGCAAAAGAGGAGGAGCTTGTTTTGTTGGTGGCGCCATTGTTTGAAGTGGTGTTCATGTTTATTAATTAATTAAAGGCTTCAGCCACCGCATCCCACCTTGGCCGACCAATCCTTCACACATGGGTTGTTTTAATTGCTAAATTTAAGGGTGAATTTAATGTCCCCCCACCGACCTTGCCTCTCTCTTTTGATCATTATGTACCATGCTTGGCGTGAAGGGATGGGGACTCTAATTGCTTGTTTTTGGTTCCTTGTTTGGCTGGAGGTGGGTGGATTTGATGGCCACCTGCCATTTCTTTAATCCTCTTTAATGCTAAATGTGTTTGGCCTTGCCTTGTTGGTCTGTACACCAAATGGGGAGTTGGTGGCATATTTCTTTTAATTGTTTTTATTTGCAAATCTATTGGGGCATTTGTTTGACTACATATGCCAAGTTGGGATCAAGCCGTGAGAAATTTTGGTGGGGGAATCTTGTTTGGGATCTGTTTGTAGAACCTATGAAACGCATTTTCCTTTGATTGTTGGTTGCGTGAACCTTATGGAAGGATTTCGATTAGTTTTGTGTTATAATGCACCGAAACTCGGGAAAATTTGATTTACTTGGTTTCGAGCATCCTAGCTTTGTTGCATACCCATGCCTATGCCAAAACATGAGCCATTGATTGTGTTTGGACGTCCAACAAGTAAAACATGGAAGATTCACCAAGTTTCTTGTATCAAGGGCCCTGTCAGATGCGTTGAACATGTGGAAGATTTTACCAGGCATGATGAACACTACCCATCTGACTTCTATGCTAACTTTAACCATAACATGAAAGGAATTTGCTTTTATTTACTGAAGTGGTTATTGTTTGGAGTTTTATGGTGGTTTTGCAATCGATTTTAACCCTCCATGCTATGTTTTTAGTTTCTTTCCTCCATTATATGTTTGTTAGGATGATTCCTTACTAGATGTGGGTCTGCAAATGGTCTGGCACATGATTTTTATTTGTTCTTGCTGCCGCATGTATGTCAATGGTTGCATGGAATTATATCTCTCCCTGTCTTCACTTTTCATTACGAAATGATAGGATATAACTGTATGATTGATGGTCGAGTTGTGGTTTTTATACTATCTTGGCGTTTTCCAATTTGTGAACTTGGTATTGATTCGTCTTTGGGTTTAGTTGAAATAATTATGGCGGGTGGTTATGGGTGATTATTGGTCTTCATATTCTACTATCTATTTCTTTTCTATCCGTATCTAAATCTGTATGGGTATTATTCGACCTGGGATGTTGTGGAGTTAGTAACCTACTAAAGTATTACAGATGTCAAAGAACTCAACCAACATATGCATTGCGTGAGGTTCTTGTTTTTATATATATGTGGGTTAGTTTGATCCTTAAAAATGGGATGCTTTTGTTTACCTGGGTGCTTAGAATTTGGGATATATTTATCAATTTGTTGACAATTTTTGCACTTATGAAAAAATGGCCAACTCGAAACTTCGTTACGATGGATAGCATTGGTGAAGTATACCTAAGCTAGGGGATATTCTTTCAGAAAATATTATTATTGTTGAATTAATTAATGATTACATGAAATCTGTAGCTATGTGTGTTGTTACAAAACATAACAGATCACATAGTCTACAATTTCATGCTATCTTCAGAAAAAGAAACATGTAGTGCCCACTTCCCTTTGACACCTTTTGATACTAATCATGATACTACTGATTATATTATGGACATGATTATGGACCTTATTATAATATGATGTTAGATGTTAGATCATGGATTATTGTTGACTTGATTCAGTTATGATGCATGATGATTATTAGAGACATTTTGGATATTGATGTTGATATATTGTTTTACATGGTTATATTATGGATGTTGTTCGGACATGTGATATTTGGATATTGTGAGTAGACCTAGAAATGGAAATTATTTGATGATGATATAGTTGTTGAGTAAAATTGCAAATGATCTTGTTGGTTGCTTAGATGTTGTGATTCATATATCTAGATTATCTTGGAATTTTATTTATGTTATTTTGGATGTTCTGATATGGCCATGAGGCTGAAGAAGGTATTTGTGTTTTATAGGTTAAAATATCACAACAAACATTGGGGGATTGGAGACGACCACATTGGAATTCTAGATGAATTCAACAAGGTCACCATGACAAATAGTATTATTTTGTGCATGTTTGTGTGTGTCGAGGGATTCCCGTGGGGGGATCACCTTTAAATGTGACCAAGGGATTATGCATTTTTAATTATTTGACCCTTTTGTTTAATGTTGCATGTGTTTATTTTGTGATGCATTTGCCCCTTTCTTTATTTATTAAATGTTGTATTAATATTGTGGGTAAGCAAGTTGTTAATATTAATTAAATAAAATATGTCATAAGAAAGTAATTAATAGAGTTATTGGCCTTGAATTAAAGTGTTGTAAGAGATGTGTAAGTGATGTGTAAGTTAACTTTTGAGTGTGAAACACTTCATCTTCTTGGAAATTCGAATTTGTCCTTGAAGGCTGATTTTGGAGGCTTGTGGGACAAGTTAAACTTGTCTCATACCTCTTAAATTTATTTACCAACCATACCTATGGTTGGAGAGTTGAAATTTTGACTTTTATAATGCTTTTTGAGAAGGTAATTTGTAGGTTTTAATTGCACTTTTCTTACATGATTTAATTTCAGTCCTTTGGGGTGTGGGTTGGATTTGAGTGTGTAAGTAAAGCTGTATTTTTATTCATCCACCTATTTATTATGCATTGGATAATGAAGTTGACTTTTGGAGTTGGAGTTGAGGATGTGTGATGTGTGATATGGCATCCTACATGGATCCACCTCATCCTCTTCCCTTCCCTCTTCTATAAAATTTGAATTCCTTGCCTTGTTTTGGGTTGCTTCATTTTGGAGACTTCATTTTTGGGTGAATTCCTTGCTGTTTTGGGAGCTCTTGCTTTGAAGAAGTTTTTAGAAGATTGTTGCATGCTTGTGCTTGGCTGATTTAGACTACTTGCATTGGGATAAAGCTTGTTGTTTTGGAACTTGGAACAACTCCATCATGGAGAGGTAGGAGCTTGGCTCTTGAAATGCTCTTCTTTTATGAATGTATATGTTAATGTATGAATGTTTTGGCATGTTTGTGGGTTGTTGGGTAGATGGCCTAGGAATGGTGTAGGAGAAGACTATGGGGTTTATTTTATGGGAGGCACAAGTGTGTTTTAGGGAGGTATAAGGGTGGAGGGAGTTGGGATTTGGGTTCCACCTTACAAAGAAATAGCTTGCATTTCTTTACTCGTTATGGGGTGCCATAAGAGGTTGGGGAGGCATAAGGAAATGTGAGGAATAAGGGGTACTTTGGGAGGCATAAGGAATGTTAGGGATTTGATATACTATATTTTGCGGTTTGTAATTTAGGTGGTGATACCCATTTCCCCTTTTGGGAGGCATAAGAAGCATCCCCATAGTTTCTTGCTCCTTTGGCTTGTTGATGAAGCCTCAATAATGTTTGTCATGCTTTAATGTAGTTGTAAACTACATTTTGTTTTGGAATGTGTTTTGTTGTGAAAATGTTGTTTGTGTGTTTGTGGAAGCCTGTTGTTGCCATGAGTTGGATCACATCTTTTATTGCATTGTGGTTGGGGCTCGGGGGCCAATGAAGAAGGATGGCTTCTCCTCTTCATTGGATGTCTTGGTTGGGTGGAGAGCATTGTCTTTCCCCTACTCTTGTTGTGATCACAATTTGGAAGAATGAGAAATACACATGTTGTTCTAGAGCTGAGAAAAAGACAGGTTTAATACAGTCCCTTGTGAAATGAAATCTTATTGTAGCCCTTTCCCACTTTAAAGTGGATGATCTATATATTCATTGTAATGGAAAGATACTTTGTATTGACAATAAAATTTGAAATTCAAAATGTAAAAGAGTTATACTGTATGTATTCATTTTGGAAAGAATGTGAAAGAATGATACGTATTTTGTATGTTGTATTTTGAAATCAAATGGAAAGGAAGTTGTAAGAGTTTCATTTGAATTAATGGAAGTTTTTTCCTTGTTCATATGATATTATTTCCATTGGAAATTTGTGTTTAACATGCACTATGAAATCCCTGTTTGGAAAGTGGAAAAGTGAAACACGTGAGGAGAAAATGTATTATTCTACCTTGTTTATAATATATGATTTTGGAAAGAATAGAAACTGCATTCTTGTTTTAATATTTGATTGAAAGAAAGAAAACTATTTATGACCAGCATGGAATGAATTTAATGTTTTATTTCATGGCAAAAGAGATAGTTAATTTCTGTTCTGTAAATGTATACACTTCTTTTAATTCACTATATACTTTGTAAAATTCCTTTATCAAATGTTCAAATAACCCTACAAATAGATAAGAGGAAAATGAAATAATCAATTGGACTTAACGAGGACAAAATGATCCCAAACCAAACTAAAAACACTTAGGAAATGTCTTGAAAATCTTCCAATCGAGCCAAGGCAAATCTACAGGCTTTTTGCTGTAAAAAAAAAACTTGTAATTTCGAAATGCAGATCAAACCAACAATTTTACACTTTCTATATATCCTAACACTTTCCTAATGGAAACCTCCATGTCTGTTTGACATGTTGAAGGAGAAAGAATGACAAATTTGAACAAAATTTTATAAGTTAAAATTACCAGTTCGCACTATAAAAGCCTACAGAACATTTTCACAAAATTGACTCCTTAAATTTTATCAAAATAAAAATTTAATGATTCTTGTGTAAATAGGACATCGAGATCTTTCCAGAAAGTCCTCGTTTTCCCAAAACCGAGCTCTCTATCAAAAGTTATGGCCTTCAAGTTTTTCTTCATTTGGTGTATAAAAAAATATATTTTATATATATATATATATATATATATATATATATATATATATATATATATATATATATATATATATTGGTAAAAAAATTCTTGGGCCGTGGCCCAAATATTCCCTTAGAGCTTGGAAAATTTTGGGCAAAATTTCAAAATTTTCCTAGCCCCATGACCAATTAGAGGTTGTCACGTGGCACCACAAGGTGTCGTGAAGGGGCTGGTCCTTTTAACTTAGCGCTTCGAGAAAATTTTAGAAAACTTTTCCAAATTTTCCCCGCCACCCTGCCAGCCCGTAGCCAATCGTGAACCGACATGTGGTGTCGCGAGGCAACAACGAGAGGAGCGGGTCTTTTTGCCTTTTGAGTTTGAGAAAAATTTGAGAAAATTTTCTAAATTTTCCCCAATGCCCCGCCAGCCGCAGCCAATCAGGAGCTGCCACGTGGCATTAAATAAATTTTCTCCCCCGCCACTCCGCTTTCCCGCGTTGGCTTAGGAGACGCCATGTGTCTCTCATGGACTCGCGGCTGCAAAGGTGGCTTTTCACCCCTTGGGAAATTTTTCTCCCCACGGCCCGCAGACCTGCCCATGGGGAAATTTTCCTCCCCGCGGCCCACCGACCCGCCCTTTTGGAAAAATTTCTCCCCTGGGCCCGCAGGCCCGCTCTTGGGGAAAATTTTCACCCCAAGGCTGCATGCCCATAACTTGAAAAGTATGAGGAGTTAGGAGGACTTCTTTATATCAATGGAAAGGTGAGGAAATTTTCTATCCAATGGGAATGATTTAGGAAAATTTTGAATTTGGTAATTTTGGGTAAAATCAAGTAGAATTTTTAAAGCTTGTTGGAGAGTGGGTATGGTGAGGAATTACCCTCTTAACCTAATTGAATCTTCTAACCCTATATTTTGGACATTATAACCTCTAATAAATGTTAAAAAAATAAAAATATATTCTAGTAGATTAGAATTGATCTAGAACCTTGTCTGTGACAACTGCTGTCTTGTAACTTGGTTGAAGACTCTTTTAAAAAAAATTATTCCATAATTTTCCTAACTAATCCTAGGTTGTTCTTGGGTCTCAAGTGGGTTGTTTATAGCGGGCATCACAGAACATAAAGCCCCAAAGGACAGTTGTGTTGCCTTGATGAAGATAACAAAAGTGTTAGGTTTTGGAGCAGCAATCATGATCATATTTGCAGATTACTGCAAAATCGAATTCATTCTTGGATGTTACGGGTATTCTTTGATGTTCTTCCTTCATGATTTAGACATTCAATTATATTATTTAGTTGTTTAGTTCATCATATAATCCATATCAGAAAGTAGAAATGCGAAAGAAATACACAAATCAATTCAATGTTTTATTCATAAGGAATTTCAAATGTTCCCACACAAGCCGTGGAATGTAATTGGAAAGTAAAGTACAACTAATGAAATAAGAGGTACACAAGGAGCATGATTTGACCCATCATTGCCTTGAAGGTTTCTCCTTTGGTTGATGCATCATCATCTTCAGCTTTGTTCCCTCTCCATCTTCATTTCTAAAAACACCGTACCTAAAAAAAAGAAAAGAGAAAATCATCAATTACGAGCTCAGGGTTAATCCATATTCCTATACTATCCTAATTCGTGCACATGGATCTCTTAATAACAAGAGATATAGATTACTTGAAGATCAAATAATATACATGATTTACTCACTCAGAAAGAAGGAAAGAGAAGAAAAAAAAAAACATGGACATAAGAGAGGCCAAAAAGCCTAAATATTTTCTCACAGTTTTCTCAAGTGTGAAGGTACGGAGTTGTAGCCACGAATAAATAAATCATATCTTACATTTCTCACTATGGATAAAGATTGTAGAGTTCAATAACTTCTACCCTATGGTACATGAAGCAGATGAGTCATAAGTACATGCTTGGAATGAAGGAAGAATGAAACTCAAAGTTTAGGAGCTATTCTAGGGATAAAAGAAGTTGCGGTATAGAACAGAGGAGAGAATTGCGAGACAAAAGTACATGTTCCATATTATAAGCTGAAGAAGAAGAGTCAGAATTTAAAGGCTAAAGTTAACTAGAGAGAGAAGATTACACTAGAAATAGAATGAGAAGGAAATCTGAGAAAATTTTGATAGGGCTTCACCATGTAAAATGGACATTTTAAATTTTCCAGCATGCATATCAAAGCTGTAATAAAAGGAAATGCAGTATTTAAGTAGAAGAGAAATGGACCTCACTATCATTCATCAATTGAAGTACTTTGGAGCATTCATTATAGCTTAACAACTAAATAACATGAAGTTTTAAGATAATCCTACGAAGTTCAGCCATTTTAAATTGCAATTCTCAAATGAAGCAGATTGTAGTGCATAGGAATGCTACCATATCAAAGAAGTACATCTATTTAAGAAAGGAATCAGATCAAGAAAAGATTAAGATCATATTCATCATAGTAAACTAAGAACAAAGCTCAATTTATTAAACAATCATGTTTTACCGACGTGAGTTCAAATAGGAGATAGAAGTTTCATAGGACTCGATACACTCATCCTAATGACAAAGGACCAATGTATGAACAAAAATTGACTAAGGAATGCACAAATAACAAGGTAAAAAATGAAAATAGTGAACAAATGTTATAGTAAGTGGAAAGAATGTCATCCTTGAACCATGATTAACCAAATCAGTGCACAAGTGAAAGAATGAAATAGAATCAAATTTAATGGAGCTACAAAAGTTGAAGTGAACCAACATAGATATCCTGAGGTACTTATGTAGATCGAATATTTCAAAAGCACAACCATGCCAATGGAAGCTAGAGTTGTACAACTCAATATATACAAGTTTTGAAATGTGCTTCATCCCTTTAATATCTCAGATTGCAAATAGTCTTGCACAGGAAAGAATACAAGTCTTCAGTAAAGTTCCAACTAGAAGGATCAAACGTATATATTTCCAAACAAAGAATCAGAAAAAGTGAAACCCCAATACAGGTTGAATGAGGTTAAGTGTATCAAGAGTTTTGCCTTTACTAAATAATGGTTGAGCTTGTCTTGTAAGTAGATCCCAATGATTCTTGAAAATTAGAATAAAAGCAGACTTGGTATGATCGAGAAAATAGTATAAAACACCTAGATCAAACAATGAAAATCTTGAAGTCAACAAGTAGATATTGATCGTAAGCTACAAGATCTGAAATGAGCTGACTCAGTATGAGAAAAAGGAAGCCATTACTGTTTTAAAGAGTTTTCCCATACAATAACTGAAACCCCAACTCGTGGGGGGTAATACAATCAAAGTCTCATTCAATAAGGTAAATATGGGTCAAAAATGCAGAGATTCATGCTCAATAATAACGGCTTTTTCAAAACAAAATAAATGCATATGGGAAGAAAAAGCTTACCGGTTTCGATTCTGAGAAATGTCTCCCAAACAACAAATGGCAAGCTTATGTTTGAATCAAATTCATGAAACCCTTGAAGGCGAGTTGGAAATCAAAGACCCATAAGCTTATTTAAGCTTAGAATGTCAAGTCATGCCTAGAGATCACAAGAAACCAAGGTTTTTCAAAGTATCGAAAAGTGCTAATAAAGTTGAAATTATCAAAGAAAAGTTATAGTGTACACAAACAAGATGCTCACCTTCCATTTGAAGCAGCGGCCATTAAGACTGCATGAGGCTCTAAAACAAAGACCGAACTTGAAGTGAAGTAGAAATCCCAAAACGGGACCCAAAACCATCTTGATAAAAGAAAGTTCAAAGTCTCCATTAGTGGAAGAGAATCACAAATTTATGTACGAACTCCTGCACAAAGGCCAATAATGGACTCGGAATGACAAAGAAGTGCAATTATTTAAGCCTCATAATCTTGCAAAGTGCCCTAAAATGAAAAATTTCGAGCTTGACTAATAATTATTGGTGGTTACAAAAGTTATAGAGCTTGGAAATAACCGATGTGCACTTAGACAAACCTTAAAACCAAGCTCAAGTTCACAACAATGGCGCCTTTCATTGTTTCAAAATAAAACTTGCTCGAGACCCAAAGAAACACAATCGCATTTCGCCCTGCGCCTCCGAGCTCTGGTGATTAACCACTTAATGCAAATGAAACAAGGCCGTAATACCGATCTACAGGAAAGTCGAGCTCCAAATATTTTCATCAGGTGACTGGAGTAATTTTGCCAATGCTTTTGCCACTCTGCGAGAAAAATAATGATCAAAGGATAGAGCTCGGGGTTTTAACCCACTCGGCTAACTCCGAGTACAACCTAAATCCATCGGGAGTTAGAAACCAATGCTCGTGAAGGGATCAAGCCGTGCAAATATCAAAGGCCAAGGATGATCCCCAAAATCAAAGCAAACTATCATGGTCAGATGTCACCAACCACATTCAATTCAAGCTAGAAATACCAACCACGGGTTCGAGATCAATGGTTTGTGATCGAGGGTAAAGATGCAAATCAATGGCCCAAGATCATCAAAAAATAAAGCAAACTCAACTTTGAGTTTCATATGCCACTATGACAAAAAAATGATAAAGGGTGAGTCATCATCACGAGGGGTCAGCCCATATTATATTAAAATCATTACATTTGACATATCAAAGGGGATCTCAACTATAGTTCGAGCACCGAATATTCCAAGAATTCGACCAAACAATGTTCATGCAACACCTCCCAAAAGGTAATCTATGGTTTTATGTCCAATCAAATGCAAAAGGGCCCGACAACTATACAATGTAATGATAATAAATAAGGTGGCGAACCTTATAATATGCCTAGTCCACAAAGGTGGTCGAGTGTATTGTGGTGACCTTTTTAAAACAAAGTGTGTTTACCTTATTTCGGAAGGAAAAACCAATAATGTGCTAAGTCCATCAAGGATGGCCAAACCAATGGAGACTAATGATTAAGTGCAAGGGTGGTACCCTCTTATTGTGATGGATTGAATATGACTTCAAATGTAAATTTTCCATGTGATCACAAGGGATAAAGTAGAGGTCAACATCAAAATGCAAGCAACTTTTGAGGACTCAATTACCTTATTTTTCACAAAATAAGAGTTGATTATGATTGCACATGTGCTCCCAGTGGTCCCCACAGTGAGGTGAATATTTTTTTGATTATTGGAGGTCAAAAGTATTTATTTTCTTGCACAGGAGTATTTTTGCATGCCTTCACAAAAGGACAGAATAGACAAGAAGACAAATTTACATGCACAAGGAAGGAAACTTGCTCATCAAGCAAGATTTATTATTAGCAAATTATTCACCCATTCTTTTCTTAAAAATAGAATAGTCAACTGTAATTTGACTGTGATGTAATCAAAGGCTATTAATGCCTCTTTGTATTAGTTTGCTTTATTTTATTCCTTTATTTAATAAAAAAATAGGATGCATGGGTGGTACAACCTTGGTATATTTTAGGAAGGGTGGCTGAATCAATTTTGCTATATATTGTGTGCCTTGGCAAAGCACAAGGGATGACCTTTTAGATCTAGGAGTCTTTGAAGCAATTTTTTGCTTGTTTTGCCCTTTGAATGTGAAGCATTTTCTGCCTTTCCAATTATTTGTAGTCTTGTGTATGTTTCCATTAATCTTGTGAATGTTGAATTCCTTAATTAATCATCTTACCCGATTGCAAATTCAGTAATTTCCACATGATATTAATGTGTATTTATAACTTCACAAAGTATTGTTGTGATTTTATCCCTCAATACATCAAATTTTTACCCTTAATTATTTTCATAAAGCTGTTGGCACGTGCATCAAAAAATTCATTCCATATCAATTGTGCACGTACTCAATCAAAGACCTCATACAAGTTTGGTGTATCACCTCAGTTTTAATTTCATCTTACAGTCATCTTTTACCCTTAAACCCTAGAAAATCAGTTTAGGATACATCAATAAGGAGCTGACCTTGATAATGAAGACTCACCTCAAAATAGGTATACCCACATACCTGAGGTGTTTCCATTATATCTATGAAAGAGAGAGATAAAATTTTCAAGCTTAGAAAACCTACAACCATCTCTCTATAGGGTGCACTTTTGAGAGATAACAGTCTTTGGCATGCCCGATGGGACCATGAATCTGATCTGTATGTAATTTGTTATCCATATTTTTCCTTCAATAAAATTGGATCAGCAACGACTCCGGACAATAAGAAGCCTAGAGAATTCATGTTCAAATCCTACAATTAGGCAACAGATAAACTCTATAATGGAGTGGCAAGGCCTGTGAAATATCAAATGACCCCGTGTATGAAGAAATTCAAGAAATAACTCTTTCGAGAAAACTCATGCTTCAAATCCAACAAACAAATTACACAGATTCGAAAATGAAATAACAAGGTTGGGGAAGGAGGATACATTTTCAAAGAAGCCAAAGCTCAAAAGAGAAGGAATGATGAAGGTTCAAAGTCTTCAAGCTCTGAAATGGTTCAGAACAAGTCCAAAAAATGACTAAGTATCGAGGAGATAGCGGATGCTACCAAGTGTCTAAGCAGCGCACCTCCAAAGGTAAATCCAAAAGGGGAGACTTGAACAAGCGCCAAGCCCCCATGTGTCCCAAACCCAAAGAGGAGGTAGAGTCAACAACTAAAAGTTAAAAGGCGGACATGGCAGACCTCAAAAAAGACTAAGTATAGGAATGCTAGAAAAAGTTGCCACGCGTCAGCTTGGCACATACCCAAAGGTAAATCCAAAAGTGGAGACCCAAATGAGCGGGGGCTCGCCACGTGGTCCATGTTTTAAAATAGGACAGAGTGGGCCCAAAAAACAACTAAGTATGGAGAAAAAGCACTAGGTCGCCACATGTTTAGGGTCTGAAAAGGTAAAAGAGGTCGTTGAAAAGTCCAAGAACCTGCGGATGCCTCCACACGTCTAGTTTCATAAAAGGGACAGGGTCGGGTTGAATAGTCCTAGCAAAGGAAGGCTCAGCAAGGGAGGCCAAGTGTCAACATAGCGCTACTTTAAAGGTAGAATTTGGGGCATGTTTCCAAATAAGCGCCGAGGCCGCCACATGTCAGGGTCGATTTTGGCCTCACCAAACAAAGAGACTCAGGAAAAAATACAAAGGAGCCCGAGGAGCCTACGAAAGCTACCACATGTCTCATGAGCGTAATTTTAAGAGTGAGTTCTGGGGCAAGACTTAAATGAGCACACGGGGTTGTCACGTGGACCCTGTATAGAAAGACTCATTCAAATAATGCGTGCCCATGACACTGAAATTTCAAATGGCCATATCTTTTGAATGGAAACTTAGATTTGGGTAGGAGAAGACTTTTTGGAAACGTCTCAACCCCCTCTACACCATGGAAATATAAAATATCATTCTTAGTAGGATTTGGTGGGTGAAAATGGGAAAATGTCTTCCAAGCCATTAATACAGAGCCCGATTTCTCCAACTACCCGATCTGATTCGATTCAATCCGCCAAGGAACCGGACATGACATATTTGGGACAGATTTGAGAAAGGCGTTGATTGATAGTGGTTGAAGCTTTCAAAGAAAGATTCAATGTGTATCCCGTTGTGGTTGAAGCTAGGATTCGATTTTTCCCTCTTCTCTCTCTTATTCTTTCTATATATTGTAACACTTCTCATTTTGAGAAGGAGAGACATTCTGGGTGTAGGGAAACTCTGTCAAAGTCATTTCCTGACTCCATTTGAGTTGTAGGCCTTCTCCTATGCCTAGAGAGTGTATTTGTGCCTCTGAGCACCACATGTAATAGTCTGTGCACCTTACAGAGCAATAAAATCTTACTTCATGGCATCTTTCAACCCTTGGCATTGTTTTGTTGTTTCTCTATGCCTCTCTATCTCGTGTTTTCTCCTTGTGCATGTATTTCACGTTTGCAGGTATAAGACATCATGCTTCATGGAGTTTCTATGGTGGATCTGGATCTGGGTCTATGTCACTTCTGTCTAACCTCCCTCAGTTCCCTTTTCCTATTTCATTCTCCCTCAACAGAGTATCTCGCACTTCCTTTTTTGGTGTATCACCGCTTAGTGTAGGCTCTTTCACCCTCTCTCTTTCTCTATGTCCCCTTGGAATGGTTAGATTTGGGTTAGTTAGAATTTTCCTATCTTTGGAGTAGTTTGTGGTAAGTAGATTAGGAAGAAAGAATGACTTTCTCTGGAGGACGCATATAATGGTGAAAAGCGATGTGGAGAATGCTTTGGTTTATTGGAGAAAGTTCAAAAATGGAGGTTGACATGGTTCGGTCAAGGGGCATAGCACAAATGAAGGCATTTAAGATTGGTTGCAGGGCACCTTTTCCATGGGAAGGCCCATTTCCAAGGCATTACATCCTCAAGAGAAGTTTGGCTTCATGGTTTAAGTGTTTCCTCAACTTACACGGTGGATTGAGGACATTAAGGCTTACAAGCAAAGTACGAGACAACCTTGTCAATGGGTAGGTCCACCACTTCTTAGCTCTTCATTTTCTTTTCCTTAGTCTTTATCATTTCAAGTATGATCAAGAGTCAAGCCCCTCAATTGCTGCCCCAAGTGTTGGTTTCTCTTATCCATCCCCTGATCTTCCACCTCATCTCAATTCTTCTACCCTTTTCCCATCCAAAAAGTCATCCCCCAAACAAACAAGAAGTTCCACCTCCCCCACCACCACAAAAATTACAAAGCTGGTTGAACCCCAACCTACCACTCCTCTTACTTTCCCAAGTCCATGTTGGGAAGATAATCAAGAATCTAGTCAGAGGACATCAAGAAGAGGAGCTCAACAGAAAAGAAATAAAATATAATATGATGATTGGGCTGTTAAATTTGGGTTTAAAAATATCCCCTTGATGGTCAAGCCAACAAAGGAGGTCAAGGTTGAAGAGCCAGTGGTGGCCGAGGCTTAATTTACAGCAGAGGAGGAGGGCCATATAGTTTAAGAGGCCCAAGAGTGGATCGGGCTATAGAAGAACCTTAAGTTCTTCCTCCCACTTCATCCCCTTCGAGTTCTTATGTTGAAGAAGAGTTTGATTTTTCAAACTTCATGTTTGAGGAAGAGGGAAACCATGATGAGAAAGTTTCAAATCAAGAGGACACCATGGAGGAGGTTGAGCACATGTAATAGGAGAACAACGAGGCATATTATCTGTATGACTTGGAGGATTGCTTTGATGGAGAAAAGCCCATGAAGATCACATCATTTTCTCCTCCATCATCCATCTTCCAAGCATATTAGCCTTCTACCATGAAGGAGGGCATTCAAGAACAACAACCTATATCTCACAACATATCTCTGGAACCAAGGATGGAAGATATGAGTCTACCATGTTCTTCATAAGAGAAGGAAGAAGAATAGCCAGCTCCAAGCCCAGTTAAAAAGGAGCATATGGAGGTGACCAAGAAAAATTCAGAGGCACTGAATCATGAGCTGGTTGCACAAGAAAATACAGCCCCCTCTCCCATTCAACCTCTCTAAAATTCTAATTTTTTGGAGGAGCCTAAACTCATTAGCTTCATGTTTGAAGATAAAGCCTCATATGGTGAAGATAACAAAGATTTTAAGATCACCATGCAAAAGGGAGAGACCTTGTTATAGTAGGACATTAAAGAGTTTGATTTCCTACCAGACTCAAAAGAATGTTTTGATAAGAAGGATCTAGTTGGAATTGCAATATTTTCTCCCCCATCATTCATTCTTCAATCACAAGAGCCTGCTGCCATGGAAGAGAGCGTGTAAACACAACCTGCAGTTTGTAACATGCCTCCTGAATCAAAGTTGGAAGATTTTGATCTTCCAAAAGTCACACCTGTTGTAGAGGAAGAGAAAGAGTATGAGGCTATCATTCCTCCCACACCATCCATCCATGAGGGTCAACAAGAAGGCTCCATTCTTGGAGTTAGATTTCAGAACCATGGGAAGATTCAAAAGACCATACCTTTGCCCAATCAGATACTTGGCTTCATTGGAGCTAAGGGAGACACCAAAACTAGTCATGCCTACTTCAGGGCATGAAGATGAGAATCAAAGTACCAAGGGTCATCATCAACACCTCCAGGAGTCCAATGCCAATCAGATTGAGGAGGTATTTTCCATTAATGTTTATACCTTACTGATATGGGTGGAGGATCGGCTTATAGTCGGTTTTTCACTCATATAGGAAGCCATATTTAATGTCGAATCATTTGCATGGTTGTCTCTCTTGAGAAAGGGAAGCTACTTCTCCCTGCCTATAGTAGCCTTTGTTTATCCCCTTTTCTCTCTAGTTAGTTTAGGATTAGGAGTAGACTTTGTTTCCAGCAGAAGAAGTGCTTGTGCACACTCTACATGTCTCATTTGAGGCATGTATGATTTTTTCTTTATACATAAGTTTTGTTCATATTGCTCCAGAGCTATTGAGGCCAGGCCCTTAACTATTTGTAGTGAGAAGACTTATAGTTTCGTAATAGATTGCAAATTTAAAAATAAAACAAATACAAAGTAACTAAAGAATGTTTTCAAGACAACCCATTCAGGGACAGATGAAAGCCCGAGTCAAAACAATTTTCTACTCTCAAAAGCCTTGTTTCAAGATTTCTTATGAAAATTGAGAGTGCAAAATAGTTAGGATCACGGACCATGGGCATGATCGATATCGTGCCATCATTCTTGACTCCATGCCTAATGGATGCTTCAAGGCTACTTGGTAACTTCATCTCGCAGTAGATGCCCCCTGCAAGTTGCCAAATTGTTATCCATATTTTGCCCCCTTGTAAAATTTGATCAGCCATGACCCCACATAAGAAGAAGCCAAAGAATTCATGTTCAAATCCTACAATCAGGAAATAGAGGAACTCTACAATGGAGTGGCAAGGCCTGCGAAAGATCAAATGACCCCATGCAAGAAGAAATTCAAGAAACAACTTTGTTGAGCAAACCCATGCTTCAAATCCAACAAACAAAATACGGGTGGATTTGGAAATGGAATAGAAAGGTCGGGGAAGGAGGAGATAATGTCAAAGAAGCCAGAATCTCAAAAGAGAAGGAATAATGAAGGTTTGAAGTCTTCAAAGCTTTAAAGCAGTTCAGAACTTGTCCAAAAATGACTAAGTATGGAGGAGACAGCAGACACTCGCCAAGTGTCAAGCGACACAGCTCCAAAGGTAAATCTAAAAGGGGAGACTCAAATAAGCGCCGAGCCCCATGTATCCTAGACCAAAAGAGGAGGCAGAGTCAACATCTAAAAGTTAAAAGGTAGACATGGCGGACCTCAATAAATACTAAGTATAGAAAAGCTAGCGGAAGAAGCGCCACGCGTCACCTTGATGCATACCCAAAGGTAAATCCAAAAGTGGAGACCCAAATGAGCACAGGCTCGCCACATGGTCCAAGTAAAAAAATAGGATAGAGAGGGCCCAAAATACAACTAAGTATAGAGAACAAGCACCAGCTTGCCACGTGTTCAGTGGTCCGAAAAGGTAAAAGAGGTCGTTGAAAAGTCCAAGAACCTGCAAAGGCCTCCACACGTCCGAGTTTCAGTAAAAGGGACAGGTCGGGTTGAATAGTCAAAGCAAAGGAAGGCCAATGGGGAGACCAAGTGTCAACACGATGCTATTTCAAAGGTAAAATTTGGGGCGGGTTCCCAAACAAGCACCAAGCCGCCACATGTCAGTGGTCATATTTTTGGCCCCGCCAAGAAAGAGACTCGAGGTAAAAATACAAAGGTGCCCAAGGAGCTGTGGAAGCCGCCAGTGTCTCATGAGCACAATTTTAAGAGTGAGGACTAGGGGAAAGACTCAAAATGAGCACAAGGCTGCCATGTGGACCCTGTATAGATAGACTCATTCAAATATTGTGTGCCCGTGACCCAAAATTTCAAATGGCCATATCTTTTGACTAGAAACTCATATTTGGGCAGTAAAAGACATTTTGGAAATGTCTCGACTCCCTCTACACCATGGAAATATAAAATATAATTATTAGCAGGATTTGGTGGGTGAAAAATGGGAAAACTTATTCCAAGTCATTAATATAGAGCCCGATTTCTCCAACTACTAGATCTGATTTGATTCGATCCGCTGGGGAACCATACATGACATATTTGGGACAAATTTGAGAAAGAAATTGATTGATAGTGGTTGAGATTTCAAAGCAAGATTCAATGTGTATCACGTGGTGGTTGAAGTAGGATATAATTTTTTTCCCTCTTCTCTCTCTTAATCTTTCTATATATTGTAACACTTCTCATTTTGAGGAGAGACATCTTGGTGTAGGGAAACTCTATCAAAGTCGTTTCCCAACTCCATTTGAGTTGTAGGCCTTCTCCTACACCTGGAGAAAATATTTTTGCCTCTGAGCACCGCATGTAATAGTCTATGCACCTTATAGAGTAATAAAATCTTGCTTTGTGGCGTCTTTTAACCCTTGGCATTATTTTGTTGTTTCTATGTGCCTCTCTATCTCGTGTTTTCTCCCTGTGCATGTATTTCACATTTACAAGTGCAGGACATTGTGCTTCATGGAGTTTCCATGGCAGATCTAGATATGGGTCTGTGTCACTTCTATCTGACCTCCCTCAGTTCCCTTTTCCTGTTTCATTCTCCCTTAATAGAGTATCTCACACTTCCCTTTTTGGTGTATCACTACTTAGTGTAGGCTCTTTCACCCTCTCTCTTTCTCTCTGTCCCCTTGGAATGGTTAGATTAGGATTAGTTAGAATTTTCCTGCACTGGAGTAGTTTGTGGCAGGTAGATTAGGAAGCAAGAACCGACTTTTCTCAGAGGGCCATCTCAGGTTTGCAAGTCCCATAGCTTGAGAGATAGTCCCATGTTGTGCAATCACACCGAATGCTCCACTCCACACCTAGGCCATTCGGGGGTGTTGTGATTCTAGACTAACACAAGTTCTGAGATATTCATAGTAGATCTACGACAAATTTACATCGATAAAAGTTACTTTTAGGATAACAAGCTACAGTAATTTATTCTAAAGATTTAAATATCTATTTGGCGACTTCGTAGGGCTGATTTCATACTAGTATTGCAGCATGTTCCATGCCTAAAGTGACTATAAGATCATCGGTAAGAGGAATTCCTTTTGAGTTTATTTCTTTACCTTTGAATTCTATAAGAAGGAGAAGAGTTGGTAATACTTTACCTTATAATAGGCCTAGTTTTAATAACCCTCCTCCTAATATTCCTTCACCACGTATCAATTTCTCTATTTAGATCCCAGTTTTTCAAATGGCTATTCAACCACCTAGGAATTTTGTGACCTTTACTAATGGCATCCCATTAGTAATCCCAGTTTATCATGACATCCCTAATGTTGCCATGAAATTTTTTTCATCATTCACTGGTGAAAATTAGGTTACACCTACAAAGCACATTAAAGATGTTGCAACCTTATGTGTAGTTCATAATATCACTCATGAGGATGTAGCTTTGAGACTTTTAAATTGCATCTCTTAAAGGAAAGCCTTGCAATGGTATAAAAATCTAGAGATTGGATGCATAAGAACTTGGGATGATTTAGGTGGTAAATTGTTGAAACAATTTCAAGATAATTCAGATCATTTATCTCTCATAGAACAACTGTCTACCATTAAAAGAGCTCCCAATGAATTTATGTCTAGTTTCAACATCTGTTTTTCCAGAACTTGGGAAAGAATTCCACAAGTGTCAAGCCTCAAGCTGACCATGTTTTTCTTTATTATCTTAAGGAATTAAACAATGATATTTCAACTATGATTCTAGTCTATGGGAGGAGAGACTCTCCTAGTAGCCTATGATATCACCATCTCGAGCTAAAAATAGCCTTATTCAAGTTGGAAAATTATCTCAAAGGCCTTTAATGCCTTTTTTGGAAGATTTAGCTCCTATCCCACAACCTATCACAATTATAGAACCTGATGTTGCAGCCCCATCAAATGATGTTTTTAAAGCTTTGCAGACTATGGGGAACAAGTTGACTTTAATTGAGAATAGACTTGCATTACCTAGTAGACCTTATCAGGCTCCTTATTAGCAAAACCAAAAAATAGGTAGCCTTACCAATAGAATCAAAATTATAGGCAACCTTATCAGCAAAGGAAGTTTGACCCAAAGGCTCCTAGTTCATCTAACATTTTAGTTCTAGTTAATATGGCTACAGAATAGTGGTGTCAACCTTGTAATCAACCTCATTTAGCTGCAAGTTTCCCAAATACTTTTCTGAACATAAGTCTTGTTGCACAACCTCAATCTGAGACATTGTTCATGCCTCAAATGGAGGGTGGGCAGCAAGATACTCAGGTTCAGAAGGCACCTGAACAAAACCTAGTCAATTTCAGTGAGGATGATTTCATTGTAGTTACTACTAGGGCTCAGGAAAAGGCTGCAGAGAGTAAAAAAAGTAGAATAGGCATGTTCTACCTATTGTCACTGATAAAATAGCAACTATAAGCCCAAAACCAGCTAATAGTGTTGTTTTTCCTAAAAAATAGTAGGTGTTATAGCTGGTAAAGAATAACAAAAAAACTACAACATGATCCAAGAAGGTTATTTATACCTCATATATCAAAAGTAGAATCAGTTTTCACCAAAGCCTATGCTAAAATAGTAGAATCTGTCTCTAAATCATTGCTTCTTTTAACATTGTTGATGTAATGAAAAATCATAATGTTAACATCTCAATGTGGGACGCTTTAAGTATTCCAGACAACAAGATTTACTTTCTCATGAACTAGCTAAGCTGCAGATTTCTTCTAAAACAACATAAAAGGAAGTCCAGAAAGCAAACATGGTCCTTGGAACAATGGAACAAGATCACATCAAAGAGGTTAAATGGATGGTTCAAAAATTCTTAAATGCTCATGACATCAAGAAGCCACCACCATTTTATCTATCACTGATTATTGGAGAACATCTTGTTCATAACTATATGGTGGACAACGGTGCAAGTAGCACAGTTATGCCAAAAGAAATTGCAAAAAATTGGGTCTACAATATGAACCTACAGAAAAGAGTGTCCTACAGTTGGATGGAACTGCAACTAATACAATTGGTGTCATCAGAAATCTAGAGGTAACATTGCATGCTTTCCCAAATGTTTCCATTCTGCAAGATATTACTATTGTAGACTTACCTCCTTACTTTGTTATATGTTTATCAAGAGATTTCATAGCAAAGATAGGAGGCTATCTCTCTTCAGATTGGTCTTTCTTATTTTTCACTACTCGTTATGGGACCAAGGTTACTATCAATTCAGAACCGTTAGCCAGATTTCACATTGAGCCTCACACTTCTAATGCAAGTAGCTAATTATGCAGCCTTAGACTAGTTTGATTTTGATAATAAAGCTCACATTTCAACATTGGATGGTGTTTCTAACTTGTTTAAGATTAAAAGACACATGAAGAATATGCTCATGATCCTTTCAAATAATTTTAGGAGCATTTGTTTGGTGTGTATTGTTTGCATGAAGAAAAGCAGAATCCTTGTTGTTCAAAATAGAAAATGTAACAAATGAAAGGTATTTATTAGCTTTGAGTCTCCAATTTTCATGTACTTGTAATGTAGCTAAATACGAAACATTAATTCATGGCTTACTTTAGGCGTAAAGAGAGGTATTAGCATGCTACATATTTTTGGTGATTCTAATTTGGTTATCAATCAAGTAAGAAATTTTAATGTTTGTAAGAATCCATTAATGAAGTCTTACAAACATAGAGTTTCAAACTTAATGGAATATTTCGAAGCTATTAACATCCAGTCCATTCCTAGAATAGAAAATAAACATGCAGATAGACTTGCAACAATTGGTGTCCATTTTTGAAGTGCTGGAATAGATTGAAAATAGCAAAATTCAACCTCATATAAAGTTGATTGTCAGGCCTTTGATACCTGATAATGACTTGAATTGGAAATTTTTTGAAAGTGATGATCAAATCTATAGGTTTTTTGCAGCAAGAAGCTGAATTTTTTGCAATAAATCAAGAGAAATTACAACACTTATATTGTGACCAGATTGTTCAATTAAAGACAAATAAATTACCTCGAGGTTTGGTCACATTAGAAGACATCTTTAACACTGACGATCAGTTAAGGAAGGTCAAGACTAAGATGTCAACAAATGTTGATAATTATGAGGAGATCTTAGTTGATGAAGGTAAAAATTTGTTTCTCAGAAAGGTATGTTCTTTAGCTGAAAAACATTCTTTTATTAATCTTTGCAAGGAATTTAAAGATGTTTTCACTTGGAAATACCAAGACCTAAAAGGGTTTGATCCCATTTTAGCACAACACACTATTGAATTGCAGCCAAATTCCAAGCTAGTTAGGCAAAAACAAAGGTCCTGTAAATCCCAAAAATAGAGCCTTTAATGAGGAAATAGTTATCTAAGTTAATCGAATAAGGTATTATCTTTCCAGTTAAGCATTCAAGTTGGATAGCCAATCTTGTTCTTGTTAGGAAGAAAATGGAGAAATCAAATTATGTGTGGATTTCAGAGATCTTAATAAAGCTTTATTAAAAGATCACTACCCACTTCCAAATATGGATCAAATTTTGAGAATAGTTTCTGGTTCAGATAGACTATCTCTTCTAGATGACGGTTATAGTGGATACAATCAGATTTTAGTCTGAGAAGAAGATAGGTACAAAATAGCTTTCACCACTAAGTGGGGTACTTATGCTTACAAAAGAATGTCTTTCAGCCTTTCAAATGCTGGTGCAACATTTCAACGCGTAATGGACATGGATTTTCATAGCTTGTTAAATAAATTCATCCTTGTTTATTTAGATGATATTACTGTATTCTCAAAAAATTCAAAAGAACATCTAATACACCTAAGGCAGACTTTTCAGTTATGTAGATAGTTTGGAATATCTTTGAATCCGCTAAAGTCTATCTTTTCAGTACATCAAGGTAAATTGCTTGGTCATATTGTTTCTAAACAAGGTTTGGAAATTGATCCTTTCATGATCAAATCCATATCACAACTATCATTACCTCATCATAAGAAGGCAATATAGATTTTTCTTTGAAATATCAATTTTGTTAGAAGATTTGTTCATATTTTGCAAAGCATTGGTGAAACCATTGACAACTATGTTAAAGAAAGAGAAAATTTTCTCTTAGACCGGTGAAGGGAGAGAAATTTTTGAAGCAATTAAGAAACCATCTCTCAAGCTCCTACTCTTGCAAATTCAAATTTCGATAAAGATTTTACAATGTATGCACTTACAGGAGCTGAAAAAATCTTAACCATATTAACTCAGGTTAATGATGAAAATGTTGAGTAGCCAATTACTTTCTTTAGACAGAGCTTGCACGATTACAAAACAAGGTACACATTTCATGAAAAACAAGTACTTTCAGTAGTTAGAGGACTAAAAAAATTTAACTACATGCTTTCAAACAACAAAATTCATGTTCTTGTTTCTCATCCAAGTGTGAAAGCTTTCTTGCTAAATAAAGAATTGAATGAGAAAAGAGTAGGCTGGATAACAAAGGTCATGGAATATGATGTTGATATTCATGTTACAAAGACAATTCGAGGAAAAGGTTTGTGTGAACACCTAATTGCTGATATGGAACAATAACAAGTTGCAGAAAGAAGATTCAAAACAACATGCTGAAATTACATATCTACAATCAGACATCATGGTTCAGCTAAAAAATCAACAACCTAAACTTGCTCAAGAAGTCCAGGAATCAAGATGGATGACTGATTTAGTTAACTATCTACAGTATGGCATCTATCTGGAAGGTATGGACAAGAATAAACGAAGGTATTTCAGATTACAAGTTGTACCCTATGTTTTCTTGATGGTGTATTATTTAAAAAGGATATAAATGGAATCTTGCTGCGATGTGTTGACTATGATAAAATTCAGCATTTATTATGAGAATTCCATGAAGGACCTGTAGGAGGTCATTTCAAAGCACGTAGGTCATAACCTTAAAATTATGAAAGTTGGTTAATATTGGCCCAGTATATTTAAGGATTGTTTGAATGGATTAGAAAGTGTAAGAAATGTGCTTTCTTTGTTGGAAAAGAACATTTAGTTTCATTGCCTTTATAACCTATTTGAGTTGATCAACCTTTTATGCAAAGTGGAGCCTTAACTTTATTGGTATGATAAAATTACCTTCATCACAAGGACACACGTGGATTTTGATCACACTGATTACTTTACACGCTGGACCAAAGTAGTAGCCTTGAACGATGCTAATGAAACTTCGATACTATCCTTTTATGAAGGTATAGTTTACAAATTTGGTGTTCCAAAGCAACTATCATATCAGATAATACTTTAGCATTTCTTGGTGCAAAGGTAACAGATTGGGCTGTTAATCATGGAATTTATCTAAGTTCTTCATCTAATTATTACCCACAAGGTAATGGGTTAGCTGAAAGTACTAACAAGAATATTTTAAGGATCATTAGAAGAACACTCAAAGATAACCAGAGAGCTTGGCATCTAATGTTGAATTCAGCACTTTGGGCTGATAGAGTGACTCCTAAAATATTAGTTGGCAATTCACCACACAAGCTTGTTTTACAGAAGAGAAGCGAGAATGCCTATTTCAGTTGAGTTACCTGCGTTAGATTTGTTGCATCAAATGGAGCTGCTTCAAAAAAAGAACCATTGCAGATTCATTATGCGTAATTAATTGAATTACAAGAACTAAGAGATCAAGCTCATGTAAACATGGAGAAGAATCGAGAGCAGAGATGAAGAAGACTTTTTATAAGAAATCCAAATTCAAAATCTTCAATTAAGGAGATATTGTGTTAAAGTGGGATGCTGATTGTGTAAAGCTTCGATACAATCTGGAGTGGTCCTTACATGATTTCAGCTTTGCAAAGAACATAATGCTTTTCAACTCTCAAGGTTGGATGGAGAGGAACTTCCCATTCCTCGTGAATGGTATGTTTCTAAACATTGTTATTGAAAATATTACAGTTGACTTTTTAGAATAAGATTTCCTTTAATAATTATAGTTTCTACACATTGCATTCTTTTTCAATTCAATAAGTGCATTCGTGTACGTGATCTAGTTTACCCAGATCCTTTCCCAATTTTAGTTAGTTTTGGAAGGGTTGGACCTTCAGAAGGAAGATTTTGGTTACATGCTTTAGACTCCATGCCCAATGGACAAGAGGAAGGCACTGGTTTACAAGCTAACAAGCAAACTTTCCCCACAGGATCGCCATAAATGTTTTCAATTTTGCACTTGTGCAAAAATGTCCAACTTGAAAAATTCGTTACGATGGATAACATTGGTGAAGTATACCTAAGCTAGGGGAGATTCTTTCAGACAATATTATTATTGTTGAATTAATTAATGATTACATGAAATCTATAGCTATGTGTGTTATTACAAAACATAACAGATCACATAGTCTACAATTTCATGCTATCTTTAGCAAAAGAACACAAAGCCTCGAAGGAAAGTGTGTTGCCTTGATGAAGACACTTGAATTGTAGAATAGATGAAGTGTTAGGTTTTGGAGCAACAATCATGACTACAGATTACATAAATTAGAGTTCATTACTAGATGTTACAGGTATTCTTTAATGTTCTTTCCTTCATGATTAAGACATTCAATTATATTATTGGGTTGTTTAGTTCATCATACAATCCATATCAGAAAGTAAAAATGTAGAAAGAAATACACAACTCAATTTCACAATTCAATGTTTTATTCATAAGGAATTTCAAATGTTCCCACACAAGCCATGGGATGTAACTAGAAGTAAAGTACAACTACTAAAATAAGAGGTACACATGCATGAAAGATAAAATAAAGGAGTATGAGTGAACCCATCATTTCCTTGGAGGTTTCTCCTTTGGTTGATGCATCTTCATCTTCAACTTTGTTCCCTCTCCATCTTCATTACTAAAAACACCGTACCTGAAAATAGAAAAGAGAAAATCATCGATTACGAGCTCGGGGTTAATCCATATTCTATAATATCTTAATTCATGTACATGGATCTCTTAATAATAGGATATATAGATTACTTGAAGATCAAATAGTATACATGATTTACTCACTCAGAAAGAAGGAAAGAGAAGAAAATAAAAACATGGACATAAGAGAGGCCAAAAAGCCTACATATTTTCTCACTATTTTCTCAAGTTGTGTACAGTCAGTTGTAGCAAAGAATAAATAAGTCATATCTTATAGTCCTCACTATGGATAAAGATTGCAGAGTTCAATAAATTCTACCCTATGGTACATGAAGCAGATGAGTCATAAGTACATGCTGGAATGAATTAAGAATGAAACTCAAAGTTCAACAACTATTCTAGGGATAAAAGAAGTTTCAAGATGCAATGAGCAAAGGAGAGAATTGCAGAAAAAGTACATGTTCCATTACAATGAAGAAGAAGAGTCAAAATTTAAAGGATGAAGTTAACTAGAGATAGAAGATTACACCAAAAACAGAATGAGAAGGAAATCTGAAAAATTACATGTGGCTTCACCATGTAAAATGGATATTTTAAATTTTCCAAAGCATGCATATAAAAGTTGTGATAAAAGGAAATGCGTGATTTAAGTAGAATAGAAATGGACCTCACTATCATTCATCAATTGAAGTACCTTGGAGCATTCATTATAGCTTAACAGTTGAATAACATGAAGTTTTAAGATAATCCTACGAAGTTCAGCCATTTTAAATTGCACTTTTCAAATGAAGCAGATTGGAGTGCATATGAATGCTACCATATCAAAGAAGTACAACTATTTAAGCAAGGAATCATATCAAGAAAAGATTAAGATTAGATTCATCACAGTAAACTAAGAACAGAGCTCAATTTATTAAACAATCATGTTTTACCGGCAAGATCAAACAGGAGATAGAAGTTTCAGAGGACTCTGATACACTCATCCGAATGACAAAGGACCAATGTATGAACAAAAAGTCACTAAGGAATGCACAAATGAAAAGGCACAAAATGAAAATAGTGAACAAATGCTACAGAAGTGAGAAGAATGTCATCCTTGAACCATGATTAACCAAATCAGTGCACAAGTGAAAGAATGAAACAAAATCAAATTTAATGGAGCTACAAAATTTGAAGTGAACTAGTACAAATATCCTAAGGTACTTATGCAGATCCAGGATTTCAAAAGCACAACCATGCCAATGAAAGCTAGAGTTGTACAACTCAATATATACAAGTTTTGAAATGTGATTCAACCCTTTAATATATCATATTGCAAATAGTCTTGCACAAGAAAGAATACAAGTCTTCAGTAAAGTTCCAACTAGAAGGGTCAAAGGCATATATTTCCAAACAAAGAATCAGAAAAAGTGAAACCCCAATATAGGTTGAATGAGGTTAAATGCATCAAGAGTTTTTCCTTTACTAAATAATGGTCGATCTTGTACTATAAGTAGATCCTAACGAGTCTTGAAAAGTAGAATAAAGCGGACTTGGTATGAACAAGAAAACAATATAAAACACCCAGTTCAAACAATGGAAATCTTGAAGTCAACAAGCAGATATTGATCATAAGCTACGGTGGTCCGAAATGAGCTAACTCAAAATGAGGAAAAGGAAGCCATTCTTGTTTTAAAGATTTTTCCCATATAATAACTAAAATCCCAACTCGTGGGGTAATACAATCAAAGCGTCATTCAATAAGGTAAATATGGGTCAAAAATGTAGAAGTTCATGCTCAATAACAATGGCCTTTGTCAAAAATAGAACAAATGTATAGGTGAAGCAAAAGCTTACCCGCTTGATTACATAAATGTCTCCCAAATAGCAAATGGAAAGCTTATGTTTGAATCAAATTCACGAAACCCTCGAAGGCAGAGTTGGAAATCAAAGACCCATAAGCTTATTTAAGCTTAGAATGTCAAGTCATGCCAGAGATCACAAGAAACCAAGGTTTTTTCAAAGTGTCAGTGCTAATAAAGTTGAAATTATCAAAGAAATAGTTATAGTGTACACAAACAAGAGGCTCACCTTCCACTTGAACGATGGCCATTAAAACTTGCAATGCTCGTAAATAATGACCCCGAACTCGAAGTGAAGTAGAAATCCTAAAATAGGTACCCAAAACCATCTCTGCAATAAATTTATAAGTCTCCATTAATGGAGGAGAAGCACAAATTTATGCACAAAATTCTCCACAGAGGCCAATAAAAACTCGAATGACAAAGAAGTGCAAGTATTTGAGCCTCATAATCTTGTAGTGCCTCAAAACGAAAAATTTCGAGCTCGACTAATCATTATTGGTGGTTATAGAAGTTGCAGAGCTTAGAAATAACCAATGTGCAATCAAAAAAACCTTAAAACCGAGCTCGAAGTTCACAACAATGATGGTTGTTTTGAAAGAAAAATTTCTCGAGACCCAAAGCAACACAATTTTGAGCTCGAAAGTGATTAACCACGAAATGCAAATGAAATAAAGCTTCGTAATATCGATCTATAGGAAAGGTTGAGCTCAAAATATTTTCAACAAAGTGACCTAGAGTAATTTTTGTCAAGGCTTCACCACTCTCTGTGAGAAACATAATGACCAAAGGATAGAGCTCGAGGTTTTTAATCCACTCAACTAACTCCAGTACAACCTAACTCAATCAGGAGTTAGAAACCAACATGTTGGTATCCAAATTGATTCTCCCTTGGAAGCCGAGAAACATCACAAATTTAACAAGACACTCAAAGATAAATGAATCATAAGTTGTTTTGTAGTGGGGAAGGGATTCAGTTGGCTCTTTGTCACTCGGGCGTTGGAGAAATGGATAACACCTTCATCAAGGATTTGATCTATCCTCACTACTTTAGGTCATGCCTTTCGACCAGGGTGAGAGGACCCATTTTGTAACCTCTGTTGGTGAAGGACATGAAGAGATCCTTCTTTGCACAATTTTCAGGGAACCTTGAGAAAATATGATCAATGCACCACAATTTAACTCTCACGAGTTGTCACGTCTAAAGAGTGAAGATATTTTCTAACACACGGTACTCACGACACTCTAAAGAGTTTTTTATGTATATTTTTGTAGTAGAATTGTTTCATTTGTGGATACACAACACAAACAAGGGTACTTTAGGTAGGATTCATAGTTATTTGAAATTTTTGGTGGGAGATTAAACAAGATGAAGTTGATTTCATCAGATCTTTGAGAACCTTTACAACAATTGGACAACTTAACAATAAAAAGCTTCAAAATAGCCAAAATATTCCTTCAACTAGAAGGTGTGCATCAATGGAGCCCCAGATCTACATGGTTTCACACAATCTTTGAGAATTCAACATGAAGCCTCGAGCTAAAGACTCAATTAAACATTAACAACCCCTGGTTCCTCACGCCTAAGATACACTCAAAGGATTACAGACAATCTTTATCAAAAAAATGATAGTAAAGTGATTTTAAATTGTTTATCTCATTACAGGATGCAGTCTCTTCTCATAATGAAATTGCTAATACCACTAAACTATCATAAGGATGAGATTCTATGTGATTCAGAGGGATTTTAACATAAGATTACAACAGAACATCAAAACCATTTCAAAGACATTCTGAAATAAAAGCAGACACAATTTTGCCCAAGATCAACATAGATTAATTCGAGATCTATTAGATTTATCAAGGGGAAAGTTTCTTGAACAATCTCAAAGCTTGTCAATGGTTGTACACTCGCAACCATCTTAACACGATCAAATCTAAAACACAAGAGATTAACAGGTTTCTCAGATGGTCTCTCAGGAAGATGGGATTTCTCAAATTTTCTCATAAGAATTAAACCCTTGACCATTTGAAAGATTATTCTCATTGCATTTATACAATTCACTCGCTCACTCATCCCAAATTTCCCCCCCAAAAGGAAGAATATTTGAGGAATCATTTGCTTTTTACAAATTTGTCTCAGAAAGTGATGTTTAACAAGTTTACACCCGAAGCTGCCAAGTGGAAAAATCATGAACTGGATCACATTTCTCAGACCTTCAACCATGACTGGGATGCCACGCCATAGCTTTTTGATAGTCCTAATCATTCTTTTATTATGTCATGTGAGAAATCCCTTCTTTAATCATTTTCAGGTGGCTCTGTATATCTAGATCTGACAAGTAATCCTTTTCACCCTCAAGAAAACACCTTGAGAAATGAGTGCCCTTGCATGGATGCCTACATTCGTGCCTCTCAGAAATGAATGTCTACACATGGATTATTCCACATACTTGTGTTGTGAGTCCGAGTTGGCCAAGTGTAAAGAGGAGTTAGCGGAAACCTCCACATGTTTCCTTGGCGCAACTGCAAAGGTGAAGTATAGAGGCAAGTTCCCAAATGAGTGTGGGCCTTCCACGTGTTTGTTTGGCGCAAATTCAAAGATGAAGTTTAGAGGCGGGACCTCAAATGAGCGCAAGCTCTCCACGTGCCCTGGGCCCAAGAAAAATTCCTTTTGGCCTTTGAAAAAGTCTCAAGTATAAAAAGGAGCCAACGGAAGCCTCCATGTGTCTCTTTGGCACACTTTTGATATGGTGCCCAAAAGCGGAGACCCTAAACAAGCATGGGCTCACCATGTGTCTCACCTGGAAAATTTTTTTGAAAGAGTTTAAGGACCAACGGAAGGTGCCACGTGCCTAGGGTCTAAGAAAGTTTCTTCAACCATTGAAAATTCTAAGTATGGGTAGGATCCAACAGAAACCTCCACGTGTCCCTTCAACACTTCTTCAAAAGCAAAGTATAGGGCAAGCCCCCCAAATAGGCGCAGCCCTCCACATTTCCCAAGCCTTAGAAAGTTGCTTTAAAAGTTTAAGTATAGAGAGGAGCAGCGGAAGCCTCCACATGTCTCCTTGGCACAACTGCTAAGGTAGGACCAGAGGCAGATCCTCAAATGAGCGCCGACCCTCCACGTGTCCAAGCTTTGAGTTGAAGTAGGCCTTAGAGTTTTAAAATGTTCCATGAGACCCACTTCCCGGCTTGTAACTTGAAAAACTACCACATGTCCTTCTTCGGGGACAAATTAAGACATTGCCCTGCCGCTTCATATTTCTTTGAATAACCAATTAGATGTTATTGAGGCCACGGGGCCAATTTGGTATTTTTTACAAATGTGATAAAAGTGGCAATTTTCACCAAAAATACCCATCGGCCGCATCTAATAAGAAAATACCATGTTTCCATAGATGTTGGGACAAAACTTGATAGGTAAAACATGATTATGGAAAAACAGAAGAAGGGGAAAACCCGAATTCATGCCCAAATTACAAATTCTTTCTCATGGATAGAGAAATGGAAGACAATATCTGGACTTAATGTGATCCTCGACCAAAGGAAAGGACTAGACATGGAAACCAAATTAAAGAAGAATCTTTCATGCATCAATACAGGGAGACATAAAACTTTCAAACCATGCAAACTGAGATGTTTTTGAACGAACAGGGTGAGATTAAATTGAGCACCAACACAACGCTCTCGGGGGATCAATCCGTGCAAAGATCAAAGGCCGATGACAATCCCCAAAATCTAAGCAAACTATCATGGTCAGATGTCACCGACCACATTCAATTCAAGCCAGAAACCCTAATCACAAGTTTGAGATCAATAGTTTGTGATCAAACAGTACAAAAATCAACGGCCCAAGATCATCACCAAAATAGAGAAAACTCGACTGGGTTTCATATGCCACCGAAAAAATGATAAAGGGGTGAGTCATCGTCATGAGGGGCCAACCCATATTATATTAAAATTATTTCATTTGACATATCAAAAGGGGATCTCAACTATAGTCTGAGCACCGAATATTCCAAAAAGTCGACCAAACAATGTTCATGCAACACCTCCCAAAAAGTAATGTATGGTTTTATGTCCAATCAAATGCAAAAGTGGGGCCGACAACTATATAATATAATGATAATCAAAAAGGTGGCAGACCTTATAATATGCCTAGTCCACAAAGGTGGCCAAGTGTATTGTGGTGACCTTTTAAAAACAAAGTGCCCCTTATCTTATTTCAAAACCAATAATGTGCTAAGTCCATCAAGGATGGCCAAACCAATGGAGACTAATGATTAAGTGCAAGGGTGGTCCCCACTGATTTTGATGGATTGAATATGACTTGAAATGCAAATTTTCCATGTGATCACAAGGGATAGAGAAGAGGTCAACATCAAAATACAAGCAACTTTTGAGGACTTAATTACCTTATTTTTCACAAAACAAGAGTTGATTATGATTGCACATGTGCTCTCGGTGGTCCCCACAATGAGGTGAATATTTTGCTGATTATTGGAGGTCAAAAGTATTTATTTTCTTGCAGAGGAGTATTTTGCATGCCTTCACAAAAGGACAGAACAGACAAGAAGACAAATTTGCATGCACAAGGAAGGAAGCTTGCTCATCAAGCAAGATTTATTATTAGCAAATTATTCACCCATTCTTTTCTTAAAAATAGAATACAATCATTGCTTGCAGTTTGATTGTGATGTAATCAAATGCTATTAATGCCTATTTATATTAGTTTACTTTATTTTATTCCTTTATTTAAGAATATAAATAGGATGCATGGGCGAGTACATCCTTAGTCTATTTTTGGGAAGGGTGGGTGAATCAATTTTGTTATATATTGTGTGCCTTGCAAAGCACAAGGGAGGAAATTTTAGATATAGGAGTGTTGAAGCAATTTTCTGCCAGTTTTACCCTTTGAATGTGAAGTATTTTCTACCTTTCCAATTATTTGCAGTCTTGTGTATGTTTCCATTAATCTTGTGAATGTTGAATTCCCTGATTAATCATCTTACCCTGTTGCAAATTTAGTAATTTCTGCATGATATTAATGTGTATGTGTAACTTACCAAGTATTGTTGTGATTATGTCCCTCAATACATCAAAGTGTTTACCATTAATTATTTTAAAAAATTGTTGGCCTGCATCGAAATTCATTCCATATCAATTTTGCATGTACTCAGTCAAAGACCTCATACAAGTTTGGTGTATCACCTCAGTTTTAATTTCATTTTACAATCATCTTTTACCCTTAAACCCCAAAAAATCAGTTTAGGATACATCAATAAGGAACCGGCCTTGATACCAGAGACTCGCCTCAAAATAGGTATACCCACATACCTAAGGTGTTTCCATTGTATCTACGAAAGAGAGAGATAAAATTTGCAAGCTTAGAACACCTACAACCATCTCTCTACAGGGTGCACTTTCGAGAGATAACATAGTTCTTTTCAATAAAGGTTCGGTATAAGTTTCAGTTTTGTGGACACATATTGTTAAGATATGTCGTCATTTACATAATGGGTATCCAATATAATTACATATTTGTTTTTTTATGGTATAATTCAATGGGTGTTTTACCCAAACTGTGCTCTCGTGATTTTATTCAAACCCTAAGGTTTAATATAAATCCACACCTTGGAGGTTAGGTGATTTGGTTGAGTTATGGACACAATTAAAATATTGTATGCTTAATATATTTTCGTACTTGTTCATAGTGTGGAAGGGAATAAATTTTTTATTGTCATTTTATGCATGGCGATGGTATCTCTCCATGTGCTTAATAAAACCTTAGCTTATGGGGTCTGAAATGTACAATTTCCCCACCATTAGTAGGAACAAAAGGTAGATCTATGATGTAGAGTATTAAAGTCACTGTATATATAAATGGGTAGGATAAGATATCATTGAGAATAATGTAATAATTATTTATCAAGATCATTTTATACTGCATCTAATTTGTATTAGTGCTACCAATATATAGTTTGGCATGACCAAATATCATCGAGTTGGTATATGAAATTAAGGATTAATATTATTCGACACTTGTTTTACTTTAGTGAAATTAAATTGATCGAACCCCTATATAATTTTGGTTCCTTTGGGATGATTTTCTTAAATTATATAGATATAGGTTTAAGGGTAACTAAATTGATTGGATCAGTAATATAAATCTTTATAAGACAAAGTGCCATTAGATTATTTTAATTGTTTGATTTACTAAATATGGGTTATTTCCTTTATCATACTTTTTGACTTTTGTATATAACATGGCAAGATGATCAGATGTTTGTAATCTCCCTTTTGATCTTAATTTGTATGTTCTTAGCAAACAATTAGGTGTAGGATTGTTGTGGGGTAAATTTTCTTTGAAAGGGGTAAATAGTGGTTAGTATATGATGTTGGATTTCTAACCTTTAATCTTTTGGATCCTAGGGAATTGTTAGGAAAATGTTGATGATGTTTGAGTATTGATTTCAATCATATAATCTATGTGATTATATGATTGAAATCCCAATATGCTCGACACCTTATTTCAGACTTACCGGGTCATTGACCCCTACTTGTTACATGTTGATTAAACTTTGGTTGTCCTTAAAACCTTTTTCTTATCGGGTTCTTATGGCTTCCTTCCTAATTTTGACATGGTATAATTTCTAGCATGTTTAATGGCGTTGTTAGTATTTAGAACTTGGCACCCTTTCATTAAATAAAAGGTTCTTTTAATGATATTGTTAATGGTAGCATTTTATTCCAAT
Source organism: Taxus wallichiana var. yunnanensis (assembly GCA_018340775.1). Lineage (NCBI taxonomy): Eukaryota > Viridiplantae > Streptophyta > Pinopsida > Cupressales > Taxaceae > Taxus > Taxus wallichiana. The sequence goes on along the minus strand of CM031242.1, from coordinate 998,706,798 downwards.
GTGTAGTCATTATCATGCTTAGTTCTCGCGAACTGACTCAAGTTAATACTTGTGCAGATGGATTTTGTGAGTAGATGAGGGAAAGACTTGTAGAAAATAGCATCAGTGTTGGTTATGAAGTTCCTTGTACGAATGATTTTTATGTTGTAAATCTCTAGAAAAGGGTCCCATGGAAATTTTAGAAGAAGGACAAAGTGCCTTAGCTTAATGTATTGTGGAGTATTGTTGTCATAACTATTGAAACCTTGACTTGTTTTGCTATCGTGGAAATAAAAAAAAATGATTACCATATTGTTATGAGTGATTTTATTGTATTATAGAAATCCTAAGAATAGTTTAGCATTGTTTGATAAATCTTGTTACCTTCTTACCCCTAGTCATAATTCCATAGAGTTGTATCTATCCCTTTGGTTTGTGTGTCATGTTAGAAAGAATTGATGTAACCATGTATAGTTTTCACAAAAGAGAGAAGTGGTAAACTTTTCTCTTGGGTTAAATGTTGTGTTATAAACCCTTCTATGACATAGTAACAATGCAATTCTAAGCATAATAAATGGTAGGATAATCCTTATAAAAGTATAAAATATATATATATATATATATATATGAATAAATTAATGTAGATGTGATCTACCCGATAACAATCGTGTCCTTAAGTGATCAAAGAGGAAACTATCTTTTGTAAAAAAATTATACCTTGCTAACCCTAGATAAACTAATGAACATTATCCTTCTATGGTGAATTCTAAAATGATCTTAAGATGAAATCAATGATTAGATTTTGGAAGATATTATGGTCATAATAAGTAGGAGGAGACTGATTAGCAACCTTTCAATCTATCTCACCCGTTGAAAACGTAATTTGTATATTTTTTCAATCTCATCAAGAGAAGCCTAAGTGAAATCTTTAATCATTCTGGATAAATTCCTAGCCCAATAAAATCCTGGTTAATAATTAATGAAATCTTAAAGACGAATTCAATCTGATCTTATGCCTCTAACTTCTTCCTAAGTGCTTTGTATTCTTCTCTTATTTTGTTGTTAAACGTTTGATCCTTGCACAAGGAGGTTGGAGTTCCAAAACTAAATAGTACTTTTCCCACAACTGGATCTTGTGCTCGTCACCTTGTTCAATGGAGGTAGGAAACAAGATTCAGTAGCTTGGGTATGTTTATGTAACCTTGTGAGAATTGGAAAATTTTCTTTTAATCAAAACAAGTAAGCAAGTATTGACATATTATTGATGATCCTTTTAAGAAAACTTGATCTTAAGCTAATTAGTCATTAGTATAAAAGAAATAAGTTCACCTTTGTAAGAAGAATTGTACGAATCAAAATATGAATCTTCTAGATCATAAAGTCAAGTCTTGAAAGATGTTTTTAGTAAATACATAATCTTAAAATATTTTACACCATGGGATGTCCTTAACTATAACTATGTATTGTGGTTGGAATTTTACGTTGTGCCTTGTTGAAGAGAAAATTGAATTGTTCATGATGGGTGTTGTATGTTTCCTTGTTGCCTATGTGGTCATCATTGTTTCAAGCTTATTGAGAGTTGGTTATGGCCCTTTCTAGTCAACTGTGTTGTCGTGTAAACTCCTAGTAAGTCATAAAAATAAATAAAAATTATCCTAGTATTTTTACTTTTGTATCTAGGTGTGTAAAATGTGGGCATTACACTTGGTATCAAAGCGAGGTTCATGCTCTCGAACCTCTGGGACAGATTGGAGTGGTGATGATGTTGCATGGTGGTGGTGGTGGTGATTGGAAGAGTAATGTGATTTAAGTGTGATGTGAGCTACGTCATAATTGTGATTTTGTGAACGCACATGTTGTGTATGTCACCTAGTATGTAATTGTTAGCATGTTGATGTGTTGGAGATGAGAGTATTCTCCCTCCTTTTCAAGAGTTCAATGAGAATTTTGTGATTGTTAATTTTAGAGTGTTGGACCCTTTTGGCATTTGTGGTGTGTGGTTGTGTTGATATGTTGTACGACAAGGTTGATTTGTGGTGAACTGGACTTCATAGTGATGTCATTATCATTTGTATAGAAATGTGTGTGTCCCCATATTATATGACAATTGACTATATGTTGTAATTGAGCTCATCATAATTGTAATTCATGTGATATGTAATGATTCATGTCGTGATTTAGGGACATATGGTGAGTATATGATCCCTATCATATAGTGATTGCACTTTGGGTGTAGCATGTGGTAATGTGGTGTGTTGTAAAATGTGAATGTAATGTATGTGATTTACCCTATATTAGTACCATGCACGTAAGATGTTATGGTTAATTTGTGTGAACTACCATTGTGGTAGTGATGTAGTTACATGTTATGTTGCGAACCTTACGCTAACCGACCTTGAGGGAAATCGATAAAAGTGTACATTTGGAGTGAGGGGATGTGTACCATGGGCCAAGTAACTCGAGTCGACCTTCAATTCTGTAGATGATGACCTGTGCTCTTCCCTCTCTCCCTATGTTTTTGTTGTATGCATGCAACCTAAGTGTAGCTATGACTATGTTTAGCCTTGTCGAAGTGGTGGCGGGCTGATTCAGATAGAGATGATGATAGTTTTACTATTGATATGTTATTTTACGAGCTGAGGCTCGATGTTCCGAGTGTTAACGAATCATTGAGTACCCCCTTGATGGCCAGATAAGGCCACATAGTCATCATAATGTGATATTCTTATATATGTATTTTAAATGTAAATTGAACTTTTTATTTTATTTCTTCAAGGACCAGTAATTTTCTTGATTGCCATGTTTAATATTTTTGGGCATTTTCTTTGTTTGTGGTACTAACATGTGGATTTTTGCACTAACTATGGCTATTTGGCAAAAAAATTCTTGGATTTGGATCTTTTTGAAATTTTAAAAATTTACCGCCTTACCCAAGGTTTGTACTTTCCACTTGGCATTTGAAATCGGATTGCTATGATAGTTCTATTGTCGTGATGTGTGGAATAGGTCATGGGATGCACCACGGAATGGTTGGACTTATGGACCCACTTCATTGTGTGAGGGTAAGCCCCAAGGAGTTATAAATAACTAGTGGGTTGCCGAACCATGAGTTAACATGTCACTTGGGTTATGGGTTTTTGGACTCTATGTGCCTAGGGTTTTGTAGGGAAACTAAACTCTTTGGGGAGAAAAAGGAAATTCATTTATTTATTTATTACTAATTGAGGGAGGCATAAGACACTTTAGGGAGGCATAAGAGATTGAGGGAGGCATAAGAGACTTAAGGGAGGCATAAGAGATTGAGGGAGGCATAAGAGACTTGAGGGAGGCATAAGAGATTTGTGTGTGTGTGTGTGATTGATGCTTCGAGAGGTATGCAGAGTTGTTATGATGTTTTGATTGTGATGTATGTGTTACTCATGTTAGTTGGATATGTTTTGTGATGTTGTGGATATGGTGTTGATGCCCTTGTTGACACTATGTACCTATAGCTATTGTTCTGAGTTATGTAAAATCTTCATCTGTGAAATTGTGGAAATCTCTAGTTGTAGTACTCTTTTGTTCGAGTATCATATGTCAATCATAGATGTGTGTCAAGTATGATGTTATGTGGACCGTGCATGTTCTCTTCCATAATTTGGTTAAGCTCTTGTGGTGTGGTACCATTATGAAAGTATATAAAATTATTCTTGTGAATCCTTAGTGTTGTGTATGACCCTAGTAAGGTGTTGTGATAGAAGTTCATGTTGGGCACTTCCAAGAATGAATAAACTAAAATTATACAACAATGAGATTTTGAAGAACTTGAATTAGGAATAATGTAAAGAAAAAGACTAATGAAATAATGGATAAGAGGGAACTTCCAATCTTCACATAACTTTGAAAGTTAAAATTCTGCCAAAATGTTTCTAAGGCTACCCCATGGTCGTGCTTTAACGATTAAATTTTAACCATAGGTTGTACTTTCATCTTTATTTGTTCCTTGATGCTTACCTATTTTCCTTCCTTCGGTGTTATGTCACATCGAGGATGATGCTTTCTTAAGGGGAGGAGAATGCAATGCCCCATTCAACGTTTCCAAGTTTCTTGCTTCGGTGACCCTATAGCTAAATGTTGAATGTTGTGAGTGCTCTCGTTGTTCATTAGTTGACTTCATCCTTGTCATAGTGAAGCATTAGCATCCTTCCTCTCTCTGTCTTGCCTTCTCGTGTCGTTTTCGATGCCTCTAGTGGTGGGCCTCCATGGCATCCTTTACGATTACCCTATTAAAGGAAAATCATGTTCTCGAATCCAAGGAGGTGGCTTGATTGGTGGTTTGGTGTTGTTAGGGTGTGTCCGGTTAAAAGGAGTATCCATATAATAATAATTATTTTGAATTGTCGATCTTTGGCTATATTTTTATTATTTCGAGCTTGACTGCCGACCATTATGATTATGATTAATAATTATTTTAAGTTATAAAATAATAATATTATTATTATTATTTTAATTTCAAATGATGATTATTTCATTATTTTAGTGTCGATTGTTATCAATATCATTATTAATTATCGTTAAACTATTCTATTGTTTTGTTGGTCATTAAAGACCGAGCCTCGATTTACTATTGTTTTGTTGGTCACTTCTGCAGACCGAGCCTTGATTTGCACAAAAGAGGAGGAGCTTGTTTTGTTGGTGGCGCCACTGTTTGGAAGTGGTGTTCATGTTTAATAATTAATTAAAGGCTTCAGCCACCACATCCCACCTTGGCCGACCAATCCTTCACATATGGTTGTTTTAATTGCTAAATTTAAGGGTGAATTTAATTTCCCCCACCGACCTTTCCTCTCTCTTTTGATCATTATGTACCATGCTTGGCGTGAAGGGATGGGAACTCTAATTACTTGTTTTTGTTTCCTTGTTTGGCTGGAGGTGGGTGGATTTTATGGCCATCTTCCACTTCTTCAATCCTCTTTAATTCTAAACGTGTTTGGCCTTGCCTCGTTGGTATGTACACCAAATGGGGAGTTGGTGACATATTTATTTTATTTGTAAATTTGTTGGGGCATTTGTTTGACTACATACGCCAAGTTGGACTATGCTACGTGAGAAATTTTGGTGGGGAATCTTGTTTGGGACTTTGTGTAGACCTCCGAAAATGCCTTTTCCTTTGATTGTTGGTCGTGTGAACCTTGTGGAGGGATTTTAGTTGGTTCTATCTAATAATTCACTAAAACTATGGGAAAATTTGATTTACTAGTTTAGAGCCTCCTATCTTTGTTGCATACCCCTTCCCGTGTCAAAAATGTGAGTTGTGACTATGTTTGGACATCTAATAAGTAAAACGTAGAAGATTCTTCAAGTTTTCTGTATCAAGGGCCCTGTCATATGCATTGAACATGTGGAAGATTTTACCAGGCATGATGAATACTACCCATCTGACTTTTATGCTAACTTTAACCATAGCATGAAAGGAATTTGATTTTATTTACTAAAGTGGTTGTTTCTTGGAGTTTTTGGTGGTTTTGCAATTGATTCTCATCCTCCAGGCTATGTTTTTAGTTTCTTTCCTATGTTAGTTATTTCTTAGGATGATTCCTTACTAGATGTGGGTCTGCAAATGGTCTTGGCACATGATTTTGACTTGTTCTTGTTGTTGCATGTATGCTAATGGTTGCATGGAATTATACCTCTCCTTGTCTTCACTTTTCATTGCCAAATGATAGGATATAATTTCTATGATTGATGGTCATGTTATGGTTTTAATACTGACGTTTTCCAATTTGTGAACCTAGTTTTGAATCGTGTTGGGTTCAGTTGAAATAATTATGAACTGGGTGGTTATGGGTGCTTATTGGTCTACATATTCCACTATCTATTTCTTTTCTATCTCGTATCTAAATCTGTATGGGTATTATTCAACCTAGGATGTTGTGGAGTTAGTAACCTACTAAAGTATTGCAGATGTCATAGAACTCAGCCAACATATGCACTGCGTGAGGTTCTTATTTTTATATATATGTGGGTTAGTTCGATTCTTAAAACTGGGATGTTTTTGTTTACCTGGGTCCTTAGAATTTGGGATATATTTATCAGTTATTATCAATAAAGGCTCGGTATAAGTTTCAGTTTTGTGGATACATATTGTTAATATTTTTCGTCATTTATGTAATGGGTATCCAATATAATTACATTTTTTTGTTATAATATAAGTCAATGGGTATTTTACCCAAACTGTGCTCTAATGATTTTATTCGAACCTTATGGTTTAATAGAAATCCACACCATGGATGTTAGCTGATTTGGTTGAGTTATGGCCATAATTAGAATTTTGTATGCTTAATATATTTTCGTATTTGTTCACTTTGTGTGGAAGGGAATAAATTTTTTATTGTCGTTATATGCATGATAGTCTGGTATCTCTCCACGTGGTTAATAAAACCTTAGCTTATGGGGTTTGGGTTGGACTCCTTCTAAAATGTGCAATTTCCACACCATTAGTACGAACAAAGGGTATATCTATGATGTAGAGTATTAAAGTTACTTGTATATATAAATGCGTAGGATATGATATCATTGAGAATAATGTAATAATTAATAATCAGTATTATTTTATACCTGCATCTAATTGGTATTAGTGCTACCTTTATATAGTTTGGCATGACCAAATATCATCGGGTTGGTATATGAAATTAAGGATTAATATTATTCGACACTTGTTTTACTCTATTGAAATTAAATTGATCGACCCATATATAATTTTGGTTCCTTTGGGATGGTTTGCTTAAATTCTATTGATATAGGTTTAAGGGTAACTAAATTGATTGGACTGTAATTTAACTCTTTGTAAGACGGTGACATTATATTATTTTAATTGTTTGATTCACTAAATATGGGTTATTTCCTTTATCATATGTTTTAACTGTTGTACATGGAAAAGCATGGCCATATGATCAAATGTTTGAACCTCCATTTTGAGCTTACTCTATATGTTCTTGGCAAGAAATTGGGTGTAGGAATGTTGTGGGGTAAATAGTTGTTGGTATATGATGTTGGATTTCCAACCTTTAATCTTCTCGGATCCATAGGAATTGTTAGGAAAATGTTGATGGTGTTTGAGTATTGGATTTCAATCATATAATCTATGTGATTATATTATTGAAATCCCAATACACTCGATACCTTATTTTGGACCTACCGGTCATTGACCCCTTCTTGATACATGTCTATTAAACTTTGGTTGTCCTTAAACCCATTTTCTTATCAGGTTCTTATGGCTTCCTTCCTAATTTTGACATGATATAATTTCTAGCATGTTTAATGGTGTTGTTAGTATTTAGAACTTGGCACCCTTTCATTAAATAAAAGGTTACTTTAATGATATTGTTAATAATAGCATTCTATTCCAATGTGTAGTCTTTATCATGCTCAATTCTTGTGAACTAACTCAAGTTAATACTTGTGCAGATGGCTTTTGCAAGTAGATGAGGGAAAGACTTGTAGAAAATAACATCAGTGTTGGTTATGATGTTCCTAGTACGAATGCTTTTTATATTGTAAATCATTAGAAAAGGGGTCCCATGGAAATTTTAGAAGAAGGGATAGTTCCTTAGCTTAATGTATTGTGGAGTATTGTTGTTGAAACTATTGAAACCTCGACTTGTTTTTCTATCATGGAAAATATATTTTTTAAATGATTATTGTATTGTTGTGAGTGATTTTATTGTATTATAGAAATTCTAAGAAGAGTTTAGCGTTGCATGATAAATATTGTTACCTTCTTGGCCCTAGTCATAATTCCATAGAGTTGTATTTGTCCCTTTTGTTTGTGTGTCGTGTTACAAAAAAAAGAATTGTTGTAACCATGTGTAGTTTTCACAAAAGAGAAATGGTAAACTTTTCTCTTAGGTTAAATGTTGTGTTGTAAACCCTTCTAGGACATAGTAACAATACAATTCTAAGCATAATAAATGGTGGGATAATCCTTATAAAAGTTAAAATAAAATATATATATTTGAATAAATTAATGTAGATGTCATCTACTTGATAACAATCTTGCCCTTAAGTGATCAAAGAGGAAACTATCTTTTGTAAAGAAAATTTTTATACCTTGTTAACCCTAGATAAACTAATGAACATTATCCTTCTATGGTGAATTCTAAAACGATCTTAAGATGAAATTAATGTTTAGATTTTGGAAGATATTATGGTCATAATAAGTAGGAGGAGACTGATTAGCAACCTTTCAATCTATCTCACCGTTGAAAATGTAATTTGTAAATTTTGTCAATATGTCAAGAGAAGCCTAAGTGAAATCTTTAATCATTCTAGATAAATTCCTAGCCCAATCAAATCCTGGTTAATAACTAATGAAATCTTAAAGACGAATCCAATCCGATCTTCTACCTCTAACTTCTTCCTAAGTGCTTTGTATTCTTCTCTTATTTTTTGTTAATCGTTTGATCCTTGCACAAGGAGGTTGGAGTTCCAAAACTAAATAGTACTTTTCTCACAACTAGAGCTTGTGCTCGTCACCTTGTACAATGGAGGTAGGAAACAAGATTCAGTAGCTTGGGTATGTTTATGTAACCTTGTGAGAATTGGAAAATGTTCTTTTAATCAAATGAAGTAAGCAAGTTATTGACATATAATTGATGATCTTTTTCAGAAAAAAAAACTTGGTCTTAAGCTAATTAGTCAATAGTATAAAAGAAAGAAGTTCACCTTTGTAAGAAGAATTGTACGAATCAAAACATGAATCTTCTAGATCGTAAAGTCAAGTTTGAAAAACATTCTTAGTAAATACATAACCTTAAAAGATTTTTCACCGTGGGATGCCCTTAATCTATAATCATGTGTATTGTGGTTGGAATTTTACATTTTACCTTGTCGAAGAGAAAAGTAAATTGTTCTTGATGGGTGTTAGATGTTTCCTTGTTTCCTATGTGGTCATCGTTGTGTCAAGTTTCTTGAGAGTTGGTCATGGCCCTTTCTAGTCAATTGTGTTGTCGTGTAAGCTCTAGTAAGTCCTAAAAAAAATTATATTGATATTTTTATTGTTATATCCTGGGTGTGTAAAATTTGGGCATTACACATTCCTCAAACTGGAGAGCACACCAACTCACCTTCAAACCTAACCTTGTATGGCATCCTATTTGACTCTTCTCTCCGAATATATTTGTATTGGATTAGTTGTGGTGGCTTAGTGGATGAGGTGAAATTTTATTAGCTTTTCTCAAAAAAAATTGTGTGGAGGTGGCAAATAGTTGTGTGTGCATGTATACTTTGCTTAATGCTAAATCAAATGAAACAAGAACTACCACCTAAAATAGTTCTACAATTTAGCTAAAACAAAGCATAAACACCATCATGATAAGAATTAAACAAGGGTTAGATGCTAGCATTCATCAATACAAACTTTGAAACTATAAATGCTAAATATCTAAACTCCTCTATTCTCTAACAACAAATAAATGAATGGACCTAAGTAAGCTCCATGGCTATCAAAATATTTGTCCTTAATGTTCCAAGAACCTAGGAATGGGGGCTAATCAAAGTTGGGCTACAAGAACCTTTTGACACCTCCCATATGACCCAAGCACTTTAAGAAAGAGGCTTAACTCTTCAAGATGATGAACTCCCAAAAGGGCAAGGTGCAAGCTCTTAGTCTCTTTGCTATATGCTTTGCATTTGCTCTCTAAGGAGTTTAGGTGTAAGTAAAAGGTAGGTGGAGGGCTCTTTATATAGCCCAAAGGATAAGGATTCAACACATTCTCATGAATGTGGGATAAAGGTAAAACATGATTAGGAATGGATAAGGTTGCTTTATTAAAGGTAACCTTACTTTAGAAGGGTTACATGTTTATAAGTCATGGGAGTTGGGGTATTTTAATTAATCAAAGGTGATTAATTAATAGGTAGTGTAAGCTTATAGAAGTTTCAATTAGAGGAATATTAGTGCGATTTAAGCTATTATAGGGATTAAATCAATTAAATATTGATTTATTGGTTAAATGGAAGGAAAGTTAATTAATTAATAATAATTAATTATCTAGGTAGAAGGGGTGATTTATTAACTCAAGGTCGTTAATTAGGTATTTGTTGGATATGAAACTTAATTAATTAGCTTAGTATAATTAATTAATGATGATATGAGGGAAAATGAGTGCTTTTGACGATATGTTGTTGATTTGCGAGAAAGGGGATAATTAGCGTAATTTAAGTATTTAAATTTCTTGGGCGTAATTATAGGTGTCTACATTTGCCCCTCTTTGGGGTGGCGTAAGTGATGCCACTTCAAAGATAGTATGTAAGAGATTTTGAAGAGATAGAAGAAAAATTAGTAGGAGGAGGAGATGCCCCCTCGAGTGTCGATGGGGTGATGAAGGAAGTCAATCGACGATCGAAAAAGATGAGAAGTAGGGTAAGAATGGGGACGAGGTAGGATGCCCAGGAGAGGGAGAATTAGGGGGTGAAAGGGAAGTGCTTGTAGAAGAAATATGGATGAGGAGAGAGAAGAGCTTAACCTCTAATTGTTTATTTGTTTGGAACAACTTTGATGTCATCATATTGCCATAGAACTACATCATCGGTCCTTATGAAAATATAAGCATACGACAAAGGTAGAATGACATGAAAAGCCATACTATGAACAATTGTCCATTTTTGAAAGTACCAACTCCACGCAACATACAATAATGCAATGCAATACGAGAAGGAAACAAGCTCATATAACAGGAAAACAAGTACGAACACACATATCTAACCCAACAACGGTTAAGACATAGCTTGTACAAATGTTTTGTTATCGGGCAAGAGATCCACAAGTTCGTGATTGACAACAAGGGTTGAAAATGATGCCCCAAGCAAGGATACATGCAAGGGGAAATGAAAATGGACACGGGGTCCATGAAAAGCATTTGTTTCATGCAATTTAAAATAGCACCAGAAACCAAAATTGCCCCAGAGTATGCATTTAAGTAAGCAACTAGCTTTTGTGAATGGTCAGAATCCAAAGTGATCTCGCGAGTCGATTAATGGGGAAGATGTGAGACAAACCAACAAGATATGGAGAAAATACCATGCTCAAGACACAAGTTTCAGCCGTAAGAAGCAAGTTACCATTTTGTAAGGTGTTTTACTTTTAGGAATTTTTGAAAAAATTTGCCTTGTTTTTAGATTTTTTGATATATATATATATATATATATATATATATATATATATATTGTTTTTGTTGTTTTTCTCAAACAATGTTCTATTGTTTTTGTGTTTTTCTCGAAACAATTTTCTATTGTTTTTGTGTTTTCTCAAAACAATGTTTCTATTGTTTTTGTGTTTTGTGAAACAATTTTCTATTGTTTTTGTGTTTTCTCAAAACAATGTTCTATTGTTTTTGTGTTGTCTGAAACAATTTTCTATTGTTTTTGTGTTTTGTGAAACAATTTTCTATTGTTTTTGTGTTTTGTGAAACAATTTTCTATTGTTTTTGTTTTGTGAAACAATTTTCTATTGTTTTGTGTTTTCTCAAACAATGTTTCTATTGTTTTTGTGTTTTTGGGTCATTTTCCAAAGCTATGCAGTAACCAAGAAAGCATGGATGCCTCCGGTGTTAGGTGGGAATATATATAAGGGTAGAAGCCACGCGCTTATGAACAAGAAGGTGAAGTCGTTGAGTTGCCCCAGCCGTAAGATGGGAAATAATGAAAGACCACGTCCCTTACTGAGACGAATATAAGAAGGTAAAGCCGGATCAAGGCTAGACTAGATGGTGTGCACAAGGAAACTCAAAGGTAGAACTGTGTCCAGACAAAGACAACTACCCTTCTAATACGAGTAATGCTTGTGAACAACGAATCCTCCCGAGGCGTTAAAACCGGTTTTCACCCAATTTGACTTGTCTAAAGTGCCACAATTGCATGGTTTTAACTAGTGGATGACCTGTTTTCTCTTTTTCTTTTCTCGATTTTTTTTTTTGATGTTTTTATATTTTTGTGATTTTTATGACTTTCTTGTGCCATGTTTAGGCATAAAACCTCTTAAGATGCATGGCATTCATGGGCTCTCGGAGCTCATCACCATTGGGGTGAGCCAACTTGTATGCCCTTGTGCCATACTTAGCAACTATGACATAGGGTCCTAACCAGTGTGGTTCGAACTTCCTTTCTTTTCTCACTCGCCCGGTGTTGAATCTGGTTCTCCTTCATAACTAAATCACCCACCTCAAACGGCGAGGGATGATTCTCTTGTTGTAGTCAAGGGAGATTCTGTGTTGATATACCTTCAGGTGATTAAGAGTGCGAATGCGCCTCTCATCTAGAGCTCTAACTCACCAATCTCGCCACTCGATAATCTTCATCCTTATCCAAATAGTCCCGAAGAGAAATTGCAGGATGGGAGTTCAATCTCTAAAGGGATGATAGATTCTGTCTTGAATACTAGGGAATGGTGTGGTGCTTTGTAGGAGTGCGAATTGATGTTCTGTGAGGCCCTGCAGGGCTGGGTGGATTTGTAGGTGCCAGTTTCGACCGGTTTTGCTAACCATCTTCTCCATTATCCTTACCAAAGTCTTGTTTGTTGCCTCAACTTGTCCATTACCCTAAGGGTAATATGGCGTGGACCATTTCAATCTGATTTGGAACCGTTGGCAAAGACCTTTCACAATTTTATTCTTAAATGACTTCCCATTATCTGTGATAATGGCTGAAGGGATACCATATCAGCAAAATAATGTGATTCATGATGAATTTAGAAATCTGTGCTCCTATGACATAGGTTAAAGGGACAGCCTCCACCCATTTTGTAAAGTATTTCAGATACTGTGATGATATGTGTATGACCATCAGATGAGGTAGGAGTAAGCTTCCCTATTAGATCAAGTCCCCACTGGAGAATGGCCACGAGTAGTGATTGGTCGTAATGGTCGATGGAGCATGGATGAAATTTCCATACTTTTGGCAAAGCACACATTTTCTAACATAAGTACAACAATCAGTTTCCATAGTGGGCCAATAGTAACATACTCTTAACAAAATTTCTTAGCCAAGACCATTCCATTTGTATGTGCTCCGCATACTCCTTCATGTACTTTTTTAATTTCCGGATTGACTCACACATCCGCATAACGTATCAGATTCCCATCGTAGCCACGATGATAAAGTGTACCTCCTAAAATGGTGTAACAAGCTATCCGTGAATCAGGCTTTGCTTTTGTAATGAGAGATATTGGGAGGGAAAGCATCCTTAAGATAGGTGAAAATGGGTTGCACACGGAATAGGGACCAACAACCTCATAAGCCAGTGCAAGATTCTGGGCACGTCATACGCAGCTGGTGTATATTTTCTATGAAAAATGGCATATCATTGTTCCTCGGAATACGAAGTATAGATCCCATCGTTGCCATAGCATCTCGCCGATTTGTTTTTGCGCTCTGGGATCCGCTCAAAGGTAATGCACACAAAATATTCCTTCGTAGTGTCCACCAACTTTGTAAGGTATGAGCTTGTCATCCTTAACTTTATACTCTCATTAACCTATTTGATGATTATCATGAATCACCTACAACCTTAACATGTTGAATATTCCACTTGATGGCTAGCTTCATCCCCGTAATGAGTGCTTCATATTATTCCGCAATGTTGTTCGTGCGCAAGGGAAGGCCAGTGGAAAGCCTGTGGTATAGGATCACCCGAAGGAGTAATAAGGACCACTCCTGCACTTGAACCATGAAACGTAAAAGATCCATCAAAATGTATCTGTCATACGACAAATTCTTCAATGTAGAGCAAAGATGCATCTAGTAGATCCAGACTCAAAGGTTCTGTGCTTTGCAAAGGTGCTTCCGCTAAATTTGGTCAAAGCAAGTACTTGTCCTTTAATTGATTTTTGATGGACAAATTCTATATCAAACTCACTGAGTAGAATGATCCAATTAGCCATTCTACCTATGAGGGTAGGTTTGGACAACAAATACTTGAGTGGGTCGACCTTGGATATGAGCTTGGTCTTAGTATTTAGCAGTAATGGCGAAGTTTTCGAAAGGAAAAACAACGGTCAAGAAATCCTTTTCAACTGAGAATAATTACGTTCGTAGGCGATGAGGGTGCGACTTAGATAGTACACTACTTTCTCTTTATGGCTAAGGTCATATCAAAGTAGAAAATGCACCAATAGCGTATCGCGTAGTGGAAATATAGAGCAAATGTGGTTCTCCTGAGTGGGAGGCATGAGGACAGTGGATTAAGTGTAATGCTTAAGCAAATCAAAGGCTTGTTGTTGCTCAAGTCCCCGATGAAAGCGATGTCCTTCTTAAGCAAATGAGTGAATGAGTGACATTTATCTCGCAGTTTGGGAGATAAAGTGGTGAATGGCTTGAATTTTCCCTTGCAAGCTACGTAGTTGCTTGATATTCTCAGGTGGAGGCATTTCTATGATGGCAGACACTTTAGCAGGGTCTACCTCAATACCTCGTCTTGACACGATGAAGCCTAATAGTTTCCCAGATAGCACACCGAAGACACACTTCTTTGGATTTAGCCTGACTTTGTATTCACGCAGGCGTTCAAAGATACGCCGCAAAATGATAGGATGATCCTCTCTTGTTTTGGACTTTCCCAGGATGTCGTCTACGTAGTCTTCCATGATGTCATGAATCATATCGTGAAATATTACTATCATGGCCCATGATAAGTTGCTCCCGCATTCTTAAGGCTAAATGGCATCACCGATAATGAATGTACCCCAAGGAGTTGTGAAATCTGTTTTGTGTTGGTCTTCTCAATGATCTTAATTTGATTATAACCCGAAAAGCCATCCATAAGTGATAGCATTTCGTACCCTGCGGTCGAGTCAACAATCATGTCAATGTTGGGCAACGGAAAGTCATCTTTAGGGCAAGCTTTATTGATGTCCCTAAAATCATGTACAAATTCAGATACCAATAGGTTTCTTCTAGACAGAACTGTTTGATATCCATTCGTAATAATCAATTGGCTTGATGAATCCCGCTTATAAGAAACCTTTCCAATTCTTCTTTAACTAACAAGGCCACTCTTGGGTGCATCTTTCAAGCTTTTGTTTGATAGGTTTAACGCCTCTGCGCACAACCAAAGTTATGCACGACCAAAGTTGGATCTAAGCCGAGCATGTCTTTGTAAGACCATGCGAACACATCAATAAACTCTCGCAGAGCATAGTGAACATCTTTGTTCTCTGGCCGAGAGTGATGCTCCCAATTTTACTATCTTGGGATCTTCTTCGTACCTATATCGACATCAATGGTTTCTTCAACTAACAATTTTGATAAATCCTCCATACGCGTAGGATCGGGAGCTAGGTTGAGATCTTTATCCAAGGATGTCTCTACGAGATTTTCATCCTCGCGTGGTCACTTTGTTTGTCCTTTGATTTTCTTATTTGTTTGTCACCCAATGTCTCGAAGAGGTTTTCACCGTGTGTGACTTGACTTCGATTTTTGCCGAGGCTTTTCTTAAGAACTCTTGCCCTTGCTTTTTTTTAAATTTTGCTGACCACAAAGTTTAG
The DNA here is from genome assembly GCA_018340775.1 of Taxus wallichiana var. yunnanensis. NCBI lineage: Eukaryota > Viridiplantae > Streptophyta > Pinopsida > Cupressales > Taxaceae > Taxus > Taxus wallichiana. Next base: position 998,691,301 of record CM031242.1, on the reverse strand, counting down.
CCTCCTCACCGAAGTAGGCGCAAGTGTGTCAAGTCGATAAAGAAACCCTTCTGTGATCTCCAATGGGAATGTATCCCTTATGCCCATGAACTCTCGCAATAGCCTCGTCATTTTCGAATAAATCTAGTGGCATGTGACGTTGTTGGTCCCATTCAACAAGGGAGGGGTATGCAAGGTCAAGGGGTTGGTTTAGTGGGGTGATAGTTAGGACAACATTATTCATGAAAAGGTTCATGGAGGCCGATCCTCATATTGGCTACAACAGAATCCGTGATCGCTGTCTAGATAATCGAGCTATCCTCATGCCTGCAACAAGTCACATCTTGATCCTCGGGGTGTGCTCCATAAGGGCGAATCCCAATGCCATATCTTTCTATTTGAAATGTGGAAGAGGGACTGGTTCTCTTTGTCCTTGTTCATTCCTCCCACATCCTAGCCTCAGAGCCCATGGAGTACATCATTCTCGCTAGATTTTTCATATTATGGGGTTTGATAACAAGATGGCCGAGTGTCCTCGGGGACATAAGTAGTAGGTGGATCAAGTAATTTTTCCTCAACTAACAAGCCTCCAGGTAGGAACGACCCAATAGTGTGTTCCTCTCTAGGTCTCCTGAAGCAGTAGTTGGGTCAACCTCTAGTCTTGGGTGACAAGGAGAGGTCAGAAACCAAGAGTGCTTGTTGTACATTATACTCCCCACAGCCATATTCCAGAATTTTCATCTCCCATGAATTAAATGGAGATGTTGAAGTAGATGCCCCATGAGTGCAAGAACTAAGAGAATTTGAATCTACTCGAGATTCCATGGCCTCAGAATGAAGAGGGACAACTATATCTGTGGAGGGACATGCGTATGTACCCTTTCGTGTAAAGCTATTAAGAGCTCTACAATGAGCAAAGGGATTTGAGTCTCCTGGTATTGTTACCGTATGTCCCTCATGCTTCAGCTTGATGCATTGATGAAATGTTGATGGCACTGCTTGCATGGCATGGATCCATGGTCGGCCTAGAAGCATATTATATGGAAGTTCCAAGTCTAAGACGTGAAACTTTGTCGATGGAAAGTGGGGCCCACCTCATCGGGCAACCTAATGGTGCATGCGCCGACTCTCTTCCGTGTTGTCGTATGTGGTGATAGTGATGATATGGGACTCAAGATCTTCTTCTGTATGTCCCAATTGTTTGACTAATTTAAGCGTGTAGATGTTCAATCTAGATCCGTTATCCACAAGCACCCGTTTGATTTTCCCATGTAACAACTACCTCAATGTATAAGGGAAGATTATGTGTAGGATTCTCGGTAGGGACCTCCCTATGGTTGAAAGTGAGATGCTCACTTGGTGCAATATTTGCCACCGCGGTTTGAAGGTACGCCGGATCGACTTCTAAAGGCACTCCCGACCCCTGAAGAGTTTGATACAGGATGTCCTTATGTACATTGGAAATCTTGAGAAGGTCTAAGATCGAAATCTTAGCAGACGTCTTCTCAAGTTGTTCTAAAAGGTTATACTTACCAGTATGCGGGGTCGACGGAGAGGGGTCCAGAATTACGAGGTGGGCATGCCTTGTTACCGCAGCACAGTCCTTTCCCTTAATCCAGATGGTGTTGACGTGGTCAGCAGGGGAGTGAATACATCCGATAAGCGAATCGTAATGATTGTTATCTCTCTTGGTATACAAGTAATTCGTGGCTTTATAGGTTTGGGATGACTCTCCCGATCCGGCTTTTGCCTTTCTCGACTTATTATGCTTGGGGAATGGTTCCTTATAAATCCCCATCTTCTCGTTAGGTGTTTACATGTGGCTAGGGTTATCCACCTCTATCTCCCCGTTGTCAATGAGGTCTTGAATATAGTGGCGAAGTCGCAAACATTTATCTATTTTATGACCTTTAACGCGATGCATTTCGAAAGTATTCATGCCCTTATACCATGAAGGTTTAGGAGCGTTGTCATTAAATGGTCATGCGTTGTAAGATAGGTCATCATGTGGGCGCATCCAACTGTTTTTAGTATGACGGACAACGGCTCATTGAGGGAGGTGAATGTTTGTCACTTTGGTGGTGGTTGAATTGGGCACTTGGCCCTTTAAAAGGTTGATTGGTTTGGACTGTTTGAACACGCTTGGAAATGATTCCGTCTCCCACCATGTTTTTGTTTTTGTTAAAGATCTTGGCTTTCACTGGGTTCGACACTTTGGTTGTCTTTAGATTGGGTTTTGAGGGTGCCTTTGCAATGCGAGCCTTTTCTATTTGAATCCCTTTCGATAACCTCCTCAAAGGTTTGGAAATAATGCATTGGAGGTGGAAAGCTATATCTCTGGGTTGAGATTAGGACGAAAATACCGACCATCTCCTTCTCGTGGAAAGTGCAAGGGAAGCGACTAGCTATCCTCTCCATCGTTGGAGGAAGCTAGTGGAAGGTCTCATTTGGGCGTTGTTTGTGCCGCACAAGTCCTGCCATGGTGATGTCACTCTATGTTATACGAGAAATGACGCACGAATCTTTCCGCCACTCGCCATGTGAAAATTGATCCTTATGGTAAGCACGTAAACCATTCCAATGCTTGACCTCCGAGACTCTTAGGAAAAAGTCTCGATGAGGTAATTATCACTATAAGACACCTCTTGACATGCCATGTAGAAATTTAACATGATCCTGGGTCTCCCTTTCCTTTGTATTTGTCAAACTTTGGCATATCAAATTTCTTTGGAAAGGGTTGTCTTGTCAAAAGGATAGGGGCATAGTTCTTCGTATTGGTATTTCCTAATACTCCCTATATTGCTTTCTTGTATGCTCATGCAAGTGTTTCTTTCATAGATTGCACTTATTGTGCGAGCAATTGTTCTTTAGTGGGAGAAGCAGGGATGTGTACACGATGATACCCTGTGTCTTCTTCTCCTTGGTTTTCTCGATGGAGTTCATGGATCCTAAACTTAGGCTTTGACTTTTGAATGTTCTTGTTTGTGTCTTTCTGTACCTGGAAAGTAAGCAAAGCTAGTTATCGGCTTAGGTTACTGAGTTGTTGTTGGATTGTGACTTGGTTTGTGTCTTCTTCTTCTAAAGGTTCTTCCTCTTCGTATTGTGGAGGTTCTTCCCCTGTCTCATGTTCTATCTTGTTTCTTTGTGGCACTTTGATGAGGGGTATTCTATGCCCTACCACTTTATCATTTTCTGCGTAAGAAGTGGAAGCATGCCCACCTGTTAAAATATCTTCCATATTGATAAGGGGGCGTTCTTCCTTAGTAGTGTCATTTGTAGGTAATATTGGTTCATTTTCGGTGGGCAATTTGGCCCCTAATTCCATGACCTGTGCTAAAACTCTATCTTTATTTCTAAGGAGAAACTCATCTAGTAGAGTGGGGTCAAAATCAAAGTCTGCGTGTGGTGATTCTAATTCATTTCCACTATGGTCGACCATTTCTTATATTTCCTTTTCTGTAGAAAATAGTGGTCCTAGATCGTGTCCGATAAATGGGTTTGACCCTTGTTTGTTAGAGTTTCCCAAGCTGCGCCTGTTGTTCCTCATATGTTTGTTTCTTTAAACCTAGACGCGCCTCTGGGAAGCCATGTTTTCGTGATAAGTTTCACTAAGGTAAGTTGTAGATTTGTTCAAAATTCAAAGACTACCCCTAAGTGAAACACAAGATGTATGTGTTAAGAGTAAATTAACAAGGTGAGAATACCAATGTGATACAATGATAAAGTCACCAACTAACAATCATTTGGTATCAAAACTTAATCAAATGAAGTACCTCCTGACTACGTTTTAAAGTAATTTACGACACTGATGATGATTAACAAGATGTCTCCACTTATGCCAAGTTCAAAGGAATGAACAAGACGTAAGTAAATACATGAAGTTAAATGCGATCTCCCAATCAAGATATACGATGAGCAAGCTCAAGTCGATTAAGACTTATATCTCAAAAAATGTCAATTACGATTTTTGAATGACAACAATATCACCAAGATATGTTAACCCACTTTGCAAGAAAGTGAAGTATTGATATCGAGGTGTTATTGATATAAAATGCACAAATGGTAGTTCCTAGAACCTTTTGAAATTGAGGTAATAATAAAACCGAACAAAAAAATGCTCAAAGTATAGCTAGGAATAGTTAAGAATGTGTGCAAAGATAATCAGACAATATAGGTATTTATGTCGAGTTTACAAGAAACAAGACGTAAATATCGAAATTGTAATGATACGAGACAAACAAGCTAACTCCTCTATGGAAGTCCGCAGTGATGAACCATGCCTAACTACAATGATGATCTTGACGTGGGTATCAAGATCACAATGGCTACCAAATGACATGAAAATGCCTCCACTCACTTTAGACGTTTAACTAACCCAACCGCAAACATGGATGGGCGTAAACGAACATAAAAGTGAGAGAAACAGTTGAATGGCAACACAAAGGTAATCACACCTCTTTTGATCAACAAAGTGTCAAAAGAATATGAAGGAAATAAATCAAGAAAAAATGACAAAAAATGCTAGCCTCAATTCGGCAGAGTTTCGCCTCACCCTAGGCAAGTAAAAACTAGGCGAAAGTAATACGTCACATGTTTCAAAAAGAAGGTTCACAACTCAACACCTGTTTTAAAGTGGTCAAAGTGGGCTCTCGGCCAAAGTATATTCTCCTAGGTGGTTCTCTCGCCCTAGGTGTTACAAAGTTACCACGAGCGAGCGTGATTTACCCAAAATCACACCGACTAGTTTGAGAGTATCTCAGCCTTTACTTTACCCCCTTCAAGAACAGTAGACAACTAGTGTGTCTACGTGTACTATCACTGGGGTCGCCACAACGGACAACTTGTAACGCTATCTCACAAAGGAATCACTAGTCAAGTAGGTAGTGCGGAGCACTTCCCGTTTCGTCCACAAGGTTCCTCTTACGTGGACTACTTTGGGGTTCATGGAACCACCCCCATTGTTGTAGCTTAAGGTGTTATGCCAAAGGGGTTATGTTCTAGTTGAGCGGAGAGGGACGTACCCTTTTCTGAAACCTGCAATACAGTGTTTTGAATATGTTGTTCTTTTTATCTTGTTTAATTAGGTGTGGTTTGATTGAACACCTTTTGGCAACCTGTATAACAACTGTATTAGTATTTTTTAATTTCGTTTTGATTCCTCCTTTCTTTGACAAGCGTTTTTAGGCCCCGCACTTGTCAAGCGTTAGTAGTTCTCCAAGAAAATCATATTATTTAAAAGAGGATTAAGAGTTGCTTTTGATTCTCAAGATCATCCGAGGATGCAAGAGAAGAGCATACACAATAAATAATCCAACTAAAAAGTAAACAAAATCTTTTCAATCAATGAACCATACAAAATTCTTGATAAATGTTCATTCCTTTAAACCAAAAGTGAAAGATGAAGTTTCCAATTTACCAAATGTTATAAAATGAAGACTAAAGTTGCTTTTGATTCTCAAGATCACCCTAAGGTGCAAGAGAAGAGCATACACAAACTTTATCCCAACTATATAGAAATGGAAAACTTCAAATCAAAGGACCATTGAAAAATGCTTTGTAAAAGGTTCATTCCCTTAAGCAAAATGAATAATCAAGTTTCCAAGTTTAATCCCAATGTTAACAAGATAGAGATCAAAGTTGTTTTTGATTCTCAATATCACCAAAAGGTGCAAGAGAAGAGCATACACATGCTTTGGTCTAAATCGAGTAAGCATGGAAATACAACATTCATCAAAACATTAGACATGTTAGAAAATGACCAGTTTTAAAATAACAGAAAAACCTGCAACTTCTGTAAGTATAAATCTCAAATTTATATTTTCATTGCATATTTAACTTCAATACCTTTCCAACGCAAAAAAAATGGAGTCATTTCGAGTTCGGGAGCAAAAGTTATGGCCTTCGGAAGATGGGTTACGCATATGATCTTATGCTCATGGGTATGCACTTGACATGCACTCAAAAAATGTCCAAAAAAACATCCCTTAATCTACAAAATGGGAAAAAAATTCCAACCAAGATTCAATTTTGACAACAACCCATCACATTAATATATGAATAGAAGACTCAACACTATCAAACATTAACATACATGCTCAAGAATTTAAGATTTTCAAGAAATTGACAAAACTAGCATGTAGAATGATGAAAAAGTAAGCTCTAAAAATGAAAACATGATGAAATCTTGAAATTTTCTCACCAAGATTTAAATTTTGACAGCAACCCACCACATTAATATGTAAATAGAAGACTCAGCACTATCAAACACTAACTTATATGCTCAAGAATTGAAAATTTTCAAGAAATTGACAAAACTAGCATGTAAAATGATGAAAAAGTAAGCTCTAAAAATGAAAACATGATGAAATCTTGAAATTTTCTCACCAAGATTAAATTTTGACAGCAACCCACCACATTAATATGTAAATAGAAGACTCAAAGCACATCAAACACTAACCTACATGCTCAAGAATTGAAAATTTTCAAGAAATTGACAAAACTAGCATGTAAAATGTTAAAAAAGTAAGCTCTAAAAATGAAAACATGGAGAAATCTTGAAATTTTCCCTCAATTCCAATTTTGACAGCACTTCACCTCCTTCATACCTACAAGGAAGACCCAACACATGCAAACTCAACAAAACATGTTAAGAAAAACAAGTTAGATCAACATGTGTAAAAGAGGGTTAGTAACCAAAAATAAAACTTAACTACAAAAACTTGAAATTAAGTGCAAAGGACAATGGAGTATGTCCCACCGGGCATGCCAAATGTGTGCATGTATACTTTTCTTAATGCTAAATCAAATGAAATAAGAACTACCACCTAAAATAGTTCTACAATTTAGCTAAAACAAAGCATAAACACCATCATGATAAGAATTAAACAAGGGTTAGATGCTAGCATTCATCAATACAAACTTTGAAACTAACAATGCTAAATATCTAAACTCCTCTATTCTCTAACAACAAATAAATGAATGGACCTAAGTAAGCTCCATGGCTATCAAAATAGTTGTCCTTAATGTTCCAAGAACCTAGGAATGGGGGCTAATCAAAGTTGGGCTACAAGACCCTTTTGACACCTCTTATATGACCCAAGCACTTTAAGAAAGAGGCTTAACTCTTCAAGATGATGAACTCCCAAAAGGGCAAGGTGCAAGCTCTTAGTCTCTTTGCTATATGTTTTGCATTTTCTCTCTAAGGAGTTTATGTGTAAGTAAAAAGGTAGGTGGAGGGCTCTTTATATAGCCCAAAGGATAATGATTCAACACATTCTCATGAATGTGGGATAAAGGTAAAACATGATTAGGAATGGATAAGGTTGCTTTATTAAAGGTAACCTTACTTTAGAAGGGTTACATGTTTAGCAAGTCATGGGAGTTGGGGGTATTTTAATTAATCAAAGGTGATTAATTAATAGGTAGGTATAAGTTTATAAGCCAATTAGAGGAATATTAGTGCGATTTAGGCTATTATAAGGGGATTAAATCAATTAAATATTGATTTATTGGTTAAATGGAAGGGAAAGCTAATTAATTAATAATAATTAATTAGTCTAGGTAGAAGGGGTGATTTATTAATGGAAGGTCGTTAATTAGGGTATTTGTTGGATAGGAAACTTAATTAATTAGCTTAGTGTAATTAATTAATGATGATATGAGGAAAATGAGTGCTTTTGACGATATGTCGTTGATTTGCGAGAAAGGGGATAATTAGCGCAATTTAAGTATTTAAATTGCTTGGGCGTAATTATAGGTGTCTACAAGTTGTTCAAGTTTGTTTTTGGCAAGAGAAAACAATGTTTTAGCTAACTATCCAAAAGGAGTCAACTTAGACCTTAAAACTAACCATCCATTTTTATTTTTATTTATTTTCCTTGTTCAAGATAAAATCTATAAAATAGTTAACCTTTTTCTCGTATATGAAACAAGATGTGTGGATTGTTGGTTGGTAGAAATGTCTTTGGATGTCAAGGACATTTAGAGGCTTAAAATAATACCATACCGTAAAATAATGTTTCTAAGAGAGTAATTTAAAAGCACGCTTATAAGGATTTGTTCCCCATTTTATAATGATGTTGTAAAAAAATTAAATATTAACATTAAACTTTGAATTTATTATTTTATTAAAGTGGTTTAATTTATTATAGAATTAAAATTTATGTTTTCTTAAATAATCATATAATTTCATCTCCAAGTTTTAATGTTTATGTTGAAGGTATTTTTGCTATTGAATTGAACTTTAGTACCTACATTTATAGTCTAACAACATATTAATATTTTAATTTCATAAGAAAAATAAGCAAAGCCCATTTCCCCATATTTTCTAAACAAAATTGATTTCTTTTGGTTATGTAAGGGTCAAGTGTTGACATTGTAGAATTAATGGGCAAGGTAACATCACTGATTTAGCGACCCCTTCATATGGATTAATAAATGTGGTGGAACGTTATTCTCAAGCTCACTACTATTTTTATTAGGTTGCCTCACATTACATTTTGTAGATGTACTTGTCATTGTTGGTGATGGAAAAACCCCACAAATACCCCAAGTGTGAATCTTTAGATCAACAACCTACCACCCCTGTAAAATAATAGAAACAAACCAACAAATAAAAAATCCTCCATTGTGTTGAAAAAACACATACTATGAAAGAAAATACCATAGCTTATATATACACTAAAAAAGAAAGGCCTTCTATGAATTATCAAAAAAATACACTATATCAGTTGTTGGATTTGTACTGATAACAAGCAATTACGTAGATATCCTCATTTTCCAAACTAAATTATTCTCAATAAACAATGACATATTTCGGTTTTTGGTTTATTGCCTTATGACCATATCCATGTCGTGAACAATTTTAGAGTGTTTGTCATTAAGGAAAGGAGGTCCCACATAAGGGTCATGTGTTCCTCATTCCACCTTGGAATCACCTTTTTTCTCCCTTTGACCGTTCTTCATTACAAACCCTTGTAAAGTGAGTGTGTTGTCTCCCACCAGTGCTTCGATTGGCTTCATTCAAGCATTGAAGATTAAACATTCATAGATTTTCAATAGACTTAGTCTTTACATTGTCAATCCTTAGGAAAGCTTCAAATTCTATTGCGTTATGGATCATGTATTAATATTGTAATCCATACCACTAACATGATCGATTGAGTTTACATCTTCATCCGGCTTACCCACCATTTCACATCACGTATGGTAGCTAAACATTATATTTTATAAATAATTATTATAAATATAATTAAGATATTTATAATATATTATATACATAAATAATATCAAAAATCTACTACTCATATATATCATTTCTACCAATCATATATATTATTATTATCATTTTAAAAATAACTAACATTTATAAACTAATTAATATCACTTATTATAATAATATGATATATTTATAATAATCATATTGTAAATAGATAAAATTATGAATTCCATACGTTTTAGATTAGGTAAAAAGGGATCGGCTCCCAAAAGCCATACAATGAAAGATGCACCATCAAACCAAACTAAAAAGTAAAAAAGTAAATGAAAAAGGACATAAAAAGGAGTTAAACAAACTTAACTCGATGAGGACCAGATACATAGAAAACTAAAAAAGTACATGTAGTGCCCACTTCCCTCCGACACCTTTTTTATTATTGTTTTGATACTATCGATCGCACTTATGGATATATTATAGTTTTGATATAACATGTTACTAGATATCGTAGATACTTGAACTACTATTGATTTGATTCTTATATGATGCATATGGACTACTGGAGACATTTGACGTTGATATTGATATACTTTTGACATGGTTATTTATTTGCAATTCTGACATGTGATATATTTAGTCATATTGAGTAGAGCTTGATAATTGGATTAATGTGATGATCATTTTGACATGAATGAAATTTGAAATAGAGATCTGCTAGAAATTGTAAGTGATATCATATTTGCTTAGATGATATTAATTAATATATAGCTGATTTTAGATTTATATTCTATATTTTGGTAAGAATGTTTTAGCGAAAGTGTTACAAGATTTGCAAACTTGAGTTAGTAGTTCCACTTGGAATTTCTAGAATGCACTAAGTGCCATCCATCAACAGGATCACCTCCACCCCCAAATGTCACCTTGATGTACTCATTGTAATTCTCGCCCTCCCAAAAGGCAAGGACCTTTAGGGAATCTGGATCGATTTGGGGTTTAATTGTTTAAATATTTGATTTTAACTCATTTTTTTATCTCTATTACAACTTCCAATCTACCCCCTTGGGTATCCATCACCGGTCATTTAGGATCAACAAGAAAAGGTAAGGAACCACATAATCATTTTGAGTCGATTGGGCCCTAATTTTCCTATCATAAAACTCCCATCTCATTTCCTCAAATGAATCCACCATTTCGAGCAATTTCTCCATTGGGTTGGGAGGTAATGTTTCTGGTATTTCTGTAGATGCATTCGATTCATCCCCAGAACCATCCTCCTCCCCCGATTCTATGGAAGTGATACTTTCATTCTTGTTTTTCATCGATTCTAAATAGCTTGAGATGTAATCAATGAAAGCATTAGGCAAGCCCAAAAAAGGAACAAGGGACTCGAGGACAAGTGGCGAAACAAACCGACTCATCCACCACAAAAAAAAACCATGTAGTCACTAACACCCCATCCACCACATCGGCATTAGGAAGTAAAGGGATAGGACAAGTGGGTGGACGTGTTATCTCCAACGCTCACATTTTACTTCATCCTCTAATCCCAAACTGGGCCTCTGCAAGAGGCATACCCGTGGCCCACAGACCTGCACTTAACACAAAAATAGGGGAATGTTCATATTGGATCTCCTGATCTAAAGCCCCATGACTCGAGCAAAGACGGATAGAGGCCGGAAGCTTTTTCTGAGGGGAAACATTGATACACATTCTCGCAGCAACCATCCTTGTTCTTGCTGGTCATTGGGTCAATGGCCAACAAATCTCCAATGGCATTAGCTATTCCCCTTAGCACTTCAACCTCCCAGAACTCAAGGGCTAAATCAGGGAGTTTCACCCAAACCAGGTAAGTATTGGGTTCAAAAAATTCATATCTAACCCAGGTCTCCATTTGGCTAGATGCAACATAGTCTTCCCATAGAGCCAAGGACCCCCATTAATTGTGTTGAGATATTCATCCTCCCTGTCAAACTGGAACAAGAAATATTGATTGAAATGATCACCACAGACATGACTCCTCTAGGGGCCCATTTTCTCTTAGCGAGTGCCCGACTAAATCAACTTATGGCCTAGCAAGACCTTAAAAACCTTCCAAAAAGAGAGAGCCCATATCTTTTACTTGCCCTTTTACCAGATCCTCTGGCACAAATAGGGTTGGTTCATCTTGTTTCCAAATCAGGTTCAAGGGAGGAAGGGGAGGACTAGACACATACCTTCTAGAGGCCCGCTCATCCCAAGACCGGGAGATCAAACTGAAACCTCGGCACCACCATACGAGGCTCCCTTAATATTTTGAAATCCCTTTTCCTGCCCTTCCCCTCCTTCATTCCCCTCCATGTGGATAAGAATAAAATGAACAACTCCTCATTCCATATGTTATTTATTCAATTATATTATATCAATTAATTATAAATTTATGAATTAATTAATGTAAATATAATTATTTAATAACATGTACTAATCATACTAACCATATATTATTATTATTATCATTTTATAAATAACTAACATTTATAAACTAATTAATATCATTTACTATTTTAACTAGCAATCACATGTGTACAATGCAATGTGAACGTTGAATGGTATATGTTATTTGATTTAGAGGGATAGTTATTACTTTTGTAGTTGATGTTGATAAGGGGTTTGATTTATTTTGTAATTGTAGATATTGCTTCATTTAAAGGTTCCATCTCTACATTTCAAACTTGTTACAAATTCATACATATACATTTGCAAATCTTATATCATGAGTGGTAGCATTATGGGGAGTAGTTTATTTGAACTAAACATGAATACATGAAGTCTTCCGTACACTCGTTAAGGCGTGTGATTGATAGTGGTAGTATAGGAATATAGATGGAACATTACATTGAAATGTTGTATGTGTACATTTAAATTTGTTACAGATTTGTACATATGTAGTTATAAATCTTATATCATGACATCTAAACTAAACATGTATACATGAAGACCTTTGTACATTTGCAAAATTTATATCATGAATGGTAGCCTTTTGTGGGAAATTTTATTTTCACTAAACATGAATACATTTGATACCCCTTGAACGACAATGCCCCTTTGGATACAAGAAGTGTTGAGTAAAAGTAGTAGTGGAGGTGTTATCAAACTAGAGGGTAGTATTTACAATGGGTTGAGTGATAGTAGTTTTGAATCCTCCTTTCTTATTACATGCATCATTTTGTGCTTGAACATGTCCCAAGTGTCGTTGATGTCATGTGGGGTTGAACCAAAGTTGGAGTCAATATTTATTGCTCGTATAAAAGGAGTTTTAACCAATAGAAAAGGTCATATGATGTTGAATATGAGCTGGGACATCCACAAATCTTGGGTGGAGCCGAACAATTGCTTAAGTCGGTCGGATTTTCAATTTATCACCTTTACGGTTCTTGGTCTATCTCTAATCTCTAGAAACATGAATAAGTTATAGGTGTTCCATGGTTGTAGGATGAAATTTATATGCATCCAAGAAAGTGGTTGTTTTTGTGCATCGACATCACTTTGAAACGTCTCGATTTTTTTACCAAAATTTAATCATACAAATGAATGACTGCACATAACAAGTAGCAATTTTTGCAGCATGTGGCATGTTACTTGTGCACTTATGTCATGTTCAACAATGCTTTATGTGAGCATTTTGCGGATTGCAATATGTGCTAGAGAATCCATGTCAAGATCTCTCAAAACCTCGGATAACATTTGATGATAGGTTTTTACGAACGTTCTTATGTTTTTGAAGCATATTTTACAATATACTTAATAACTACATGGATGGAAAGTATCGATTGAAATTCAAATTTTCTCTCCATATGGATATCATTGTTTGATTATGGATGTTTAGTCTATCATCATTTCTCAAAGGAAGGTACTTAATCTTCACATCACTTTCAATGAGAAAGGATGAAGTAGGTTGTGTGGCCCAGGGTGTGTTGATTGTGATTGCTTTCTATGCAGGCATGTCTACTATGAACATGTTGTGTGGCGATGAACATGATTAAGCATTTCTTCAATGTCTACATGTGGGGAGGAGGATAGAATTTGTGTTGTATCTAGAAAATATGCGTATAAACTGGTCATAAAGCTAAAACCCGAGGATTTCAAGTTTGAACAATATACAACACAAATGGAAAGAAATCATGTTATGACCATTTACAATGAGAGTATCCTATGTCAAATCAATGTTCTACTTGTTCGTGACCTTAAAAACAACCTTTAGGTTTAACTTCTCAATGGTTTCACTTTAAAAGTAGAAAAGGTACCATACATGCTCCAAATATCTATACGGATGAACGTGTATGCTTGCTTTTCTTTTCTAAGAATGAAATTGGTGACATTTTGGAAAAAGCATTGTGCCAAATGGATAATGGAGAATTATTTTAAATATTAGGAAGACAAGCGGCTTGCTTAATACGGTATAATTTTAACCTTAGTTACCACCGCGAACAATATAAAAATACCCATACATGGTGATACATGAAGACAAACACATATAGGTATATGCATCTACACAATGAATTATAGGTGGGAAGAATGATCAGCAATAACAAACAAATTGTATTTCTCATATCTAAAAGCTTAAGAAATATAAACCCCAAGACTAAGTTGCACGAACCACTTTCAAATCCCCCATTGTCAGAAAATGCATTACACCTAGCACGTTTCCGTGGATGAAACACAAACCTACGTGAATTCATTTAAAGATGGAAGAAAGTAGATTGACAAAATACCGACACGCATGAAGTGGGAAAATCCTTCTGAAGATCCTTCATCTCCTCGAGAATACACTTAGAAGTCATCGATCACGCACTCTCCTCTCCCTTCTTCACAAACAATAACATCGGGGAGATCCACTACAAATAAACACCCAGATATTCTTTAATAATAAATACAATGAAGGGGAAGGGGAAAGGGAAGGGGAAGGCCAAACCAAGATCAGTACCATCTCTGAAAAATAAAAGATGAAAGGGCATCTCACCTAGTGAAAAAGAAGAATCGACGGAAGATGAAGATGAAGACAAATAGTGGAGACTTGCTGCAATGATTCAACCCTCCTACTTTTACATAGTACATACTCGAAACAACAAAAAAATAGTAAACCCGCAACATAAAAAAATGGAAAAACAAAATTGTTAAAATGAGTAAATCTCTACGAAAATAATAGGGAAAAGCTAAATCACAAAAAATGTTGAAACCGTCATTTTAGATGTCAAATTTGACATATTCCATGAATGTATGCAAAGCCCTTTCCCTTAGGGGGATGCCTAATGGTATATGTTCTTTGATTTAGATGGATAGTTATTACTTTTGTAGTTGATGTTGATAAAGGGTGTGATTGATTTTGTAAGTGTAACAATATAGATGAAGTATTACATTTAAAGGTTTTATCTCTACATTTCAAATCTGTTACAAATTCGTACATATACATTTGTAAATCTTATATTATGACTTGTAGCATTTTGCGGACTATTTTATTTGAACTAAACATGAATACATGAAGACTTTCAGACATTTGCAGGTTTTATATCATGAGAGTTAGCCTTTTGTGGGCAATTTTTTTGGCACTAAACATGAATACATTTGATACCACTTTTGATAGTTAATTACTTTTGTAGTTGATGTGGTTTGTAATTATTTGGGGGAATTGTGTGAAACCACACCTGAAAGCAAATATGCACCAGCCCAATAAAGGAGATCATCATAACTGTGTGAATAGATCTAGTTGTGACAATTATGTTGGTATTGTTGTGGTGATTCCTATGGATTTGGCTGTGGGTCTAAAGGCCAAAGTAACTCTGTTAAGGCTGAATTGGCTTTCTGGAAACACATTGTCATTAAATTTATAAATTTGTGGTGTTGTTTGATGCAGAAAAGGTCAAATGAGTGGTGTCATCTAGTTGACAAGCCATGCCTTGTCTGATTTCTTTGGGTGAGGGACCCAACACTAACCCTGATTTATATAGCAAAAACACATAGGAATATGCAACGAAGGGAGTAATTTCCCACGGTGATTGAACCATATGTCATTTTACTACACACATCAATAAGGGTTAAGTAGGGATTAGTATGATTCAACAAATGGTGAAAAACCCTTAAAATATCTATGACGAAGGTGGGATGATGTAAGAAGAGTGAGAAAATAGATGCTTCAACTATAAATATCCTTCTAAATTAAATAACATATACCATTCGGCGTTCACATTACATTATACACATGATTGCTAGTACAAGAAGGACTTGAAAACAATTGTAAACCATGTAAAAAAACGCTGTAAAAAAATGCATCATTGAATATATTACCATGATAGGAAAAGCCTGAAAATAAATAAAATAAGGTATAAATTTTCAAAATATACATTGGGTGTGAAATAAAAAGCAAACTCTTGCAACTAATGAGGCAAGACTTAGTTGACATGATAAACAAAAAAAAAAGATTATACTGATTGCAAAGCCTGAAAACCCATTGGAATCCAAAGTCATAATATGTTGAAAAGCAAATTTTGAAAACCATATGATGAATAATATATGCATTGGCTATAATAAAATACGGAAGCTTGAAACATATGAATACCGAACAAATGATGATCAAATAGATTTTCATGACAATAATATAAGAAATCAATTTGGAAAACAATTGTCGAGTGTATTCTATAATTTTTTTATTAAAATAAAATAAATCTTGAAAGTAATTATTAGATAAAACTGTATACATGATGTAGAAAATCTGCAATCTAACACAACAAACAACATAAAAGAAAATAAACAGAACAATTAATTAACTTGCATAAATAGAAGAATATTCGAACTCGGACATGCGTAATCTCCACTAATAAAAGCTTCATCATACTTAGAGCTTCAGCTCTTTACAATCAATTTGTGCGTGCAGCTATGTGCTTTCAATGCACGTCCTTACTTGTTTGTGCAGATTTCACACCTTTGTGTGTGCATAAAAAGCAATTACAATTGTTTTTATTTAAATAGAATAACTCACCCACTAACATCTCTTCAACTGAGCATTCTAAATTTAAATTCATGCTTTAAAAAATTTCATGTTATGCATGAATTAAAACATATTTATTTGAATTAAATCTAATCCTAAAAAAAGGATAAAGCTGAGTTAACTAAATCAAACTAAAACAAAACTAAATCTATTTTTAATATTCCTAAAAATCTACAGTTGGAATTACATGCATATTTCCAACACCCCCCCTTAATTTCAAACTTGTAGCTTTCACTCTTCTAGAGCTTTGTTTGCTTTTTCAGATATGTCATGCGTAGGATCACAAACTCCCAAACAATCTCACAAATATTCAAAAACTTCTTTTGCCAAAGCCTTCGTAAAAATGTCTACAAACTGATTTTGGATCTATAAAATTCAAGATGAATTTCCTTGTTATTACCAACTCCCTAATGAAATGATACCTTGTATCAATATGCTTGCTCCTTTTATGAAAAACATGATTTTTAACAAAGTTATGGCTGAGTTGTTGTCACAAATAAATTACGCAGACTTCCTCTTGTTTCTATTGTAAATCTTCATTTGTGTAGCAATGAAGATGGAGAGGGAACAAAGTGAAGATGATGATGCATAAACCAAAGGAGAAACCTCCAAGGTAATGATGGGCTCAATGATGCTCCTTTATTTTCTTTTTCATGTATGTGTACCTCTTATTTCAGTACATGTACTTTCTTTTCGATTACATCCCACATCTTGTGTGAGAATATTTAAAATTCCTTATGAATAAAACATTGAATTGTGAAATTGAGTTGTGTATTTCTTTCGCATTTTTGTTTTTTGATATGGATTGTATGATGAACTAAACAACCCAATAATATAATTTAATGTCTCAATCATGAAGGAAAGAACATTAAAGAATACCGTAACATCCAAAGTAATGAACTCGATTTCGTAATCTGCAGTCATGATTGCTGCTCCAAAACCTAACACTTCATCTATTATGCAATTTGGTATCTTCATCAAGGAAACACAGTTGTCCTTTGGGGCTTTTTGTTCTATGATGCCCGCTAAAAACAACCCACTTGAGACCCAAAAACAACCTAGGATTAGTTAGGAAAATTATGGAATAATTTTTTTGTTTAAAAGAGTGTTCAACCAAGTTACAAGACAACAGTTGTCACAGATAAGGTTCTAGATCAATTCTAATCTACTAGACTATAATTTTATTTTGTTAACATTTATTAGAGATTACAAGGTCCAAAATAAAGGGGTTAGAAGATTCAATTAGGTTAAGAGGGTAATTCCTCACCATACCCACTCTCTAACATGCTTTAAAGATTCAACTTGATTTTACCCAAAATTAACACATTAAAAATTTCCCTAAATCATTCCCATTGGATAGGAAATTTCCTCACCTTTCCAGTGATATAAATAAGTCCTCCTAACTCCTCATATTTTTCAAGTTATGGGTCGGTGGCCTTGGGGTGAAAATTTTCCCCAAGAGTGGGCCTGCGGGCCCAAGGGAGAAATTTTTCCCCAAGGGCGGGTCGGTGGGCCGCGGGGAGGAAACTTTCCCCATGGATGGGTCTGTGGGCCGCGGGGAGAAAATATTCCTAAGAGGTGGAAAACCACCTTTGCACCCGCGCTCTCGCGAGTCTGTGAGGGACATGTGGCATCTCCTAAGCCAACAGTGAAAAGTGGGGCGGCGGGGAGAAAATTTGTTTAAGACCCCGATGGGTAAAAAGGGTAACATTCACCCGCACCTCCGCCGATACCTCGCGATGCCACGTGGTAGATCCTGATTGGCTCCGAGCAACAGAGAAAATTTGGAAAATTTTACTAAAATTTTCAGAAACACAAAAAGGAAAAAAAGGACCCACTTCTCCATCGTTGCCTCACGACGCCACGTGGCAGGTTTTGATTGGCTATGGGCGGTAAGGCGGGGGGAAAATTTGGAAAATTTTCCCAATTTTTTTCTGGAAGCACTAAGTTGAAAAGGGATCCGCCCCTCCACCGACACCTTGTGGTGCCATGTGGCAGCCTCTTATTGGCTGGGGCGGCTGGGAAAATTTGGAAAATTTTCCCAAAAAAATTTCCAAAGCTCTAAGGGAAAAATTCAGGTGCCACGGGCCCGCTTTAGAAAATTTTTCAAAAATAATATATTTTTTTACACTTAAAATTATTTTTTTGACGTCAAATGAAGAAAAACTTCAGAAGGCCATAACTTTTGATAGAGAGCTTGGTTTTGGGAAAACAAGGACTTTCTGGAAATCTCTCAACGTCCTCTTTACACAGAATCATTAAATTTTGATTTTGATAAAATTTAAGGAGTAACTTTGTGGAAAACGTTCGCAAACTTTTGCAGTGTGAACTAGTAATTTTAACTTATAAAATTTTGTTCAAATTTGTCATTCTTTCTCCTTCAACATGTCAAACAGACATGGAGGTTTCCATTAGGAAAGTGTTAGGATATATAACAAGTGTAAAATTTTTGGTTTGATCTGCATTTCGAAATTACAAGTTTCTTTTTTACAGCAAAAAGCCTGCAGATTTGCCTTGGCTCGATTGGAAGATTTTCAAGACATTTCCTAAGTGTTTTTAGTTTCATTTGGGATCATTTTGTCCTTGTTAAGTCCAAATGATTATTTCATTTGCCTCTTATCTATTTGCAGGGTTATTTGAACATTTGATAAAGGAATTTTACAAAGTATACAAAGTGAATTGAAAGAAGTGTATACATTTATAGAACATAAATTTACTATCTCTTTTGCTATGAAATAAAACATTGAATTCATTCTATGTGTGTCATAAATAGTTTTCTTTCTTTCAATCAAACATTAAAACAAGAATGCAGTTTCTATTCTTTCCAAAATCATATATTATAAACAAGGCAGAATAATACATTTTCTCCTCACATGTTTCACTTTTCCACTTTCCAAATAGGGATTTCATAGTGCATGTTAAACACATATTTCCAATGGAAATGATATCATATGAACAAGGTAAACACTTCAATTAATTCAAATGAAACTCTTACAACTTTCTTTCCATTTGATTTCAAAATACAACATACAAAATACGTATCATTCTTTCACATTCTTTCCAAAAATAGAATACGAGTATAATTCAACTTTTATTTTCAATACAAAGTATCTTTCCATTACAATTAATATACGAGATCATCCATTTCAAAGTGGGAAAGGGTTACAATAAGATTTCATTTCACAAGGGACTGTCAAACTATTTTTTCTCGGCTCGAAAGCAACATGCAATTTTCTCATTCCTCCAATTTGGTCACAACAAGAGTAGGGAAAGGCAACGCTCTCCACCCAACCAAGACATCCAATGAAGAGGAGAAACCATCCTTCTTCATTTGGCCCCGAGCCCCAACCACAATGCAATAAAATATGTGATCCAACTCATGGCAACAATAGGTTTCCACAAACACACAAGCATCATTTTCACAATAAAAACACAATCCAAAATAGAATGTAGTTTTACAACTACATTAAAGCATGAAAAACATTATGCGAGGCTTCATCAAGCAAGCCAAATGAGCAAAAACTATGGGGGATGCTTCTTATGCCTCCCAAAAGGGGAAATGGGTATCACCACCTGAATTACAAACTACCAAAATATAGTATATCAAAATCCTGACATTCCTTATGCCTCCCCAAAGTACCCCTTATTCCTCACATTTCCTTATGCCTCCCCAACCTCTTATGGCACCCCATAACAAGTAAAGAAATGCAAGCTATTTCTTTGTAAGGTAGAACTTGAATCCAACTCCCTCCACCCTTATACCTCCCTAAAACACACTTGTGCCTCCCACAAAATAAACCCCATAGTCTTCTCCTACACCATTCCTAGGCCATCTACCTAATGGCCCACAAACATGCCAAAACATTCATACATTAACATATACATTCATAAAAGAAGAGTATTTCAAGAGCCAAGATCTACCTTTCCATGATGGAGTTGTTCTACGTTCCAAAACAACAAGCTTTATCCCAATGCAAGTAGTCCAAATCAACCAAGCACAAGCATGCAACAATGTTTCAAAAATTTTTTGAAAAGCAAGAGCTCCAAAACAAGCAAGGACTTCACCCAAAAATGAAGTCTCCAAAGTGAAGCAACCCATAACAAGGAAATAAATTTGAATTTTATAGAAGATGGAAGGGAAGAGGATGATGCGGATCCATGTAGGATGCCACATCACACATCCTCAACCCCAACCCCAAAATTCAACTTCATTCTCCAATGCATAATAAATAGGTGGGTGAATTAAAATGACAGTTTACTTACAAACTCAAATCCAACCCACACCCCAAAGGACTGAAATTAAATCATGTAAGAAAATAAAATTAAAACCTACAAATTGTATTCTCAAAAAACATTATAAAAGTCAAATTTTAACTCTCCAACCATAGGTATTGTTGGTAAATAAATTTAAGAGGTATGGGACAAGTTTAACTTGTCCCACAAACCTTCAAAATCAGCCTCCAAGGATAAATTTGAATTTTCAAGACAATGAAGTGTTTCATACTCAAAAGTTAACTTACACATCACTTGCACATCTCTTACAACACTTTAATTCAAGGCCAAAACTCTATTAATTATTTTCTCATGATATCTTTTAATTAATTTATATTAATACAACATTTAATAAATAAAGAAAGGGGCAAATGCATCACAAAATAAACACATGCAACATTAAACAAAAGGGTCAAATAAATAAATACACATAACCCCTTGGTCACATTTAAAGGTGATCCCCCATGGGAATCCCTAACACACACAACATGCACAAAAAATACTAGTTGTCATGGTGACCTTGTTGAATTCATCTAGAATTCCAATGTGGTTGGTCTCCAATCCCCCGATGTTTGTTGTGATATTTTAACCTGCAAAACACAAATACCTCCTTGACCTCGTGGCCATATCAGAACATCCAAAATAACATAAATAAAATTTCAAGATCATCTAGATATATGAATCACAACAACATCCAAGCAACCAACAAGATCATTTGTAATTTTACTCAACAACTATATCATCATCAAATAATTTCCATTTCTAGGTCTACTCACAATATCCAAATATCACATGTCCGAACAACATCCATAATATAACCATGTCAAACAATATATCAACATCAATATTCAAAATGTCTCTAATAATCATCATGCATCATAACTGAATCAAGTCAACAATAATCCATGATCTAACATCTAACATCATACTATAATAAAGTCCATAATCATGTCCATAATATAATCAGTAGTATCATGATCAGTATCAAAAGGTGTCAAAGGGAAGTGGGCACTATACTTTTCTTGTGAGATAAAAACTTTACCTTCGATTGTTGAACTTTAATGACCAAAAAATAATGCATAAGACCAACATTTGTCATCTCAAACTCCTTTTTCATGGCTGATTTGAATGAATCTATAGATATATTTCTAGTAGTGATCAAATCATCTACGTATAAACAAATAATTAAAATTTTTCCTTGCTCATTTATCTTGGTGTATAAGGTATGCTCATTATTGCTCCTATTGAAACCATTCTCAATCAAATAAGAATCTATTTTGTTGTACCAAGCTCTAGGTTCTTTCTTGAAACCATAGAGTGATTTCTTCAATCTGTATACTTTTCCTTCATGACCTTGGGGTCTCATAACCTTTTGGCTTATTTACATAAACTTCCTCTTCAAGGAATCCATTTAAGAATGTTGATTTAACATCCATTTGATAAATAGGCCATTTTTTTAGATGCAATTGCTAAAACCATTCTCACTGTATCCAAACGTGCTACTGGTGCAAACATTTCATTGTAATCCACTCCATATTGTTGCATAAAACCTCTTGTTACTAGCCTTGCTTTTGTGTTTCGTACTTTTCCATCAGCATTGTATTTGGTTTTGTAGACCCACTTGAATCCTATCATGTCCTTTCCTTTTGGAAGATTCATCAACTCCCATATCTAATTCTTTTCTATAGCATTGATCTCATCATCCATGGATTTTTCCCAAACTTCATTCTTTATAGAATCTTCATAATATATTGGATCTATGCACTGAAAAAATAATGTAAATATAGAATTCTTGTTTTCCACTACGCAGGACTATTTGATGCAGGTTTGTTTTGTGGTGATGGAGTAGCTTTTGGTGTGTCTCTATTGCATGGCTGAAGATGGCTAAAATCTTGGTGACCTCCTGAATGTAGATGGAGGTGTAGCTTGTGCTACAATTTCGATGCATGTCCAAGATTTGTAGATACATTACCTTGTTGCTCTAAAGTTTCATCTGCCATATCATCATGCAGAATAGTTGTTGCTATACTCATTGTTTTCTCTATACTTCCATCCCATGCTTCATTCTCAATAAATTGTACATCCCTACTGATCACAACCTTTCAAGTGACTGGATTGTATAACTTGTAAGTTTTTGTTCTCATAATACCCAACAAAAAAACAATTTTCTCCTTTCTTTGTCTAACTTTTTCCTTAGCTCATCAGGTACATGTGCATACACTACACAACCAAAAACTCTGAAATGTGAAAAATTATGTTTCCTGTTAGTCCATGCTTGTTGAGGAACCATGTTCCTAACAAGTTTCATTGGACACCTGTTCAAAATATAAACAGAAGTTACTACTGTTTCTGCCCAATAATCATTTGGAAGGTGTTTTCCTTCAACATGCTTCTTGCCATCTCCATGATGGTTCTATTTTTCCTCTCTACCACACCATTCTGTTGTGGTGTATACCTAGTAGTAAACTTCTTGTGTATACCATGATATCTACAAAAATTCATAAACTCATTAGAAACATACTCACCTCCTCCTCTGTTCATTATGAGAACTTTGATGTAGTATCCACTTTGCTTCTCCACTAATGCCTTGAATTGTTGAAATGTATCAAAGGCATCTGATTTATTTCTCAAAAAATAAACCCATGTCTTCCTTGTGTAATCATCAATGAATGTCATAAAATAAGTACAACCTCCAATAGAAGTTGTCTACATAGGTCCACATAAATTTGAGTGTACAATCTCAAGTGGTGCATTTTCTCTTGTTGTTTTGCCAACTGAGAATGAATCTCTATGTTGTTTCCCCAAAATACAACCTTCACATACCCTTTCTGGTTTTTGAATCAATGGAAAACCTTTAACCATATTCTTTCTATGAAGTAAATTCAAACCTCCAAAATTCAAATGTCCATACCTTAGATGCCAAAGCCATGATTCATCCTTCATGACTGAATGAAAAGTTGATTGTGTTCCTTTAACACATGACACAGTTGTAATTGCATAGGAACCAACACGGGAATCACTGCTGCTACAGACCTTGACTGACATTTGATTTGTATTAGCGTAGGACTGTTACCTTAGCACATGATCTGGTCTATTTGAGCATGAGAATCAGCAAATGGCTTATTTAATTTGGCGCATGAACATTCTTTGTGAAATTTTGCTGATTTTGAAGCAAACATATATGATTTCTTTCTTTTTCTAGGTTGTAAAATCAATGGAAACATATTATTACCTGCTCATCTTCACTTTTGCAATCATCTCGAGTGCTAGGATATTTATCCACAATCACACACTCATTGTCTTCCATATTGATTTTGTATCCTATTTGTACCATGGTTGTCCGATACTATAAGGTTATGTTTCAAACCTACAACATAGTAAACATCTTGCATACTTGTTTTCTCCCTTGTCTTGTTAGAATACTAACCGTGCCTTTTCCTTTCATATTATATTTTTAACACATATTGTTATTTCTAAGAGTTACATCACTCTTAACTAAATCATCCAAACTAGAAAACAAATCTAGATTACCCGTCATGTGATTACTATAACTCGAATCCAAATACCATACATCACATGGACACTCTTTTGAAAAATTACATTCAATAGGGGATAAAGAAGGTATTTCTTGGTCAATCCTTGTGAATGCAATAAAATAGGTTTAGAAATAGAACTTTCCAACCTGATTTTGATTTTGCCTCTCCCGATCATATTATATTTTTCTTGCAATCATAAGCGTAGTGCGCATACTTTTTTACAATAATGGCAATGAACATGAGACTTATCTTGTATCATGACCATAACTTTGTTCTTGATCTTGTCCTCTTCCACTTGAGCTTGATGAACCATTCCGCGTCCTCTAGATGGACTTCTTCCTCTACCTCTTAGGCTAAAACTACCTCATCTTTTGCCAAGACTACCCGATGTCCGAGATGAAAAATCCCGATCTACACTTGCATGTGCTCTATTCATCCTCTATTCATGATTGATTAGTGATGCATGCAACTCATCAAGTAGAAAAGCAGGACTCAGATCCTTAGTTTCTTCAATAAGAACAACTAAACGATCAAATTTCGTAGGCAAACTTCTAAGTAAATTTTTAATAATCCTTCTATCTTCAAGATTCTCACAATGGGATTTGATTTGATTGACTAAGCCAAATACATAAGTAAAAAATGATTCTATACAATCGAATATTTTATTACTAAATTCTCAAAATCACTATGAAGTAATAGAGCTATTTAGCTTCAGTAGTTTTACTTTCTCCTACCTTGATATGCAACTTGTAATTGTTCCCATGCAATCTTTGCTTGTAGCTATTGCCACTCTTGGAAGAATGATTTCATGCATTTCTGATGAATTTAGAAAAGAGATTTATCATCCTTCTTTTGGAACTCCTTCAAAGTATATTTCTTTTCCCGAGAAAGTGCAAAGTATATGTTGTTGCATCTGCGAGCTCTGTGTACCCACAATTCAACAATCTTCCACACATCTTGAGATCATCGAATAGCGCCTTCATGGTCAAAAACTAATATTCATAATTCTTTCCATTAAATTCCAATGTCGCATGCTCGATGTAGAAGCCAATATAGCTTGCTACCAATTTAATAAGTTGTTGGAGTAACCTCGCTATGATACCAATTTGTAGAAAATCTATACCTACAACAAAGAACAACATAAAATAAAATAAATAGAACAATTAATTAACTTTCATAAATAGAAGAATATTCGAACCAACATTGTTGTGCGTAATCTCCATTAATAAAAGCTCCATCATACTCAGAGCTTCAGCTCTTTATAATCAAGTTGTGTGTGCATCTATGTGCTTTCAATGCACATCCTCACTTGCTTATGTAGATTTCACACCTCTGTGTGTGCATACAAAGCAATTACAATTGTTTTTATTTAAATAGAATAACTCACCCACTAACAACTCTTCAACTGAGAATTCTAAATTTAAAGTCATGCTTTAAAATAGCTGCATGTTGTGCATGAATTAAAGCAGATTTATTTGAATTAAATCTAATCGTAAAATTAAGATAAAGATGAGTTAACTAAAGCAAACTAAAAAAAAAAATCTATTTTTAATATTCCTACAAAGCTATGGTTGGAATTACATGCATATTTACAACACATGATAACTAAGCATACTTTCACAAAATTGGTCCGAAATCATATGAAAACAAGAACAACAAAAGCGTTACATATTCATTGGGTATTTGAGAAAACTAAAGCTTGAAAAGCTTACCATTTAATCAGGTTGACCTAAGAAGCTAGTGAAGCCATGAAATGTAAGGTAGGAATGTGCTAAACTATAGAATCAAGAATAGTTGTGGTAAGAAAATGATGAGACGACCGAGGATGAGATGTTCCTTGCATTGCAGAAATAGCAGAGAGGCATAAGCATTGAAGCATGTGGAACAACGTTGCCATTATAGTGGCGACTCCCATTAGAAGGCGTATAATCAGCAAGGTTTTGCCATAGAGCACAATTCAATGTAGCAACCATAGTCATAGAGACCCCATTCCTGTTGAGAGAAGAAATAATATCAAATTGTTTTAAATGCACCTTCAATATTTTGCATTAAACTAAAAACACAATGTAAGTATAACATCAAAATAGTTCTTTCTGTTGTCTATTACCTATGTGGCATTCATTCCAACTGTCGTAATCTTTAGAAGCTCCAGGGAAGAAGGAGACGCAAGCGAGAGCATGGATCAATCTTGTCCATTGGGATCCCGTTCGAATACCCAAACCCCTTCATATTAACAATATATACCCTACAAAATTGCTAAAAATACCTTGCATTGAGCATGCAAAACTAAAAACAAGAAAATTAAAAATAAAAAACTAAAAACTAAATCAAAATTGTCATTTAGGTAGTCAAATTTGTCGAGTCCGTGAATGTCCATTAAGCCCCTTCCCATAGGGGAACACCTACGACATAAAAACATATATTGATAATAATTATCAAAATGAACCATGAGTATCATTTCCAATTGTTTATAATCGTAAACATGACTGTTGTATTCTAGTTAGCATGCAAATAAAAGGTGCAGACATGAGGATTTCTATTATGTTTTGGTTATTATTATTATTACCTTGACTCGATGTCCTATTGTGGACCTTGATGGTAATTTAAGGATATGATGATGATGATCTAGAATAGTTACCTTGTTACAAACTGATTGTTATGTCATTACTATTGTTGTATTGTTTAGGCTCTGGTCACTCTTTATTGGATCCCTAGACCTTGATATCGTAATAAAAATTAAACATTTCTAGATGGACATTGATACACTCATTTTACTTATTGGATAGACAGTACATACATGTTATACTTGCGACATGATGTGACTATTGCAGTAAATTTATATGCTTGATTCCTATATCAGTATTCGATGTTCTAACTGTTACTACTGTATGGATGTATTAGACGTGAATTATGGATATTTCTAGATGATTGTTGATGTTGTGATCTTAGTGCAAATTGATGGATTGTTATAATCGAAATGTTAGAAAATTAAACAATTGGTGAATTACTTGATTCTAACATTGGTTTAATTATGATATTCAATGATGTAAATTGTTATGTATACATGCATGTGTTTTATTATTTCGACATCATTAATATGGCCACGAGGCCAGAAAGGTATTGTTGGATTTTGCAGGAAATTATAGCACAACAAACTACGGGGGATAGGAGACCAACAACGAAGGAATGTGGGGTATTGGCAATAGGTCACCATGGCAACTCGTGTATTCGTATGTTGTGTATTATTGTTGATTGTTGGAGGTCCCCATTGGGGGTGACCTCAATAGTGACCTTGGGTAAGTTTGTGATTTTGTCTTGTTGATTTTATTTTTGTGAGTTTTTATTTTTATTAGTATGTGGAGTCACTTTATTATTATTGTTTAACACCCCTCTTAAGTTAATTAAAATTGTTTAACTAGTGTTAATTAGGATGTGACAAAAGGGGGAATAAATGTGAGTTGGTAGCTTTAATATGTGTATGGGATGAGAATGAATTAAATTGGTTTGAAGTAGTGTGTACTCAATCTCTCATGTGAAATTCGGATTTTGACTTTCTAGGCCATTTTGGTGACTTGTGGGACAAGTTAAGCTTGTCCCACACCTCTTAAAGTGACCCACCCACTAGGCCTATGATGTGAGGGACTTATTTTAGGTCCTATTTTGTGTTTTTATGGAGGAAAAGAGAAATTATGTGCACTTTTCTTACATGGGTATTTAATTTTGTCCTTAAGGGGTGTGGGTTGGGTTGAGTGTGTAAGAGGGTGGTCTTTTCCCCAACCACCAATTTATTATGCTTTGGGGTTTGGGTTTGACCTTGGTGATGTGGGTTGGAGGAGAGATGATGTGGCATCCTACATGGAGCCACATCACCCCTCTCTCCCTCTTTTCTATTTATTTCATTTTGTGTGAGGATTTGGGGGTTACTCATTTTTTTTTTTTTGGGAATGCTTGTAATTTTGGAGAGCTTGCTTGAGAATGGAGCTTGGAGTGGATGGTGGTTTCTTAGGAATTTGGAAGGCTTGGAGCTTGTTGTGTATTGATACTCTTCATTTGTGAGGTAGATCTCTACCTTTGTTCTTACCTTGTTATTTTGTTGTGCTCTTATGTGTAGATGTTGATCCTTACTTTGGTTATGCTTGTTGGAAATAGACTTGATTCTTAGGTTGTGGGAGAAATGGAAATGGGGGTAAAAATTTGAGGGAGGCATAAGAGAAATGTTATTGGGATTTTAGGAGGGAGTTGGGTTGGGATGTCCACCTTGTTGATAAATATGTTTTGTATTTATCTTGCTATTATCTTGAGGGAGGCATAAGAGTGAGGGAGGCATAAGAGTATGGAGGAGGCATAAAGGGGTCTTTGAGGGAGGCATAAGAGTGTTGTGTGTATTGTGATGAAAATTTTGGAGGCTCATAGGTGGACACCCAAGCCCTTGGGAGGCATAAGAAGAACCCCCATGTTCCTTTCTCCTCCATGGCTTTAGCATGAAGCCTTTGTGTTTTGATATTTGTTGATTTGTTGTAAATAAATTGGTATTGTGTTATTTTATGTTTTGTCTTGATTGAATGTGTGTGTGGAAGCCATTTTGAGTTGCCCATGGTTGTCTAAATAACCCTCATTGCTTCCTTGTTGGGGCTCGGGGGCCAATGAGGAAGAAGGCTTCTCTCCCTCATTGGATATTTTGGTTGGGTGGAGAGTGTTGCCTACTCCCCCATTTTGTTTGTGTGCTTGATTCTTGATGAAGATGGTGGAGTTCAATGAAGATTGTTCATAGTGCCTTTTAAGAGAATGGAGAAGACATGTAAAGTTACATCTTGTTTTATTATGAGTTTACTTATAAATTTTACCAATGGGACTTTGGAATGAAATATTGTATGTTATGGTTAGATCTTGCAAATGGGTTATTTGGACTTGCATTGCTTCAAATGAAATGTGAACTTGTATTGGTTTTACAAAAAAAGAATAAGATCCTCACAATATACTTTGTCCTTTGGAGTATGAAAAATATGTTTGAAAGGATTATTATTATTGGGTGAAACTAAATGTTGATCTCTTGCATTATTGACAACTTGTTGAATGAGAAAATGAAAAATAAAAGAAAGGCTTTCAAATGTTGTCATACCTTCTTTTACCCAAGTGAATGTGCATGAAGGAATTAAATAAATGGTTTTCTACAATCTAGCTCCTTTTTACAATAAATTTGTTCCAAGTAAATGAATTTAATTACAACTAAATATACCCTTAGATCATTATAAATAAATTTGAATGATATGGTTTATTCACAAATGGGCAAATAACCAAAACAAATTAACTTTAATACTCATGTGTAATTAATTTTTAGTCATATAAACATTAAATCAAATTTATCTTATTACACTAATATGCAAATTTTGTGTTTTAATGAAAAACATAATTAAAAGAAAATAATTTAAATTTCCAATTTATAAATACAATAAAAATATTAATTACATAAGATATTATTAATATATATTAATTTTTATATATTAATAATATATGAGATTATATTCTAGATTTACAATAATAATATATATACATTATCATAAAATATATAAATATATATTATATATAAATATATATATATATATATGTATATAGATATAATATATATATATATATATATATATTATATATATATATATATATATATATATATATAAATGGAAATATATGTAAATTTATTATTTATATATAAATTATTAATAAAAGTATAATATAAAAAGTGATAAAACCGTATATAGTTGTTAATTTGTAAAAGAGGAAACAAATATTAAATTAAGTTTTGTTTTTAAGGCTTTTGAAATTTACCAAGGTGGAGGAAGTTTGTTTTAAATGTATAAATAATTTTAAAAAAGAAAGAAAGTGGCGGCCAAGTTGTTTTACCACTCCATATAGGAAATGTTTTTAAACCACCCCAAACTCTAAGCCTCCATACAACCGAACCAAATCCTTACCTTTATTAATTTTGCGGCCCCTCCAAATAGTTTTTTTTAATGCGGCTAATACACTTTTAGTCGGCTCTAGTTGGTATATATATATGTGTATATATAATAGACCATATATATATATATATATATATATATATATATATATATATATATATATATATATATATATATATATATATATATATATATATTATCATAAATTATATATATTAAGATGAAATAGAATTAGATGTATATTAATTTATATACATAGTTAATGTTTATAAAATTGTATTTGTAATCGAATATCATTTAAAATGGGTATTAAAGATAAGGAAATATATTAAAAATATATAAATACATATATATGTATATATATATATATATAATATATATATATATGTATAATCACATATTTAAATGGTATATTCACAGAGTGATTATTTTCGGGTCTGCAATATAAATAAATTTCTGGTATTACTCAGAATGAAATGGGTAAATACCCACAACCCGATTTTGGGTAATAAGATACAAATCAAACAAATAAAAAAAAAAAAAAAAAGAGAGAGAAAAGAAAGAGAGGGTTTGATAAAACATTTATATTTTTGTGTATATACACATGCCTACATCAAGATTCATGTTGTATTTCCCTCTTCAAAACCAAGAACAATGGGCAAAAATCCATAACCCAAGTGAAGAGAAATATCTCTCAAAGGAAGTACAAACAATGGGTAAAATGATATTTGGAAACAGAGAAAACCCTAGGAGAGGGATTTAAAACTAGCTCATGGTGTGCATTCACTACCAAGAGCTTGAGCTTCCTTCCATGGCCTCCCTTCTTCCTTAATGCAAAAAAACAAGAGAAATGAGAAGATAGGTTAAGAAATGAGTATGAGAAAACCCATAAGGATTTCTAGGGTTTATTTAGTGCAACCTAGATCTAATGGCTTTAACTTTGCAAGAGAATAGATCCAATGGTTTAGGATGAACCCTACATCACTTAAGTGATGGGGTATTTAGGTGGAATGAAATAAATAAAATGAGGTGTGTGTAATGTTAAATAAATGAGGGTTAGACTAAGTAAATAAACCTTGTCCTTTTAAATAATGAATAATAATAATATGCATGTCTTTATTATTGGGGCATTTTAAAATTAGTATTCTTGTCTAATTTAATTTAAAATTTATTTATGGCCCTTAAATAATAATTTTAAAGGAGATTAATGGAATAGAGCAATTAAAAGCAAGATGAGAAATATTATTGAAATATTGAAGCTTAGTAAGAAAATTTAAATCATGATTGAGTTTTGGAATGGAGTCAATATTAATCGGTCATTGTTTGAATTTCAGTCTACCTTGAAAATTGTATAAAACATTATTATCAAGAATTTAATTTAATTCCGATGAATGTTATTGTCGTTACCTTTTAAAAAAAAATATTCCATAATTTTCACTGTTTGTTATCGGGTTTATCGTGTTTTCTTGTTGAGAAAAATATGGGCGTTACACTTGGTATCAGAGCCGTGGGTTCAACGCTTGGACCCTAGGCCGACTTTGAAACCCGCAAACTAGTTAACAAAATTTGAACCGCCATAATTAAAATAATAATAAAATAATAAATTTGTTTGAATTATTGTACTCACTAATGGCGTTTTGTCAAACTCGGGTAACTGAAAATGTTAAATTAAATTAATATTTTTGTGAACTTCTAAGTGTAGCGGAACTTGTTACTACTTAGAAAATATGTTGTTTGATGAGTCCTAACTCATATTTAAGTTCTATGATGTGATAAATCCACTGAGACCCTTCCTTGTTGGAATGATAAAATTTTATGGTGTGACTCTTGTGGCCTAGTGCTAGTGGTTGTGTTCGGGAGTCTAACAAAATAAATTAAAAG
Organism: Taxus wallichiana var. yunnanensis; assembly: GCA_018340775.1. NCBI lineage: Eukaryota > Viridiplantae > Streptophyta > Pinopsida > Cupressales > Taxaceae > Taxus > Taxus wallichiana. The sequence continues at coordinate 998,659,444 of CM031242.1, read as the reverse complement.
TTGTTTAGTCATCTAAAGCTCCTTTTTTTTTTTCCTTCAATGGTTAGACGAGCTAGTTTGGTTGCCGCTTTGGCGACTTAATCCCCGTGTGAGTAACTAGATATTAGGTCTTGGTGTTGCTTTTGATCCATCTTTGCGTATGTGTTATTAGAACAAAGCTCGAGGTATAGTACCCCTATTAGCGGCCATAAAGGGCTGCAAAGTGATTGTGATGTTGACTTTTTTGTATTTTATATATTTGTAAATTGGTGTTATTTTATTAAGGACCAGCATTTTTTTTATGATTGGATTGAGAAGCTCTGAGGCTCTTTTAGTTATTTATATTTTTATTTTGCGAGAATTTTCAGACATTGCAATGCGGCTACTTAGCCACTTTCCTTGATTGCCAATATTTCTTGGATTTTAATTTGATTGGTGACTCAGAGCTTCGTTTATCTATTGGCTACTTAGCTAAATGTTACGTGATTCCTTCTTGCATGTTGTTGAGTTGGTTCTACACTTTGGTTGTATTGTGACATTTTGTCGTATGGGGGTACACCCTAGGTGCCTTGAATGTCTTCTTAGGTGCTTTAAGTTATGCCTTAGTTTTAGAAAGATGAAACCTTGAGTGTGTCTAGGATCTGGAGAGTTCGTTGTGTAGTGCATTCTAGTTGGTAGCTTGATAGCGGTGATAGTGACCCTCTTACAACCTAGTAAGAGATTTTATCCTCGTCAGAGTAGATGTGTTTAGTTATGGGCTTATGGATTGTGTTAGGATCGGATTGACTCTTGGTTGATTGTATATTTTAAGTGGATAAATGTTTGGTTGGTAGTGACATTCCATCGATGGCATGCTAATTTGTATCATGGTTTCCTTGTTTCTTTATAGAAGGTATTGACTGATGGATTGTATGTATCTTGGTAATTATGATTAGACGTAAGCCCATCAGGAAATGTGATTAATTAAGTGTGCTTTTTTTTTCTCTCATTGACCTATAAATAAGTCTACCCTTGCCTTAAATTTGTATATTGTTATGAATAAAACTATATGACCTATTAGTCTTTGGATTACGTGGAGACACTTATGGATGTTGTTGGGTCTTTTGTCCTTGCTCTTAAGAGATGTTAGTTTGGTGGATCTTAATATTTTAATCTCGGTGGTGTTTATATTGTGTTTCTTCTTTTAAAACTATAACTCTTGGTCATAGAGTCCATGGTTGGATAGATTAGTTGATTGTCCTCTTGCATTGATGATCTCTAATGGGAATGTGGAGTCCTTGGAGTAAGATTTGCATTGTCATCTTGTTTCTTGGTTGGTGGTATCTTGTGGAAATATGGGTGTTGATTTGAAAACTTTCCTTATCTTATTATGCGAGTAAAATGTTTGAGCCTAAACAACAAACATTGTTAAACCTCATAAATTTGTAAAAGTAAATATGCCTCTTTAATGGGTCTTCCTTGTAACTTCTTTTGAGACTTGTATAGACCCACTAGGAATGTTTAATGATGCTTGTAACTATTTGGTAAACCCTTTAAATATTGGTGTGATACATGTTGAATGATAGATTCCTAGTTCTTACAAAATTAATGATGTGTTTGTTATGTTGAACATCTCTTGTTCCTATAGAATTAAAAATGTGATGAGTTAATTCATCTCTCTCTCCCCTAAAAGTAATAATGTGATATGTTTTAATCTTCCTTCCCATTAAAATTTAATTGATAAGATGACTCACCCAAACACCATAAAACTATAATTGAGGAAATTTGACCTTGAAACTTAACAAATAAACTGGGACATAGAAAAAGGAAAATGGTCCTTGTCATAACCTTGGTAGATTAATAGAAGAAATAAAAGATATGTAGAAGAATAGATAGGAAACTTTGTCCATCTACCTTACCTAGGAGTAAAAATAAATACTTTTTCCACCTATACAGAATGATGAGATATCATACCCCCTTAGTGGCACTCCTTATAACGCAAACATGTGATAACATAATAAAAGGAAGATTTTTAATTGAAAAAAAAATCATAAGGAATGTGCTTAGCAAGAAAAACTATAAATTTTGACTTAATAGTTGGTTTATATAATGAGTAAGATTTATGTGTATTAAGTGCAATGTATAGTTGAACCTCTAGTTCTGCCACCTACCTGGAATTATGTAACACCTTGTTGATAGTAATGTGTTCTAATTGTCAGTAGTACTCCCTTGTTCATAGGCGTATGTGCTTTCCCTTGTAGGAGTTAGGTATTCGTACCCTTGTTTCCTCATAGCTCGATGAGCGTGAGTTGTGGCCTTTTAGGATTGGGTCTTGTCTCTTGTTTTTAAGGAAAGAAGCCTCCTTGTGTGTTGATTTATTCCTTGGTGACCTAGGTTATTGTAATTTTAAGGCAACATATGTTAAGGATATGACATAACTTTGGGAAGTCCTCTTTCCTTCGTATTTTCTTGTGGCACTTGTTGTTGTTGCCCCTTTTTTTTCGTTGGGAAGGAAAGTGCAAGTTATTTCCGTAATTGTTACTTGCTTTTGGTATGAGGCACTTTTGGATTGTAGTTGGACCCCTCTTGTTACTTGTTCTTCCCTCTAGCTCCTCGAGTGCGCTTTGGTGTTATGATTTATGCATGTACTCTTTTATGGTTACTTAGAGCTTGAACAAGAGTTAAGATAAATAAATTCCATTGTGTTATAATGAATGGTGCTTCTTGTATTGGTATGTTAGTTTCTAGTGGAAATATTATCTAAATGTTTGACGTTTCTAAATCAGGATAGTGTTTTGTGTTCGATCTTGAATGTAAAATAAAGTTATAGAGACCTTATGGTCATGTTTTCCTTAGTATTACCATGAAAATTTGATTGTACCCTCTCAAGTTATATAAGTGCTTCCCTTGAATAGTTTTCTTGATTGTAAATGTTTTTCTAAATTAAGGGTCCTTCTTCTTGTCAAACCTCATCTTGTGTGATCTCAAAATTGTGAGACCTTTGGGTAGACATGTTTCTCGTACAAAATCTTGGTCATGGTTGAGTTTTCGAGCCTTGTCTAAATAACGAACTTTGAAGCATAACTCAACCTTAGTGGAAACCTCAAATTTTGTTATTATAGTAAGTAGTATCCATGGAAAACTATGTGGTCATATCCGATTCATGAAATTCTCCTTGTTAGTACTTTACTTGGTGTTATTCTTGAGACTTCTGTGACCATTTCATGTTTTGATGCTATGTGTTGTAGCTTGGTTGATCACGTAGAGTTACTCTATAGAATTACATGTTTGCAACCTTACTTGAAGAAAATTTAGAACTCATCCCTTACAATCTTCCTTCTTCTTGTTAAATTGCATTGGGCCAAACTTGAGTTCTATAGACCCACACTTGTTAGAAGAAAATGAATTCCACAAAGGGCGTTATCCTATTTCTTTTGCATTTTTTCCTATCTCTTTCTCCGTGACTTCCAGGAGGAAGTCAAATCTAAGGGGAGGGGGATGTAATGCCCACTTCCCTTCGACACTAAATGAACCATGAGTATCATTTCCAATTGTTTATAATCGTAAACATGACTGTTGTGTTCTAGTTAGCATGAAAATAAAAGGTGTGGACACCAAGATTTCTATTGTGTTTTGGTTATTATTATTATTACCTTGACTCTATGTCGTATTGTGGACCTTGATGGTAATTTAAGGATATGATGATGATGATCTAGAATAGTTACCTTGTTAAAGACTGATTGTTATGTCATTACTATTGTTGTATTGTTTAGGCTCTGGTCACTCTTTATTGGATCCCTAGACCTTGATATCGTAATAAAAATTAAACATTTCTAGATGGACATTGATACACTCATTTTACTTATTGGATAGACAATACATACATGTTATACTTGTGACATGATGTGACTATTGCGGTAAATTTATATGCTTGATTCCTATATCAGTATTCGATGTTCTAACTGTTACTACTGTATGGATGTATTAGACATGAATTATGGATATTTCTAGATGATTGTTGATGTTGTGATCTTAGTGCAAATTGATGGATTGTTATAATCGAAATGTTAGAAAATTAAACAATTGGTGAATTACTTGATTCTAACATTGGTTTAATTAGGATATTCAATGATGTAAATTGTTATGTATACATGCATGTGTTTTATTATTTCGACGTCATTAATATGGCCACGAGGCCAGAAAGGTATTGTTGGATTTTGCAGGAAATTATATCACAACAAACTACGGGGATAGGAGACCAACAATGAAGGAATGTGGGGTATTGGCAATAGGTCACCATGGCAACTCGTGTATTCGTATGTTGTGTATTGTTGTTGATTGTTGGAGGTCCCCATTGGGGGTGACCTCAATAGTGACCTTGGGTAAGTTTGTGATTTTGTCTTGTTGATTTTATTTTATTTGTGAGTTTTGTATTTTTATTAGTATGTGGAGTCACTTTATTATTATTGTTTAACACCCCTCTTAAGTTAATTAAAATTGTTTAACTAGTGTTAATTAGGATGTGAAAAGGGGGAATAAATGTGAGTTGGTAGCTTTAATATGTGTATGGGATGAGAATGAATTAAATTGGTTTGAAGTAGTGTGTACTCAATCTCTCATGTGAAATTCGGATTTTGACTTTCTAGGCCATTTTGGTGACTTGTGGGACAAGTTAAGCTTGTCCCACACCTCTTAAAGTGACCCACCCACTAGGCCTATGATGTGAGGGACTTATTTTAGGTCCTATTTTGTGTTTTTATGGAGGAAAAGAGAAATTATGTGCACTTTTCTTACATGGGTATTTAATTATTGTCCTTAGGGGTGTGGGTTGGGTTGAGTGTGTAAGAGGGTGGTCTTTTCCCCAACCACCAATTTATTATGCTTTGGGGTTTGGGTTTGACCTTGGTGAGGTGGGTTGGAGGAGTGATGATGTGGCATCCTACATGGAGCCACATCACCCCCTCTCTCTCTCTCCTTTCTATTTATTTCATTTTGTGTGAGGATTTGGGGGTTGCTCATTTTTTTTTTTGGGAATGCTTGTAATTTTGGAGAGCTTGCTTGAGAATGGAGCTTGGAGTGGATGGTGGTTTCTTAGGAATTTGGAAGGCTTGGAGCTTGTTGTGTATTGATACTCTTCATTTGTGAGGTAGATCTCTACCTTTGTTCTTACCTTGTTATTTTGTTGTGCTCTTATGTGTAGATGTTGATCCTTAATTTGGTTATGCTTGTTGGAAATAGACTTGATTCTTAGGTTGTGGGAGAAATGGAAATGGGGGTAAAATTTGAGGGAGGCATAAGAGAAATGTTATTGGGATTTTAGGAGGGAGTTGGGTTGGGATGTCCACCTTGTTGATAAATATGTTTTGTATTTATCTTGTTATTATCTTGAGGGAGGCATAAGAGTGAGGGAGGCATAAGAGTGGATTGATTTCTTGAGGGAGGCATAAGAGTGGTGTATCTTCTTGGAGGGAGGCATAAGAGTGTTGTATGTATTGTGATGAAAATTTTGGGGGCTCATAGGTGGACACCCAAGCCCTTGGGAGGCATAAGAAGAGCCCCCATGTTCCTTTCTCCTCCATGGCTTTAACATGAAGCCTTTGTGTTGGAAACTTGTTGGTTTTGTTGTAATTTTGGAAATGTGTTTTTTGTTGAGTGTCTTGATTGAATGTGTATGTGGAAGCCATTTTGAGTTGCCCATGGTTGTCTAAATAACCCTCATTGCTTCCTTGTTGGGGCTCGGGGGCCAATGAGGAAGAAGGCTTCTCTCCCTCATTGGAATTTTGGTTGGGTGGAGAGCGTTGCCTACTCCCCCATTTGGTTGTGTTCTTGATTCATGATGAAGATGGTGGAGTTCAATGAAGATTGGTTCATAGTGCCTTTGAAGAGAATGGAGAAGGATATGTGAAGTTACATCTTGTTTTATTGTGAGTTTACAACTTATAAATTTTACCCATGGGACTTTGAATGAAATATTGTATGTTAATGGTTAGATTTTTCAAATGAGTTATTGGGACTTGCATTTCTCCAAATGAAATGTGAACCTTGTATTGGTTTGTACGAAAAGAATAAGATCCTCACATCTATACTTTGTCTTGGGAGTTGTATGAAAAATATGTTGAAAGGATTAGTGTTATTGGGTGAAACTAAATGTGGACTCTCTTGCATTATTGACAACTTCGTTGAATGAGAAAATGAAAAATAAAAGAAAGGCTTTCAAATGTGTGTCATACCTTCTTTTACCCAAGTGAATGTGCATGAAGGAATTAAATAAATCAATTCTACAATCTAGCTCCTTGTAATTACAATAGAAATTTGTTCCAAGTAGATGAATTTAATTACAAGCTAAATATACCCTTAGATCATTATGCAAATAAATTTGAATGATATGGTTTATTCACAAATGGGCAAATAACCAAAACCAATGTAACTTTAATACTCATGTGTAACTGATTTCTTAGTCATATAAACATCAAATCTCCAATGTTATCTTATTACACTAATATGCAATTTTGTGTTTTATATGAAAAAGAAACAAAAGAAAAGAATTTAAATTTAATATACGAATAAAAATATATAATTACATAATGATTATATTTATAATATATATATATTATATATGAATATATATTATATATATATATATATATATATATTATATTTATATTATATATATATATATATATAGTATATATATATAAAATATTAATATATATATATATATATATATATATATAATATATAAGTGGGACATATATGAAAAGTGACCAATTTGGGGGAACCGTATAGTTTTAATTTGTAAAAGAGGAAACAAATATTAAATTAAGTTTTGTTTTTAAGGCTTTTGAAATTTACCAAGGTGGAGGAAGTTTGTTTTAAATGTATAAATAATTTTAAAAGAGGAAAGAAAGTGGTAGTGGTCGGCCAAGTGGGGGGGACCACTCCATGTGGGAAATGTTTATTAAATGACCCCAACTCTAAGCCTCCATAATACAACCGAACCAAATCCTTACCTTTATTAATTTTACGGCCCCTCAAATAGTTTTTTTCAATGCGGCTAATACACTTTTAGTCGGCTCTAGTTGGTAATGCGGCCTGTGTATGCTTCCTTCCCAGGACCATGAGTTTTTAATAAATATATATATGTATATTATAAACTTTTATATTATATATATCAATAAATCTTTAGGAAATTTCGGGATTATTGAAGATGAAATAGAATTAGATGTATATTAATTTATATACATAGTTAATGTTTATAAAATTGTATTTGTAACCGAATATCATTTAAAATGGGTATAAAAAAATATATTATTGTATAAAAACGTACAATAAATACACACACACACACACACACACACACACACATATACATGTATAATCACATATTTAAATGGTATATTCATCAAGATGATTTTTTGGAGTCTGCAATATAAATAAATTTGTAGGTATTGGGTTTTAGAATGAAATGGGTAAATACCCACAACTCAGATAAGATCATCAAACAAAAAAAAAAAAAAAAAAAGAGAGAGAGAAAAGAAGTTTTCGGGTTTGATAAAACATTTATATTTTTGTGTATATACACATGCCTACATCAAGATTCATGTTGTATTTCCCTCTTCCAAAACCAGAAGAACAATGGGCAAAAAACCATAACCCAGGGAAGAGAAATATCTCTCAAAGGAAGTACAAACAATGGGTAAAATGATATTTGGAAATAGAGCAAACCCTAGGAGAGGGATGCTAAAACTAGCTCATCTTCTTGTGTGCATTCACCCAAGAGCTTGAGCTTCCTTCCATGGCCTCCCTTCTTCCTTAACCTGCAAAACAAACAAGAGAAATGAGAAGATAGGTTAAGAAATGAGTATGAGAAAACCCATAAGGATTTCTAGGGTTTATTTAGTGCAACCTAGATCTAAGGGCTCAGATAGAATAGATCCAATGGTGTAGGATGAACCCTACATCACTTAAGTGATGGGGTATTTAGGTGGGAATGAAATAAATAAAATGAGGTGTGTGTAATGTTAAATGGGGCCTAAGGGGTTAGACTAAGTTGTGCACCTTGTCCTTTTAAATAATGAACTAATAATAATATGCATGTCTTTAACATTGCAAAATTAGTATTCTTGTCTAATTTAATTTAAAATTTATTTATGGCCCTTAAATAATAATTTTAAAGGAGATTAATGGAATAGAGCAATTAAAAGCAAGATGAGAAATATTATTGAAATATTGAAGCTTAGTAAGAAAATTTAAATCATGATTCGAGTTTTGGAATGGAGTCAATATTAATCGGTCATTGTTTGAATTTAGTCTACCTCGAAAAATGTATAGAACGTTATTATCAAGAATTTAATTTAATTCCGATGAATGTTATTGTCGTTACCTTTAAAAAAAAAAAATTCCATAATTTTCACTGTTTGTTATCGGGTTTATCATGTTTTCTTGTTGAGAAAAATGCGGGCGTTACACCCCCACCTATTTGTCGGCTCTGTTGGGGCTCACATGTGGCTAAAGAGACACGCACCCATGATGCCTACCATCTCCACCTTCACCGCCGTAAAATAAATTCCCCCAAATGGCTTTTCTCATTTCTCCCACGCAAATTTCTAAAAAATGAAGAACCCTTTCAAGCTTAGGTTGGGAGATGTCGACACTAGCAAAAACCTTCCTAATCTTGGATGACTAATGACACGACCCCCCCCCCCTCTCTCCCCTCCCCCTTTGTTGATATTTTTTTACTGGAACAACTTGACTTCATTATTCTTTATGATGTATTGTAGTTTTGATGTATTCTTAGGCATGACCTATTGTGCTTATGGTTTTGAAACATGCTCTCATACCACCCACTTTTTACGAAAAAATCTTATCTTTGTGATTCTTTAAATACAATAATAAATTTGTAAATTAATTAATATAAATATAATTATTTAATAACATTTAGTAATTATACTAATCATATATTATTTTATTAATATATATCAACCATAAACAACTATAATAGATAAATAAATTATTCTATATAGTTAGAATTATATCTTTTAAACATCATATAAGACTTACCTTACAAAAGAATAATAAAAGGAAATAGTTAAATACATTTGATAGTATAGTTTAATTAAATATTATTTAATAGATTTAAAATATTTTATTAAATATATTTGTTTTATATTTATATAGATAAATATTTGTATATGATAAAAAATTAAAAAATACAATTTTATTTATAATATTAATTTAAACTATATTATTATTTTTATTTTTATTTTTTAATTAATATAAATTTTTACTTATATCATTTATAATATATTATAAAATTATTGTATTGTATTATTATATTGTATTTTTTCTTTAAACTATTAAATCTCTTTTATAATAAATTATAAAATTATTATATTCAAATTTATAATTTAAATTATAAACTCATAATATATTATAATAAATATTCTAAATTTATTATTCACCATATGATAATTTATTACATTTATTATAATACATAAAAATATTTACAAATTTTATCAACCATATATCATAATTAATAATTGAAATTTAAATAAATATTATTTATAATTTATAATTTAATAATATAATTTTATAAATTAATGAATATTATTTAATTTGCTAAAATTTTATAATAAATAAATATAAATATAAATTTTAATAAATAAAAAGTTATTTATACAATTTAACCTTACTTTATAACTATCATCTCATTCACAATATATTAATTAATATTGTAAATTTATTATATTAAATAAAAATATCTAATCATATATAATCCATAAGGTTTAATATATAAACCATAAACAATAACTATCAATTAATTATATTATATCATTTGCTAATGATTTCTTTTATTACTGGGAAAAAAGTTAAATACCTACAAATTAATTAATAACATTTAATACATTAATATATTACATTTTAAGTATATAAATAAATTATACATAGAATCCACTATTAATACTATCAATAAATTAATATATTTAATTTACTAAATATATATGATTATTTATTGTAAAAGATTAAATACTTGTAAATAATTTAATTAAAATACCTAATATACCATTCAAATATAATACATGTCATTTACTACCCATATATTATTATATAAATAAATAGTATAATATTATATTAATTAATCTATTACATAATATTTTAATCATAATTAATAATTATCTATAAATTCTTATTAGTAATTTATTAAATCATTTTGTTTATTTATTATACAAATAATTAAATATATAATAAATATATCATATAAAATTATTTATTGTAAAAAATATTAAATAATCTACAAATTTATTATTGAATGTAAATTGATAAAATAATATCTAAAATGTACCCTATATAATACATACCGTTTATCATATATTATTATATACATAAATATTATAATATTATATAGTATTTATTATATAAGGCATTATTATAAAACTATTATAATCATTATCAATAAATTATTATCTTGCCATAGGCAGATTATTAAGGCATCAAAAAAACTATTTTCATTATCTTTGTAGACCAATGACAAGAATCCATCTGTCATTTCACATGTTGCATATATAGTTTTCTAAAAATATATATTTATCTGAATTTTTTAAAAACATTGATTTAATATTCTGATTGGCTGAAACAAATTTATAACCATATCAGTATTTTTTGATTAAATAAATCAAGAATTTCCAAATTTTTGATTTCCTATAGTTTCAACATCAGAAATTATGTCACAGTAAACATTGAATGCAAACATTTAACAATCCTGACAGTAAACATTAATTATTCCATTTAAAAAAAATCAGAGTATAGATTATGCAAGCACTTGCAATTACTGAATGTAATTACTGTCGCATTGATTCATTTTTTGTTTCGATTAATATGAGACTTGGGCCAGGAATGTTGTGATTGGGGTTGCAGAGATTTATGGGTGCAATGTGGGGCGATAGATCTCGCATACCCACTAGCTAAAACACATGAAAAATACGGTTCCCGATTGAAGGTCCTGACTAGACTGGTAAGTGGTTTCAGAACAATATGCTGTCCATTTTCTTTGATCTCGTCAAATTCTGCAGTTATAGTGTAGTCATTATTTCATTTCAGCTGTATAACAGTGCAGCTGTGTTCCGAAGATTGTTCTCTTGGAGGATTGTAAATTTTAAGGAGTTTCTGCAAGTTGTCACTTATTTCATGCATTGCATGTTTTCCTGTAACCGGTGCTTCATTGCCATCTCACATTTTGGTTTCTGTTTTTGCATGAGACGAGCAATTAGTTGGGTTCTATATTGTATTATTCAGAATGTGAATGATTTATTCCCCTGTATGAATATTTGTTGTGGGAAATACACAAATTGTATCATTTGGAAGTTTATAAGACAAAAATGGACGAATTTCTATCTTCAAGATTCGTTTACTGCAAATAATTTTAAATTTATTTGATTAAAAACAAGGGAATTTGTTTTTTTTTTCCCTGAGATTTAAAGATTTTCTGTTCTTAAAACTAATTGTGGAGTAGCCGCTTGAGGAGATGACACTCCTCACTTTAGATTCAGCATTTCTTCTGCAACTGTACGTTTTAGAGGTTACAGAATTTTAGCAATTTACATGTACAAAATATATTACTGTAAGTGTACATTTTACAGGCTCCAACATATTGCAAGTGCACAATTTAGAGACTGCAACATTTATGAAACATTTAGGTAATTTATAGGCACCTTGAGGTGGATGTATAATCCTAAATCATCTCCATGGGAGCTCACATTAATTATGGTATGGCCAACTCTCTTCTTCAACGGCTCATTTCTGGTTTTCCTTAGCACTTTCACAGATGGTTTTTCCTAATCTTACACAGCCTGGAACGCTCCAGTCACAATACTGGAGGTCTGAGGGATTTGATAAGGATCCCTCACGCACATTGCGGGGATTTGATAAAGACTCAAAATATTTTCATTTATTCTTTTTGTGTCCGATCGTGCGTGAGACTTTGATAAGATCCTCATCTACAGTCTAGGTTGAGATTGATCACCATGCCTCGATCGCCAATCCAACCAACTATGGTTGCGCCACAAGAGTTTTTCTAGATCTTCACAGAGCTATCTTTCTGGTGGCTGCACCCTATCCAAACATTTTGAGTGTGGGAAGGGTATTTGTGGGATTTGGAGTGGGCATTAACCCCTTTGCACATTTCAGAGGCCTCAGCAGCCAAAATCGGGGGATCTTTAGTCATTGAAATAGCTTTTCTCATAAATGCTTGGATTCCCCAGGTTTTATGCTCTTTTGTAAATTGCGCTCGAGCTCTTTTTCCTGAATCTCTTGATTGATTGTATGGATATTGTACATGCATCAGAAACTGTCGAGAGTCAAATTTAAGAATTCAATGAGGAGGTAGGATGTTTTGAGATGGCGTTAGCTGCTATAGCATCTTTTTGCTCCTTAATTTTTTAGTTATCTCCACACAATTTCTGAGTATTTTTTTCAGTGTCCGAGTTTTTTCTTAATTTCTCAATTTTAACTATTAATTTTTAGATGAATATCAAAAAGCGAGAAATGAAAAGATGAGAGAAAAAATTGATTCGTTAAAGTGCTAGAGTTTTTCTACACAAGGCTTTGATTTTTTTGATCGTCTTAACCATCAAGCCCACCTAAAATGTATTGGATGAACAATTTACAGTGTCCTGGCTACCAATTAAATGGAAAATCCTAACACTACAAATAAAGGGATTCAAGATGATTTAAAAATTGAACCATAGCTCTCAAGATTGTAAGCCAGATTGAAGCCATTGGTGTTGCGTCTGAATGGGTTAAGATTGTGTTCAAATGTTGGTTTGATAATCCTTCGAGGATTCTAGGATGGAACTTAGTGATATAATAATACCGTCATCTTTAAGTAGTTTCATCTCAAAATGAAAAATATTTGTGGAAGATAGGGAGATTATTTGGGTGCATGCTGAGGACCGTTAATGTGTGCAATTAAAATTTACATCCAACAGATGAAAATCAGTCTAGAACTTTCTTTGTGACTAATATCGATCCAAGTTTACTTTTTCTATTTTATCTTTTTCTTGTTAAGGAATGAATTTCCATCAAAGCACTATGATAACAATGCTAGCATCTTGCGTAGGGTTGTGTTTTAAGAATTCAAAGAATGAGAAGATTACATTGCTTGTATTGGTATTATTTGGTTTTATTGTGCTGTCAAATGTCTGGTTCTGAATATATGCCCTGCATCTTGTTTTAGGGCTCTATTTTTTACAAGTTTAAGATAGAGAAGATTATTTGCCTTGTGTTATCAATATCTAGTTTTATTGTGCTTTGCAAATAAATGCACTCAGTCTAACATTTTATGGCTGGATATTTTGTGACATTTCTTGCTTTTCCTATACCAACAGTTTTGGTTGTTTCAACTTATTTTATGTTGGAATTTATGTCTTGTTGTTGGGAACATATGTAATGAGCAATTGCTCGGTTTCTATTCAAGTTTTTGTCAGTAAAAAAATGAACAAAATTAGTGATAGTAAATATTTTTATTACTGATTAGGCATTTTCTGTACTATTACAGAGCTGGGGACAGTTTTTATTTTTATCCCTATGTCTCTACAAAGCTAGGACACATGGTCAGTAGTCATTTTTAGCCTTATGCGAGTTGATACAGAGTAGATTCTGGTATATTTTGATGTTTAAATTTATTATATGCTGGATTTTATGGCTTGTTGGTGAGAACATATTTAATGAGCAATTTCTCTGGTTTTGATTCAAGATTCTGTCAGTATATAACATTAAATTAAACAAAATTAGTTGTAGTAATTGTACTTATTACTAATTTTGTATTTTCAGTACTATTACAAAGTTGGGGCAGAGTGGGGCAGAGTCTGAACTTTTTTATACTAATGTCCTTTCAAGATTTTGTCAGTATATAACATAAAATTAAACAAAATTACTTGTAGTAATTGTACTTAAAACTAATTTTGTATTTTTAGTACTATTACAGAGCTGGGGCAGAGTGGGGCAAAGATTGTACTTTTTTATCCTAATGTCCTACAGAACTGGGGTAGAGTCTGTACTTTTTTATCCTTATTGTGGGTCAATTAGAGTAGATAGTTTTTGATATTTCGTTCATGATTTACTGAATATTTTAATGTGGCCGTAGAAGTAGATGCACAAGGCTAGTTAGTAGTAGTCTTCTTTAGCACTGTGTGATTATTTGATTTACTGTTCATAATCACTGACTATGTACTGTTAAAGATATGTGCTAGGTTTGCAATTTTGACCTCTATTATCTCCTTAATTTGTCGTTTTACTTGTATAATTTTATGTCTGTTTCTAAATAGTTTTTTGTATGGTTAATGTGCTATGGGGGGTTAGGTTTTAGTCTCGGATTAGTATATTATGGTCATACATTAATTGAGTTATTCCCATTTATTCCATACTTTAGATAGTATTAGCACCGCCAAAATCGTAATTCCATGCGCTTGAAAATTCAAATGGGTCTCAACAGACTTTTGGCGGATCAAGGGGTGGAATTTCAAATTATTTGTGCTGTCTAACAAGGCTTAGCTCTTTCCGATATATATATATATATATATATAATATATATTAATTATTTGCTAACGGCTTAGCTCTTTACAGCCTTTCATGGGATCATGCAGGCGATGGATATATATATATATATATATATATATATATATATATATATATATATATATAGGAATTTTTATATAAACCACTTCATAAAACTTACAGTTTTCAAAATTTACAGCCTTTCATTGTGTATGGTTTTAAAAACCTTTGGGAGATTCAAAATTTGAAGGCAACTAATATTTTAACAGAAACTATAGTTTTTTTCTGGTACATAATTACTTAAAACAAGTAAGCCTCTATGCTTTTTCACTTCTATTATTTTTCCTTCACGAATTTAGGGTCTTCAAGATTTGGAGTTCGAACTCAGTACATAAATTAGATATGTGAATTTAAATAAAGAGTTCACCAGTTGTCATATTTTCTTGAAGTTTCAAACAAAACATTACAGTAAATTATTGCTACAACTTTACCCAATCACTCTTGTCCGAGTCAAATCCTTTGCTTGAAGCCCCTAGGGTGACAAACACTTTATTAACCAATGGTTTGCTCCCTTACAACACACACATTCACTAATCTAACCGCATGTGGTCTTTTGCATAAGGTTTTTTTTCAGTGGCAAGTAGAAAAAACAACGATAGGACCACATAATAAATATATATGATCAACAAATGTAGGCTTAAACACCTTCACATAGTCATTACATAACAACTCCACGAGCCTTGATTCGAGGGAAGCTTAAACACCAATTTCTTCATCGAAACCTGTACATATTTTCATGTTTTTTCTCCATTTGTATATATATTCCTCATTCAGGTCCTCTTTTGTAATCCTTCATTGAAGACTATACCAAAAGCATAAGATTCTTTAAATTTGTTTAGAAACAAATGGAAACAGTAAGACTATATTCCCTTGCAAATCACATTGTCTATTCATAGATTCAGGCTTGCACGGGTAAGATCATTGACCTGGTTCTCCTTGAATTATGTCCAAACTACTTCTCTATTTCGAATCAAGTGAATTCAAATACCTGTTTCTCCAATATTCGTCTCAACAAATACCCTTTTCTGCATTATCTATTTCTTGGAAAACCCATTTCTGTAACTAATCGATTCCACAATGGCAGCAGCTGTCAACAATATACCAGTCAAATTTTCTTCCTCGCTACAATAACAGTTTCAAATTTATCCAAGTGGAAGACCCTTGTGTATTCAAGCCTTTAACTTGCTATTCGCAGTGCCTTCTCTGCATAGAGTTATTATAGGCTATTTATTTATATACAATTTTGAAACATTTTCCGTACCGAGTTCTTTTCGAGCTATGTAAACACTAAAAAAAGGATTGTCGACTGATCAAGTGTGTCCAAGTACTTAAATAACTATTTGTGATGACATCTCATCTCTGATTTCAAATAACACACACTTGCACCTAGTGTAATATGAAAACTAACATCTGCTATATGTGATCACAGTCTGTGGACTCCTTTGTACCCATTGGATGCCTATCAATTGTTTTCACAAAATTACCATATCAACACCATGCCATGTTTGTATTAAAGAAAAAGAAAATCTCACCACATCATCATACTTCAGCTTTAGAGGATCAATCAAACTATGACTATCTTCATGCTCGTCTCAGTGATATCGTCCATCTTAATAAATCCCTTCCTATTTGTTAATTATGTTGAAGTCATTTTTTTATTTTCTATAATTTATTTTTATTCCTCCTTTCAAGGTTGTTTTAGCGTGGCTGCAATCAGAGCCTTATGTCTTGAGAGCCTTGTTTTACACAATGGAACAAGTGAATGAAGAAGTTTGCTTTGAGTAATTGAACTCTGTCACATGTCGAAGATTTGCAAGGTTCAAAGAAGGTCGTACAAGAATCAAAGCACCCAGTCTTAAAAGCAATGTAAGATTTGAGTAGACATTCAAACCTCCTACCAATGCATGTGTTGCAGTCAAATAGGGGATGTTCGATTCTTGAACGAAAAATCCCTCCATAGATACGCATGAAGACCTTAAGGTAATAGAAAAAGCCAAAGAAACAGACCTACTGGTTTATGCTGCGTATTATGGAAAAGAAGGATACCATAAAAAGTTAGAGCTATTTGTGTCTCGAAAACATTACAGATGGTTGAAAACAAAGAGTTTGTTGTTGCAATATGTAAATTATGGCAGCTATATATCGATCATTTGTGCTCTTCAATTTTTTAAATGCCTCTCGAAAGGAGCAATTTTGATCTCTTCATTTCTTTTTCGTGGTGGAAGCATACACAAGCAATTCAGCGGAACAAACTGTTGACCTGTTTTGACTTGTGGCTCCATATCTCTTGCGAGGTTGGACACATGTGCACGGGGTGCTAGGATGCCATATTATCACATTCTCGTTGATGTTACTGAAGCTTTTCTTTGTCTGTTTTCTATTTTTCTACGTAGCTAGACTGTGGAAAAAAATTAAACATAGAAAAAACAAAAAAATGGCTGCCAACTGCATTGTTGTTGACGATTATGTGCCTGCAAAAAACAAACATGTTCACATTGACGCTATGTTGAGAAACCATAGCCTTTTTAGAGATGATGCATTCAAGTATAACGTAGGTGATTGCCTATTTGATACATTTGTTGTCTTGTTACATTTTCGTTATAGCTCCTTCAAACTTCGCAATGGAATCATAGACCACTTCTTGCATTGCTTGCATAGAGGAGATGCAGATGCCTTGCAATCGCTCCAGCTAGAACTAGATCCTGACGCACTTTACACTTTGCATCGTGTTCATGATGCGGAAACATATTTTCGTCGAATGAAACTTTCGGCAATGCCCATTGCAAACGCAACTGAAACTGGTCTATGGGGGGACAACTTTTGCATAAACTGGTTGGCAAAATGGCTTAATATACCAATATGGGTTTGGTCAAAGACAAAAGGTAATAATTATTTCGATTCAATGCACAAAACCATATGCTTCCATTCTATGTGTTGTTCCATGATGCCAATCCCATTTGCGGCCATTATGAACCCTTGTATTGGAAAAAAAACTTGATTGCATTCTTGCAGTTGAAAAAAACATAGTTTCAAACTCGTGTGCTGCACTTACAGCCAATTGGAACAATCTAGATCATTCTCTGAAAACTGCAGGCCTCGTCAGAATAAAGTCTACTACTATGGATTGTGGTGAAAGCTTGTTTAATTCTATTTCTGAATTACATAGTCAAGAGTTTGACATTCATTGTCTAAGGTGATATGTTGCACAATCTTTTTGCAATGCATATTTAAGTCAAAGTGTGGATGCAATGTCTTGCTTGCACAATTACCTTGACATTAATGTCATCAAAAGCATACCACACATTGCAAATTGGCAAAGCTTTATTATAAAAATGGCCTTTCCCTATAATGAAGGAAAAATTGAAGGCAATCAATTTTGCTTACAATGGTTGTCAATCATTTTCAATGTAACAATACAAGTGTGGGATGCAAAGACCATGAGTGTTGTGCATTTATATTCTGGCGTATCACAACCAACAACAACATACAATATTTTATACTTTTTCTCAAATGAAGGGCATTCTCATTATGAAGGTTTGATTCAAGCATCGTCAACACCATCAATTCCTCCTAATTCCTTATTACGTGAAAAAACACAAAGAAAGCAGTCAAACAAGTCTTTGTGCAAGGTCAAACATGAAATACGAAGCAAGAAAAACAACACACACTTGCAAACTTCAAAAGAATCCACCAACCAAAAAATTATAGTAGCTACCCGCTGTAGAATTCGGCTTCACCATGTTAAAATTGAAATTCGCAAGAATGCAAATGACAAATCGAAATCTAATATTTGTATAGGAACATTCAAAAAACAAATTAACGATACACCAATACATGGTTGTCCAATCTGCAATCAATTGAACTTTAAATCCAACATGGTTGTGTTTGGAGATCCAGTAAAAAAAATGTATTTTAGTTTATTTGAAGGCGAACAACTAAAAGAAGACAAAACAATATGTCGCAAATGCTATAAATGCTTACGAAATAAAACCTTGCCAAAATTTGCATCACCTTCTCGCATAGAATTGAACTCTGTGCTTCCTCCTGTAGTAGTACTTACTGATCTCGAAGAACGGCTAGTTGCTATGAGAATAGCTTTCGCACAAATAAGACATTGTACGTACAAAAAACCGCAATATACCTTAAAGGGAGCCATAATCAACGTGCCTTCAAATGTGGATATAATACAAAAAGCATTGCCGAGATGTCTGGAAGAAACAAAAACTATTGTTGTTGAGCTCAAACAACGTTTGCAATACAAAAATGCCTTTCATTCAGGAAACGTACGTCCAAATGTCGTCATGGTGGCATTGCAACGGCTTTGCAAAACTACTTTGTATCGAATGGAAAAAGTACATGTAAATAAAGAATGGAATCATTTCCTCCCAACGCTTACTGACGAAGATTCCGACAATGAAACAAATTCAAGCAATACAATCATGGATGTAGACAGTGACAACGAGTATATCGGCGATACTTTGGTGCATGGATTTACGCATGCAAATTACATAGTTGACCTTCAAGATAAGCTGATACAAATTGCTCCTGCAGAGGGACACCGTCCACTTGGAATGTTCCAAGATAAATATTCAGAGGAAATGAACTTTCCCACTCTTTTTTTGGTGAACCTCGTCACACAAATGCCGTGAAGTCAATTTCTTCTCATAAAATTGCACAATGGGAGGTCTTGAATATTGATCGAAGGTTTGCATATCATATAACCAACTTGTTTTTCAAAGCAATTAAGATCATTATTGGCCAAGTTCGAGCATGCATTTGGGTTCGGATTCGAAAAGGACAACTAAAGGGAAGAAAACTTTTGGCAAAAGATGTCAAATACAAACCCAACCTAAAAAAATATTGAAATCGATATTGGATATATTGATTGACTTCAAAAAAATATGGATTTCGCGGACTACATGCAACAAGTAAAGAAAATGTTTTTTCCATGATACGACAACTAGGACCCCTGACTTTTTTTGACCTTTTCAAGTGTTGAGCATTGTTGGAAGCCTCTTTACGAGTGAGCGCCTCATCGAACCTATATGAGCAACACACACAAATTTATCCTTTTGGAAAAAATCTGCAACTTTGATGATCGCAATAACAAAAACTTTTTCATCAAACAAGATCCAATCACATGTACTCGCTACTATAAACATCGACTAAATGCACTCAAGAAATTGTTGTGTAACGATAATACATTCTTCGGAGACATTGTTGACTATTTTTGGGTTACTGAATTTCAAAGCCGTGGTAATGCTCATAGCCATTGGTTGATATGGACAAAAGATGCACCTATATATGGAAAAGACACAAACTCCTCCATTTCATGCTTTGTCGACACCTACATAACTTGTGACACAGAATCTTTTGGCCCTAGTATAGCAAAATTGCATGAACATCGCCATACGAAAAGTTGCAAAAAAGGTAAAAAACAAATTGCAGATACAATTTCCCTCAACCTCCAATGAAACATACAGAAATACTCAAACCACAAGAAACCACTTGTCCATTGGCATCGAAAATGCAAAACATATTTTCTCTATTCTATCAAAAAACGATATGACAACTTGTTTTCAATTGATATGTTTCTGCATGAATTGAACATGGACGAATCCGAATACATACAAGCTATTCGAAGCACTATCAAAAGACCAACACTATTTCTACAAAGAAAACCATCACAAGTATGGAACAACACGTTTTCGAAAAAAATGCCACCAATATGGAAGGCAAACACAGATGCACAATTTGTCCTTAATGCATATGCAGCTGCAACATATGTCAGTTCATACATGACAAAAATTGACAGATCAACTACAAAAGCATTCAAAAGAATACGTAAAGAGCACCACACATCACGTATTGATGCATTTCAGATGATTCAAAGATTAGCCAATGAAATGCTCAATTCGCAGCAAATGTCTGCACAACAAGCAACACACATTGTCTTGTCAATACCCTTGAATGCAGCTCAAGGAAGTGCACATTCATAAACACATCTTGTTCTGAAGACCACACATTTATTTTGAAGCATCCAAAAAAATTGGACCAGGAACCTGACAACTCCGAAAACATTATGTGCCAATCTGTCATAGACCATTACCTTGCACGACCACAAGTAATTGCCGACATTTGCCTCACCGATTTTGTTTCCAGATACAATACAAAGGGGAAACCAATCCGCAGAAAAGAAAAAGAGCGTGTAATCTGATTTGTCAATTACAACAAACATGTCGACAAAGAGAATTATTGTCGAGAGAAGCTTCTGTTATATGTTCCATTCCAAATAAACGAGGACAACCTTAAACATGGAAACCTAACATGGCAAGATGCATACTTGCTTCATCAAAAAACAATAAGACAGAATGAGAAAAAAATTGTTCACGATATCGGCACCACATGGGGTGACATAGATACAACTCTTAAAGACATAAAAAAAGAAGCAAACAATGCTTCAACAACATCGTCTTTCCAACAAACTGAACAAGTCATTGAAAAATATGACATACATCTAGATCTTCCTTTATGTAATTCGTTAGCACCCAAAAGGAAAACTAAACTATTTGAAATCAGAAAACATCCATTCATCTTTGACAACACAATATATTACCAAAAAATGAGAATGTTAAACAAAAAACAACAAGAAATCGTAAAGGATGTTGCACTCAAAAAACATATTGATCCTACAACTCCTTTGTATCTTTTCCTCACAGGAGGTGCAGGAACAGGAAAAACATTCACTGCTAAAATGATCTGTGAAACTTTTATTTGTATCTATAATAATTCTACCAAAAGTGATCCATTAAAACCAAAAGGTCTTATTCTGGAATTCACAGGGAAAAGTGCATTGCAGGGAAAGAAATGGTGCTTACAATGCAGGTGGAACACATTTCATTCATTCATCACTTTTATTGTCGTTTAACAAGTCTCACCTACGCCATTGGGTGTTGAGCGACTAGATACTGCATTGATCAAATCAAAACACCATCAACAATTACAGACTTGTCTTCATAGATGAAATATCACTTGTCGGTGGCCAATTGTTGTATCACACGATAACGTGTCCACACCAGAAAGGGGATATAAAACAAATGCCCACAATGAACTTTGGGAACATTGACATGGTCTTTTGTGGTGATTTCTACGCCCAACTTGTCAATGATGCTTTGTATTGAAACACACGCGTATAGACAAAAAACCAATTCCATATGATTTTTGGTATGTAATAAGGTCAAGGTATATGAATTATATTCGAAGAAACAATCGATGACAAAAGGACCAACTCTTTGTTTCGATCCTCAATAGAATCCGAACATGCTCACACACATATTCTGACATTTCGTACCTCAACAATATATGTCACAGACCACCACCGAATGATCCTACTTTTCCATACCTTTTTTACAAAAACACGGATGTCAATAACCACAACAAGAAAATGCTTTTACAAATGCCTGGAAAAGAAATTGTCATCGATGCAATTGACGAACAAGATTCAATGTACGATGAAACAAGGGCTTATTCAAAGACAATTTGCCTTCCTAAGACCATTGTTTTTAAAAAAGGCATCTTGGTTGAACTCTTTGTTGGTAACTATGATATCCAAGATGGATTGGTCAACGGCTCAGATGGGACTTTCGATGCTTACACAACCACAAAAATCAAGACATCATATGGATCCGATTCAATGATTTAAGCATTGGACAACATCAAATCGCTAAACACACACACTTGCGCCCTACTCACATTGACCCCCAATCTGTCCCTATTTTAAGGATTGCAAGGCCTTTACAACACTCACCGAATAAAAGAACTTTAACAGTTCGAATCCAATTTCATCCCGATTGCATGTGCATGCACAATACATAGAGCTCAAGGACTTACAATAGACGGACTTGCCTTTAGCCCTCTTGGAGTCACGAGACATGGATTGACTTACACAGCCCTATCACATGTCAAGACTATAGAGAACTTGTATTTGCTACAACCATTGACAAACAAAAACTTCAACGTAAGAAAACAAGTTGCACTTGAAATGGAACGCCTTGAATCACAAGCGCAATGGCAACTTCAAAATGAATTCTTCTTGGCCGATATCCAACATTGCACTTTATTTTATTCTTTGAATACGGAGCCTTCAGGCTCATGCACAGGATGTCATGCACAACTTTAGCTTAATGCAATCCGACATTATATGCTTTCAAGAAACACACTTGTCTAATAGCGATGCACACATTCTGCTTCCAAACTTTCATCACATACACACATATCATGTGCATGGCTTAATGATTTCCGCTAAAATCCATATACCGTTCCTCCACACGATACAACTTCATGTTCCAAAAGTAGAGGATTTCTTTGGCGGGTTGTCCATGTCCATGGGCAAGAATTGACAATTATAAATCTCTATGCAAGTCCAAATGCGACACTTCAGAATATCCTTGCAATTATCGATCAAGCTTTGTCGAGAACATCTCAAAAACAATGCACATACATATTTGGAGACTTCAATATCGATATGCAAAAACAAAATACTACCACAAAGCATTTAAATCAACACATGTCCAATTACAACTTGCATTTTTGCATTGCTGAACAAAATCCATTCACTAAAAAACAAATCGACCACATATGGTCAAATACCAATGCCTCCAGCAAAATATTTCAAAGACATGTTTACTGGACTGACCATTCCACCATATTCCTCGCACTTGACATGGACATCTAAAACATTTTTTTATCCGAATTCAACCTATGCAACTCCAAGCTTCCATACAATTTTCCCGCATATACTAGTGTTTTACCCACTCTTACTTTCACAAGAACTATTTTGCTATTTTCCACCGTATCAACTATCATCGCTTTACAAAGAACAACATTAAATCAACATTAAATCTGTACATATACTCAAGGTGTTAAAAAAAAACTTGTTATCAGACCTTTTTTGTAGCAATACAAAAAAAACTCCATCGTTTAACAGTCCAATAATATCTTCTACTATTGTTACATTGTACAAATACTATATCACCCTATGGCACTTTGACCATTACTGATGCTCAAACTTTTTCCTTCTTGCAGCAACCATTATGTTTCACGGAAATATTCTATTTGATCTGATTGTGTAAAATAAGAAACAAAAAAGCTCGCTCCTTGCTCTTCACAATGTTCTTAGAATGCACTTCCAGTTGTCTCCAACCACCATGAGTGCAATTGTTTCATGCTTGACATGATGCTACTTTTTCCAAACTGCATACGGCTAGTTTCTGCAACGCAATATAACCTTCTAGTTGGAACTAGAATAGTAAACACAAATATGGGGAAAAACATTCACCACTTGCACATTTTCGACATATAAAGTGTCATGACTCTTACATAGATTTTTCACGGATTCAATGTTTTGTTCTGCTTACAAATTACAAGGTACGACACAACCAATATACTTCCATACGACACAATTTCAATGCTTCTCCCTCAATCACTTTGATTAACTCAAAACCTTCGATTTCATATTACTAACTTTCATCATTTCGATTGTGCTTCCAGGGAAATTGAAACCATTTGAAGCTTACACACCGTTTTAAACAAAAGGGCACCAATATTCACTTAAGGTATCACATATGTTTTTTTTTTTTAATTATTTAAAAACCAAAAAAACATTACTGTAATTTCTTTCTTTCTTTTGATCACTCCAATACAGTGCTTCCCTATTTGTATTCCATTGCACAAATTATATCAATATCAAACTATTTATCTTAAAAAACTCTTTCCTTTAAATATCAATTGATTCCTTTCATTTTATTTTGCAAACATATTGTACTCTAATCTTTCATCTACACTTGTGAAATTTCATTTTCTCCCTTGTATTGTTGCTACAAGAACAAGATGAAGAGAAGCTTGGAAACCATTTCTGCAAACGAACAACCACAAAACCAAACAAAGAGGTAAGAAATTCCAAATATCTTGTCTAGCATTTCTTTACATCCTATTGTGTGATTAATCAGTTTACATTATGTTTTGCAGGCAAGAAATAGTTCCATGTGCACCGACATCTATCGAATGACCTCAACGGCGGGGTTCATTTTAAGAGACCTCTTGGAAATCGGAGGTGGAGAATACCTAGCGAATATCCCCGGAACCGGTTTCGCGGGAAGGTGAATTTTTTGGGGGTTGTATGAAATTTTTTTCCTGATTTTCAAGTCTTTGTAAGATTCAGCAGAGGCTACTTGACAAAGGAGAAGGCATTATAGGCGCGCGGGAATTTTTTTGTCGTGCATCAAAAAAAGCATTCGCATCGCGCCTCGACCTCTGCTTTCTCATCAAAAAATCTCCATGTCGCACATCAAAAAAACTCTTTGTCGTCGCTTTGCTACTATGCTATCATGTCAATATCTGTTATACCTCCTTGTCGCATCGTCAACTATCCGTCAAGGTCAGTCGCGCGTCAACAAATAACCCTCATTGGACGCAAGCCAATGCGTCATGCGACTTCCCCGATGACGCGTGTCATTACGGTTGTTTCAGCACTAATAGCGTGTCACTTTAAGGTCATGTTGCTGACACGCGTCATCAGGTCTATGATCTGCTTCGCGCCAGAGGACCTCGCATCCATGGGCGTACGACATTATGGTTGTTGACGCCACGTCGAGATCAACACTTTGGCTGGCGTCGATGCATTTTTTTTCGACGCGCGAAAACAAATATCCTATCGCGCGTCTGCGCGAAAAGCCTCTCGCCCTCTTCTTGCTCATCGAAAAAATCTCCATGTCGCTCGTTAACAAACTCTTTGTCATGCATCTACTATGCATAAATATCTGCAGTATCTCCTTGTCTACAAACCCTCCTTGTCGTGCATCGTCGATAACTTGCTCCTTGTCACGCGCATCTATAATACGGGATATATCATATTGTTGAAAAATGTGAAGTAGAAGTGTTCTACTGGTGAATAATCTAGGTTTATATGGGGATATTTTTTCAAGGGTAAAGCGGTTTGACCCCTAAAAAAAAATTAAAGTGTAATTTTTAGGCGAACAGGTCACTGACCCATGCCAAAAAAATCACCTTTTCAAAATTTTCAAAATGGAATATTCGCCATATTACGAATATTCGCCACTAAAATTTTCCACCTTTCAGCGACCACAAGGTTGGGAATTTGTTTCATGGGGATGTTGTTGTTGCATACAAAACAATACTCAACAAAGAGCACAACAAAGAGCTTATGCATAGATTTAACCAACAAAGAAGGTTAAATGACCATCACACTCAGAATGTCCTTTGGACATCGATTGAGGCACATCAACATAAGCTACTACCATCCAAAGGAGTCGCATAAAAAAATTGCCATAAAGCACCAAAGACCACTTATACGATCGTGGAGACTGCGACTACATTCTTCTCTTGAATAACAGCAATGCCATAGAGAACATACCTCTAGTCTGCAACGAGTTCAAGTTCATACCAAATACAACAATAAACCAAATCCTTCGTGCATGAGATATCTACACATTTGGAACACTTGCATTTGTTGTAACTTCCTCACGCAGTCCTGGAACATAGTTTGTCTTTGAAATTAAGGATGGGCTCTCCATAGAGGACAAAACACAGGTATCTTCCTGGTCTTTCTATTCTCTTCATCATTTTCAACATCTTTCTTATTCTACCTCACTCAAAAAAACATTCTAACATATCATTTGGATACAAGCTATACTTGTTTGAGACATTTGTAAGCGTTGTTCGATACAATTGATCAAAAACTCCACAAAAAACAAGTTCCAATCTATTTGTTCAAGAACATTGTTAAGCGGAATATGCCCTGTCAAGGCACTAAGAACATGTCAATCAACATTTATCACCCCGATAAAGACTGCACAAGCACTGCAAGATATGCACGCCATAGTGAATGCAACAACAGAGGTAAGAAAATGATAATTGGTACTAATTGTCATTCAATACGGTATTTCATTTTTTCAATACTAATTATTGCCTCTTATGTCCGCTTCGCATCCTTGCCCATGTCAAGGTCATTTGACTGCCTCCAACATGTACTCTAAGCCATTTCAGATTGTATGCAAGCAACTGTAACTTCGAAGTTGACAGCCTTCTTTCGTTGCAACAAACAACAATAACATGTGCAAATTGCAACAAGGAGAGCGCATTTCACCATACCCACCAGCTGATCTGTGACTTAACAACATCTAGTTTACCTATCAAATGCACTCTACACGCTCCCCTACTCTCCAAATTGTTGCCTACACTAACTCAAACAACTCACGAAGAGTACGTGCAGAACAAAAGCTCCGTAGTACATCTCCTTCGCAGTTTTGCAGTGCAAGGAACTTTCACGCTTGATCAAACTAACACCATTGTCAGCATGAACACAGATATCCACCCATAAGGTTTGTATCTTTCCACAATTATACTATCACACTCTTTCATTTACACAATTTTCTATTTGTCACTAATGTCTCCATTTTTCTTCACCTATACAGATACAGTAACAGCAAAATTATACAAACTTTTGCCAGTGCTCTCTCGCAAAGCGGCCCTTGCCTCAGGAAAAATATAACGCTGCTGCTTCTTTTTGGCACTAGTCCACAGACATGATTTGCAGCTTCTTTTCGAAGCGCAGTTGTTCTTCTGCAATAAACAGAATACTGTCACATTTCTGTGTAGTTTTTTGTTGGCCGCCTTTTGTAAATTTTTGTGAAAAAGATACTCTCTATCTTACATGCTTTACATCTGGTTTTCGAAGCAGATTTCTTCTTCTGCTATAAACAGACTGTACTCGCATTTCTGTACAGTGTTTTGTTGGCCGCCTTTGTAATTATTGAAAAAATGATACTCTTTACCTTACTCGCATATAAAGAACAATGTCAATTTTGTATACAGGCTGCAGTTTTTCCGCATTTCATCTTACTATCTGCACTGCATTCTCTGGTTGCATATCTTCACCCCTCTTTTCATTCATTTTCTCTCATGAAATGTTGCACTTTTCTTCTCTCCTTGTTGTCACGAATGAATTGCAGCCTCCGTTTACTGGTGTTTCATGTATGCTTTTGGAAATGGCATTTTCCCATGAGATGCCAAGTCAGGTTATTACATTGATTGTCCTTGACAAAATGGATAATGGATGTCCATGTATTGTCGATTATTTCCAAGGCACATGTGCTATATACCCGGTGATCTCATCAAGAGAACTTCCTGAATTTTTTCTGTGGCTGCTGCAGAGATATCTTAGGACTTTTGCAAGAAAATGATACCATGCATTTTTTAAATTTTTGGATTAGCTACAGGTAAGAAACTTTAGCAGTCTTCTACAAGAAATTTATTTGTGATAGTTTTGAAAGAAAAAAATGATTGCGTGTAGATTGGCAATAGACAAAAAAATCCCGCGTATTACCAACTTCCAAATATCACAAGTGCACTGTAATTTGTCCCTGTTAAATATTCAATCATGTGATTTTTGGTTGTTTGCACCATTAATTCCAGAAGCCAGTCGAACACATTATCACATATCTACTCCTTCAGCACATGTTTTCGTATTGAAATATATTACCAGGACATATCATGAAAAGACAGTTAAATGAAAGAACATGGGTGTCATAGAAATTACAGACATACCTATGATCTATCACAAAAGGAGTAGCCGTAGGTGATAAGTACTTTCACGGGCTTCATGTACATTGTTGACAGTGTTGAGTTGGTAGGTAATAGTTGTAGAACAGAACAATTTACAGTGTTGTTTATAGTCTTCAAGAAATTTATTTGTGATAATTTTGAAAGAAAAAAATGATTGCGTGCAGATTGGCAATAGACAAAAAAAATCCCACGTAGGTGCTGCACAATTTCAGCCCCCATTCCCCAGAATCCCCTGCTGCTACCTATAACTGAAAATAGGCTTCGTAAGCAGTCATTGCTCCGCACTTCTAGGGGAAAGATTATCTTTGTTGGAATGTTTTCATTAATTGGATTGTATGGGACAAAACGATAACATCGACAGTGCCCTCCATGCGACCCCTGCCTTACAACTATGGGAGCGCTCTTTCAAACCTGACTTTACAGTGCAATTGTGCAGGATATCTGTATTATTTTCCTTGACTCTGGTCCCTGCCAAGAGAAATCTGTCTTCCCTAAGTATGGTCTTCAAGGAGCATGAAACCCAGTACAAATTCTAGTGACGGTGAGGGTCTACTAGATCTGTTCCAGATTTTTGGCCTTGTTGAATATTTTCTGTGTTTTACAACCATTCCAGTTTTCCATTCAGCAAGGATGGAATTTTCAGGTGCATATAGTTTAGTTTGCTTTGCAGCTTCTCCTATTTACAATTATACATGGAAGGCAAACTATGCACCCAATATAAATTGTGCATTCCATAAATCCAAATTGCTTCCACACCCCCGCATTCGCTAACAAGATCTGCCATTTCCATGGCCTTGTTATATTTATTAATCATGTAATATTATTTATTACAAAAATATTAAATATTTACAAACAAATTAATAAAATAATGAAAAAATATCTAAGATCTACTAATCATATATACCACATACCATTTACTACTCATATATTATTATATACATATATATTATAATATTATATAGTATTTATTATATGATATATTATTATATAATTAATGTATGTTTATTGAAAAAAGTTAAAAACCTACAAACTAATTAATAGCATTTAAATATTAAATATATGTACTACTAATAATATTAACACATAAATATATATAATTTATTAATCATGTAAAACTATGTTTTTGCGAAAAAAAAATATATATCTACAAACTAAATTAATAAATTAGTAAAATATCTAACATCTACTAATCATACCATTTATTGATATATTATCTTTATATATAAATATTATAATATTATATACTTATTATAGGTGATATTATTATATTTATATTTTTTAATAATAACTATGAATAAATTATTATATATAATCTACCAATTATTTATTGTAAAAAAACTAAATACCTACATCTACTAATCATATATAGTACATACCATTTATTGATATATTATTATATATATATATATATATATATATATAAATATTATAATGTTATATACTTATTATAGGTTATATTATTATATTTATATATTTTAATAATAACTATGAATTAATTATTATATATAATCTACCAATCATTTATTGTAAAAAAACTAAATACCTACAAATTTATTAATAACATTTTAGACATTAATATACTATATTTGAAATAAATAAATCATATATAATACATACAATTTACTACTCATATATTATTATATATATAAATATTATAATATTATATACTTCTTAGTATATGTTATATAATTATCTTTATATATTTTACTTAATAACTATCAATATATTATTATATAATTTACTAATCATTTATTGTAAAAATATTAAATACCTACAAATTTATTTATAACATACACATTATGTAACGACCCAAAACCACACACGAACAACACGGTGAAATACGGGATAAATTTTTTTGACTTGCTTGACACATAACACGACGCAACATGTCGTCACCAAGAAACAACTAACACTTTGTGAACAACTTGATCTGAGGATGGCCATAAAGGCAAAGACGGAGCGTTCACACCTATCGAGGACAATACATACGTTTTTTTTTTTCCTTCTTTTTGACAAGATAACATGGAAGTCCAACCACATGACACACTTACATTTAGGGCATCCCATGAGAAAATTCTTGTTAAATTTTCTTGTTTACTAAAATGTCTCTTAATTCTTAACTTACGTTCTTATAAAATTTCATGTAATGATTCACACAATTCTTTTCACAAGGGAGAACTTCTTTCTTTTCAACTATTGACTAAATAGCTTAAGGCCAAGATTTCTAAACTAGGATCATCAATTTTATGTCCAAGGCTTTTTATTCATTTGATTTTAGAACATTTTCCATTTCTTACAAGGTTAATTAAACTTACTCAAGCCACTAACACATGTTCCACACCTCTATTGCACAGGTGAAGGCATAAGCTCCGATTGAGTGGAAAGTACCGCTTAGGGTTCATAACAATAACCTTCTTGTTTAAGGATCAAATTTTGACCTTGCTTAAGAAATATCACCATGAATCAAGGCAAGGGTTAACAGAACAGGACAACAAAATTTAGCTTCAGGGTCACATTGTTTACTATCAGTCTTTTATTGAGGTTAAGAGTTTATCAAGATTGGTTAAATGTTCCATCTAGACTTTACTTAATTAAGTTTGACAAAGGAGAACATTTCAAACGATAGAGAGATATTTAAGGTTTTATTAATCAATTTCCCTCCTACTTATTAAATCCTATCATCTTCTAAAATCTAACCATTGATTTCACCATGAGATCATTTAAGGTTTCACCATAAAAGGATAGTGTTTATTGGTTTGGCTCAAAAAAAAATAAGTAATCATATTTTGTTACAAAAGATGGTTTCCTCTTGATTGTTCCAGGTCTCAAAGGTTATCAAGTAGATCACATCTACATTAATATATTCATATATATAAATTTTAGTTTAACTTTTATCAGGACTATCCAGCTCACTTCATAGTGCTTACAAACTCATTGCTACTATGCCTTAGAAGGATTTACAAGTCAACATTTTAACTCAAGAGCAAAGTTTAACAGTACTCGTTTGCGAGACAAAACAAGGTTACATCAATTCATTCCAACATGATGCACAAACCAAAGGGACATACCAACTCTATTGAACCATGACTAGGGAGCAAGAGAGTAATAACATGGGACATGCCCGCTAGTATTCTAAGGATTAAAATACACTAGAATATCCCGTAACCAAGCGGTAATCAAATTTCATCTTTCACGTGATAACCAAACAAACTCGTAACAACTCAAAAACCACACACACACGAACAACACAAGAAAAGACAGGATAATTTTTTTTTGTCTTACTTCGATGGGCGCCTGAAAGAATAGAATGTATTGCTATGATTTGAGAATACAAAGAACGCGCCTTTATATAGGCCGCGAGGGAGGCAACCGTGGGAAAAACGGTTATACAACCGACCACAAACAAAAATAAACAAATGTATTAACTTGCTAACATTCCCCCCCTTAATACATTGCTCTTACAAATGTACCCCCTAAACAAATCAAACTTCACCTTGCCGAGAGGCTTGGTGAGAATATCTGCAACCTGAGAATCAGTAGGGCAGTACTGGAGCTGAATTTGGTGGTTCAAGACCTATTCACGAATGTAGTGACATTCGACCTCAATATGCTTTGTTCATTCATGGAAAACAGGATTCTTCACAAGCTTCAACACACCTTGATTGTCGCAGTGAATGATGGGAGGTTTCTCTTCAGGAATCCCTATATCTGCAAGAATGCGACGTAACCAAATTGCTTCGCACACAGCTCCTCGTGCAGCGCGGTATTCAGCCTCAGTGGATGAGAGAGCAACAACAGTTTGCTTCTTGCTGATCCACGAGATAGGTCCAGATCCGAGATGAAAACATATCTCAAGTGGATTTCTGTCATCAATGGATCCTGCATAGTCCGAGTCTCAGTATATCCTGTAAGAAGAAGCGAGTGTTCTTCGATACTCAGCAGACAAAGTCAATTGTACCTCGGACATATCTCAACACATGCTTTGTTGCTTTATCCAATGACATTTCTTCGGCTCCTGCATAAATCGGCGAGATAGCTCACAAAGAAAGCAAAGCTCTGTGCAGTATAAGTCAAGTAAATGAGACTCCCCACAAGCTGCCCTGTAGTGAGTGCCATCTACCGTGGTGAATCACTGGAATCTAGATAATTTCAAACCTTTTTCCATAGGTGTGGACATTGGTTTACAATCTGACATTCCATACTTTTCGGGAGTATCTTGGCATATTTCATCGGGAGGCGAAGATATGATTCTTCTTCTGCCATATCTCTAAGCCAAGACAATAGTGAAGTAGCCCCAAATCTGTCATGTCGAAGGATTTCTTCAGATCATTCTTTACATCATCTACAAGATTGTCAAAACTTCCTGTGATCACAAGATCATCTACGTACAAAACCAGAATGACAATCTCTGTTCCTACCTTCTTGATATACAAATTTGTATCTAAGGGGCTACGAGTGAATCCATGCTACAATAGGTGATCATCAATTTTTATATACCATGCCCTAGGTGCTTGTTTAAGTCCATAAAGAGACTTTATCAGACGACATACCTTGTGTGGTTGATGCTCGTCTACAAACCCTTCGGGTTGGGCCATGTACACTTCTTCTTGTAGATCACCGTTTAGAAAATCACTCTTGACATCCATCTGCTGAAGTTTCCATCCATTTTGTGCTACAGTGCACATAAAACTCTGATGGTTTTGATCTTTGAAGTGGGTGCAAAGGTCTCGTCATAGTCAATTCCTTCTTCTTTGAGCATAACCCTTTCGCAACAAGTCGTGCTTTGTGTTTGTCGATTGAACCATCGCCTTATATTTTGTTTTGAAAATCCATTTGCAGCCAATGGATTTCTTACACGGAGGCAGATCAACAAGTTCCCACGTCGGTTCTGAATCGGGGAATTATACTCAAGCATCCATAGCTTTGTTTCCACCTTGTGGTTGGTCTAATGCCTCACGAGCAGTGTCGGGTTGGTGCTCTCAACAACCGAACTCATGAGTGCAAAATTTACCTCATGTCTAGCTTGACTTCGTGTTCTAACTCCGTAGAAGTACCGGGAAGTGAGTTCGGTGTGCATCCCCGATAGTAGACGGACCCATTTCGGACGTTTGGCCTGCTGATGTGAAGATGTGTTTTCCAGTGTGCCAAGATCAACGAACAAGTCTCCACTCAGCTCTTCTTCTCTCTAAGAAGAATCATCTTGCTCATCATCTGGATGTGTGAGCAATCTATGTGACGAGGTCGGTACTGGATCTCCATTGTGTGGCAAGGAGTCAAAGGATGACTCATCACATACCACATCTCGACTCTCGTAGATCTTCTTCGTCTCAGGATCCATGAGACGATATGCCTTTGAGGTAGTACTATACCCCAAGAAAAGACATGGCAGTGTCTTTGGATTGATCTTCTTCCTTCTTTTATCTGGAACATGCATATATGCAGTACAACCAAAAACTCTTAAATGATGAATAGAAGGTTTACGACCAGTCCATACCTCTTCCGGTGTCTTGTTCTGCAAGATCTTCGTGGGTGCCCGGTTGAGTAAATACACTGCTATCTGGACTACTTCTGCCCAAAACTGATCCTCCAACTTGGCGGTTGAGAGCATACAACGAGCCATCTCCATGATGATCTGTTGTGGCGCTTGGAAATCCCATTACATTTGGGGCGTATAGGGAGTAGTCAAATGTTGTTGAATGCCATCTTTGCTCTGTATGCTAAGAATTTCTTTGACACAAATTCCCCCTCGATCTCGGCGGAGGAGAAGAAGAGGCTTCCCAGGGCTTGCTGGTGGCTTGCTGGTAGAAGGTTTGGAAATTTGCAAGTGCCTCACTCTTCTTAGAAGGAAATATACCCACATTTTTCGTGAGTAATCATCAATGATGAGCTGAAAGTACACAAAACCTTGAAAGCTAGCTGGCAGGGGTCCGCACAGATCGGTGTGAACGACCTGAAGATGCTCTGTAGAATGATAAGAGCTCTGTTTGAATGGACCTCTATGTTGTTTGCCCGCAAGACATCCTGAGCAAACAGGTAAGGAATGGGAGAGTGGAGGAAGCCCTCTTACCATTTCCTTCGCACTGAGTTGATGCAGAGCCCCGGCAGAAAGATGACCATATCGAAAGTGCCAAAGTGCAGTGGACTCTGCCGTTGATGCAGAGAGAGCAACGCTAGATGAAGTGACCGCATCCAGTGCAAATAGACGGCCCTTCAGAAATGCTTGAGCAATGACTGACTCTCCCTGGGAAATGATGCAGGACTTGACCCCTTTCTCAACAAAGAATTCAACCTGCATTCTATGGTTAAGAAGTTGACTTACAGACAAAAGATTTGAAGTCAAACCTGGAACATAGAGCACCTTTGTCAGTGTACATCTTCGTGTTCCAAGAGGAATGATGACATCACCAATCCCTGCTGCAATATACTCTTGATTGATTGCCTGCAATGGTGATCCGATCTCCGTGGGCGGTCACTCGAGTATGGAACAACTTCTTGTTCCAGTCATGTGTTCTTTGGCGCGCTGAATCAATCAACTGACATATTCGA
Organism: Taxus wallichiana var. yunnanensis; assembly: GCA_018340775.1. NCBI lineage: Eukaryota > Viridiplantae > Streptophyta > Pinopsida > Cupressales > Taxaceae > Taxus > Taxus wallichiana. The sequence goes on along the minus strand of CM031242.1, from coordinate 998,624,689 downwards.
CGCTGCGAAGTCAGTGAGACTAGAACAATGTCGAATGAGTTGTATCAGTACCTCTTCATCGGAGGTTGCATCTGCTTTGAGCAGCAATGTGGCCCTTCGCCTCGATTACGAGCATGCCATCGGGATTTCTTGGAATATCCTCGGCGGAAGTGCTCTCTTCGCGAGAATTTCCATACTTGCGATTGTAATGTAATTCGCGATCGTATGCATATCTGTGGAGCAAATGTGGCACCATCGATCCGCCTTGTGATTATATGCTCGGGGTGGCGCTGTGGTGGCGTTTGTGAAGATGGGCTTGAGCATGCTACTTCGATTTTGGGCTGATTACCCTTTCCGAGGCTTATGTTTTTGCCTCGTGATGAGAGCCTTGTCTTGAAGGCTTCTTGTACATTTACATGGCTTCTTCCTGCTGGAGATAATTCACCAGGGTTGCAAAACTCACCTCCTATTGAGTAATTGTCAACGTGGTGATCAGTGTCCGAAACCGTGAAGGAAGAGCTCGCAGGGTGAGCGGGACTAGCAACTTGTCGTCCCTTTGGTTCACCGAGTGCAGAGAGTTACGCACGTAACTCCGCCTACACGCCACAAGAAGGATTCCAGCGATTCACCTTCATGCATACTCATCGTATGAAGCTTTGTCTGAAGTTGCAACTTTGACGTCAGATTCTTAGCTTCGTAGATGGTACACAATGCGCTCCATGCCTGAGAAGAAGCAGTTGCTTCGAATGTATGGCTGCACCTCATCAGAAAGACTGAGGGTGATGAGCATGAGTGCTTTCGCATCAGCCTTTTCATATTTTTCCAACAGATCATCGTCTGCGAGGGGCGTCTTTGCCAGAGACAATCCCCCAAAGATCTTTGAATTGAAGAATCGTCCGCATTTTGGTTTTCCATGCGGCGAAATTTGGCCCTTTCAAGAGTTGGGCATCGGATAGCAATATTTTTGGAGCAGACATTTTCAAAAACTCAAAAATGTATCTTATTTATTTATTTTTCAAAAATGGCTACAATGCTTACTGAAGGAATCTGTCCCGAAGATGGGCTCTATAGGCTCGTGCAGTGAGACGCCGATGCTCCTGTGGGCGTTCTATTTCACGTTCGTCATCTGCATCATAACCACGTTCAAGTTCTGCACGAATCCGCCGTGCTTGACATCGAACGTCGAACCAAAAGTATTCCAACAGTCCTCGGCGCACAATCTCGTCAAAGAGAATGTTACCAGTGTTGTGTAGCTCGTTGACCAAGGCAAAGAACAGCCCAGTGGTGTCCTCGTTGTCATTCAATGCCCAAATATTTGGTGCATTGCTTGCGGTGCTTTGTGCATCAGAAATTTGAGACATACGCGCACACACAGTTTTGTAATTTCCCGGCTTTGCTCACACATACAGGGGTTTCACGTTGGATTCACCTCCACGCCAGCAAGCAAATGCACGAGTCTCCCTCCACGCACAGATTTCTTCTCTCCACGCACTGACCTCCTTCAGCGCCACGCAGTTTTCTTCTCCACGCACAGCCAACAAAGAAGGCGCACCAGCAATGAATCTTCTCCGAATCTCCACGCACAGCCAACAGCAAACAGAGACAGGCAGAGTTCACGCAAGGAACACTCCACGCACACCACGCACAGCAAAATACAAACGGGACAGGCAAGATCTCCTCTCCTCCTTCAGGCACGCACAGCAAAAGAAAAGGCAACAGTCCAGGCTCAGTCTCTCTTCCTTCACGCACCCAAAAAAACGTACAGCAAAATGCTTAGTCTCCACGCACAAATTTCCTTCACGCGGCACCAGTCAACCTTGCTCCTTCACGGCGGACAGGCAACGTTTTTCCTTCACGCACCTCCTTCAACGAGACAGGCACACTCCTTCACGCGGGACAGGCAACGTTTTTTTCTTCACGCACCTCCTTCAACGAGACAGCACACTCCTTCACGCGACAGAAGGCGATGTTTGCACACTCCTTCACGCATGGGGCGAAACGTTTTCCTTCACGCGCGCACCGGTTGCTCTTCTTTCACGCTGAGCACTCGTCGAGGCACTCATCCTTCACGCGCACCTTTTGATCTGCTCTTTTCACGACCTGCTCCTGCTCTGAAACCAATGATGGGCGCTGCAAAGAATAGAATGTATTGCTATGATTTGAGAATACAAAGAACGCGCCTTTATATAGGCGCGAGGGAAGGCAACCGTGGGAAAACGGTTATACAATGGCCCGACCACAAACAAAAATAAACAAATGTATTAACTTGCTAACAACTTCCACACACATAACATGACGCAACATGTCATCACCAAGGGTACAACTAACACTGTGAACAACTTGATACAAGGATGGCCATAAAGGCAGCACGGAAACATTCACACCTATCAAGGACAATACATACATTTTTTTTTCTTCTTTCTGACAAGACAACATGGAAGTCCAACCACTTGACACACTTACATTTAGGGCATCCCATGAGGAAATTCTTGTTAAATTTTCTTGTTTACTAAAATGTCTCTAATTCTTAACTTATGTTCTTATAAAATTTCATGTAATGATTCACACAATTCTTTTCACAAGGGAGAACTTCTTTCTTTTCAACTATTGACTAAATAGCTTAAGGCCAAGCTTTCTAAACTAGGATCATCAATTTTATGTCCAAGGCTTTTTATTCATTTGATTTTAGAACATTTTCCATTTCTACAAGATTAATTAAACTTACTCAAGCCACTAACACAAGTTCCACACCTCTATTGCCCAGGTGATGGCATAAGCTCCGATTGAGTGGAAAGTACCGCTTAGGGTTCATAACAATAACCTTCTTGTTTAAGGATCAAACTTTGACCTTGCTTAAGAAATATCACCATGAATCAAGGCAAGGGTTAACAGAATAGGACAACTGAATTTAGCTTCAGTGGTCACAATGTTTACTATCGGTCTTTCATTGAGGTTAAGAGTTTATCAAGATTGGTTGAATGTTCCATATAGACTTTACTTAATTAAGTTTGACAAAGGAGAACATTTCAAACGATAGAGAGAGATTTAAGGTTTAATTAATCAATTTCCCTCCTACTTACTAAATCCTATCATCTTCTAAAATCTAACCATTGCTTTCACCATGAGGTCATTTAAGATTTCACCATAAAAAGATAATGTTTATTGGTTTGGCTTGAGAAAAAAATAAGTAATCATATTTTGTTACGAAAGATAGTTTCCTCTTGATTGTTCCAGTCTCAAAGGTTATCAAGTAGATCACATCTACATTAATATATTCATATACATAAATTTTCGTTTAACTTTTATAAGGACTATCCACTCACTTCATAGTGCTTACAAACTCATTTCTACTATGCCTTAGAAGGATTTACATGTCAACATTTTAACTCAAGAGAAAAGTTTAACAGTTACAACAACAATACTCCACAATACATTCCACTAAGGCACTGACCCTCCTTCTAAAATGTCCAAAGGCCTTTTCCAAATTTTTATAACATAATACTCATTCGCATACAAAGGAACATCATAACCAAGATTGATGCAATAATCTACAAGTCTTTCCATCATCTAACCACGTAAGCCATCTGCAACAATTAATAACCTGAGTTAGTTCGCGAGAACTGAGCAAGATAAGACCATACATAGCAACAATAAGCTACTAGCTAACAATACCATGAAAGGAAACATTCTATTTCAAGAAATGGATCAAAGTTCTAACCTCTAACAACCTTTTGATACAAGATATAATTCTCACCATGCCAACAAGAAGAAATCCATAAGTTTTAATTATGAAAAATACCTTGAAAACTACAAAAGTTTGGCAACCAAATACGCAAGACTATGAAATTTAAATGATTAGACACAAGAGTTGAGAGTATTAGGATTTCAATCATGTAATCCCGTAGATTACGTGATTGAAATCTAAAGTGTAACCCATCAATCAACATTCTCAAGGTGAAGTCAAAAGATAAAAAACCAGACCCGATCTTAGTTGCCAAAAAGAATATAGTTTTGGAATCGTTCCGTAGGGCCATAGGCCTAATAGGCTAAAGAACAACGAGGGTAATAACAAAGTTCCATCATGTAATCAAAAAGGTTTAAAGGATGAAAATCTTATATTCAAACCCACAACCATTATATCTTAGGTAATAAGTGACTTCATAGCTAATAAGGATGAGTGGAAAGGATGATAAGAATGTCCGGAATAGGCATTGCCTAATGCCTACCTACTGAACATAACCAGGGCCGGAATAGTGACAAGCCTCATTAATTCCCAAGTTGAGTAGGCAATCTAGCATTCTAAATACATCCTTGCAATTTTCATAATACTTTAGATTTATAACCCTCCCGTTTCTAGAGGAACATAGCCATGAATCTAGACTTGGTTGAAATTTTTTAAAGCGTCAACTCACTTTCTAATATCATAAACGATGTAATTACAATTATTACGTTCGATACATATATAACTATTCCATAACTTCTTTTCCCTTTTTAAACAACAAATATATTCACGACCTTCCATCACAATCATTCTAAATTTGTAATGAAAGGTCACTCATCAAGAAGGAAGTACAAAAAAGTTTGACTAAATTAAGGAACTTCAAAGTTACCTTAAGCGATTGATGAAAACCTTAACTTTCACGAACCGTGGAAGATATTACCTTAATCCATCAAGGCATTATGTCTATACATAATTAAATCGATCACACAAGGAATCATCAACATACCATATCTTAACACCACAAAGGTCATTAATTTTATCAAATTTTACTCATAGAAAGAGTAGAATCAAATGGGGTTCTATCAATAATTTATGCCCTTCTATCAACCCCTGGACATATTTTCGGTCCAAAACTTCCTTCTTAACAAGCATATATATTGAACTTCTAATTTCCAAATGCCCTAATAATTTGCACAATACACAAAGTGCATATCACGCTTATCATAAAAAATAATAATAATTTAACTGTATATTTTCCTCAAGGCAATAACATAATAGGAACCCAATACTAGTCAAAGCTGCAACTTTCCAGGGGCGATTACATACCCAGGTTCACAAAAGAAACAACGACATTTTTGTAGAAGGAAGTAACTTTAAGATTATATATATATATATATATATATATATATATATATATATATATATATATATATTCTATAATATATATAAGCCGACAAGTTGTTAAAACCAGCGTACCCAGAAGACTCAATTTCTAGCACAGGGTATTTTTATCCTTACAGTACCATTATATATATATATATATATTTCCATATAATTAATCGAAGCATAAACACCGAGAACATTTTTTTATTTATTTTTATAAAGGGGTTAGATCACTTCAACAAGAACAACCAACGGAGGCAAATCCGGAAATAACAAACTATTACCCATATACTGAACACAAATCCACAAAATCACAAATTTAAACCAATTTCTGGAAAGAAAAAGTTTCATTTCAAGAGGTTTATTAGATACTAGCATATTATGTATATGGTTAGTCTATCTTGCCTGTTTTAACGCATCCACCAGTCGTGAACATCCAGCAGGGACTGCTATAGCCACACGCCCTCCGCTTTATCCTCTGCTTCACTGGTCTTTTCTTGCAATATACCACACGGGATTCCCTTTTAAAGGCACGACTAGAAGAATGCAATAGGTGGTTGTCTAAACACTAGATTGCTTCAATCAACTACTTTGGGGTGAGAGTCGAACTGCTTACCACTCAGTCCGAGAGCACTTGCACTAGAAAGCTAAACACCAACCATGGTTTGAAGCTTGGACACAAGACATAATGATTACATCGCTCCTGGCTCTGAAATGCATCTACCGTATTGATACACAAACCTTTTCCTTCATCAGATTTGGGGACAACATCAAACTCTCGGTGCAAACATTACAGTTGTAGCTTGTAAGGTGATGATAATTCCAATAGAGTCCTTTATGCCTGCTAACTTAGTGACTTGTTGAAGCAGCTCATATAATAGCAGAGAAAATTGTGTTTCATGAATATTCTGATATGAAACAGATCGGCCTCTATGAGGTTCTCTTCCATGAGTTACATCAGTACAACAAGTAAGATCTCAAAAGAGAATCTTTGTAAATAAATTTCATCAGGTCTGCTGGTAACACCCTCACTGTCACTTAATCGATTTTGATAAAAATATCTTACATAGGAGAGTCCAAATTTGAGGATGCGGTGATCACGAGCGAAGAAACAGCCTAGTTGGACAACCTTCTGTTGGAGGCGCTCATGAAGGCTTCTACTAAACTGTAGCATGCCCGTTGCCTGGCTATTTACTGCTGCAGCGATTCTTTGTGGATCCCAACAAGAACACAACTTACTGACTCCCAAGATAATTTCTCCAACATTGCATAGATTCCTGTGCTGTGGGTGTGATCTCGTCACCAAATCTGGGTCAAGCTCATGGCTGAAACAATAAAATACAAGCACAAATCAATGGCGAGTTAAGAACTAAGACCAGGTCGAGCAACAGTTAGATTGGAACATAGAACAGGGAGGTCATGAGCCTTTGACACGGCGGCAATGCCAGAAGAATACAAAGCAATGAAAAAAACCCCGGCGAGAGTGAAGAGCTATGAGCTCACGGCTGAGCCTTCCACAGCAAGAACAGAAAGAGGGGAACATAGTGGAATTTCACTCACAACGATGCACACCCAGCTGAGCACGATTCAAAGCCATTCAAGCCTGGACCCAACTCATGAGCCCGGTTCAAACAGACAAAGCGGCAAGCCCGAGCGTCCATGGCCAACCACGATACCAGCAAAACCATGGAAATGTAAAGCACAAAACGCAGCCTCAAGATTTGATCGAGCTTCTTCCATGTTAAATTCACCACCTGGATGGAAGCAACTTTCCAAAATGAAAAGGCAAGACAGCTCAACTAAAGCTTTACCTCGTTCTTCTACTACAGCTGCAAGATTCTGTAACAACCGATCTCGACCGTGGTCACATGCAACCGAACATCGGGATCAACACCAATGGTTCCTTGGGCTCGCCCTGCAAAGAATGTCACACTTAACTCTCTCTCGGGAGGCCACCGATTTTACGAGATAAGTTTACTTCTCTACCACCAGCCAACTGCATAAAGCCAATCACTTCCTCACGACACTCCTAGGAGAATTTCAGTTCTACGCTCCTTTGGCTTTGCTCATCTGGCCACGATTTTGAGAACCCACACCCACCCTCACAACATTAGGGCGGCAGACCTTCATTTCACCATTAATGAATCCACTATTATCGAACACATCTTGCAATTCAAAGTTTGACATTTGATGGAGTGCAAAACAAGCATTCGTGGTTGGACAGACACGACAGGTAGACCACGTGAACAGCAGGTGTAAGTCAACATTTTAATGAATGAGCATGTGCGGCCACCAAAGTCTCTTGCGTGAGCAGGTCAAAAAAGAAAACAAAAGATTTGCAAATCAGGGAAAACAGTGGGTGCGGCCACCAGCAAGGATTCCATCACATCATACTTTAATAGCTCCACCCTCCACGCCAAGAAGGAGATGAAGCTGACCGTGACAACTACAAGTCTATGAGATTTCTAGAAGGATCACACATATACAACAGAGGTTATAGCCAAATCAAGGACTTGTAGCTACGGTTCACTTTCATATTTTAGAGCATGCTTGTACATAAGAAAGAGATATACATTTCATAAGGAATCATTCGCAAATCAAAGCAACGGGGAAAAAGTTGGTCTACAGTTCATCTTAGGGGTATTGTACAATAATTCAATTGCAACTTCTACTAACTGAAAGCAAGTGTTCAAGAATCTGCAATGAGGGACAGCTAACAAACTCCACGTTTTGAAAGGAATATCAACTGGAAAAAAATGTTCAAACTCTAAGTAGGTGTCTAATGTTTAAAAATTGTACCACAAAGGATGAGACTATACTCATATGCGTAAAAGAAAAAAGAGCTTTATCAAGCACAAGTTTGCGACCAGGACTAGGGTACACGCCGAACGGGGCGTTACACAAACCAAAGTTTCAATGATTCAACAACAATACTCTACAATACATTTACTAAGGCATGACCCTTCTTCTAAAATGTCAAAGGCCCTTTCCAAATTTTATAACATAATACTCATTCGTACAAAGGAACATCATAACCAAGATTGATGCAATAATCTACAATTCTTTCCATCATCTAACCACGTAAGCCATCTACAACAATTAATAACCCGAGTCATTTCGCGAGAATCGAGCAAGATAAGACTATACATAGAAACAATAAGCTACTAGCTGTGACAATACCATGAAACGAAACATTCTATTTCAAGAAATGGATCAAGTTCTAACCTCTAACAACCTTTTGAAACAAGATATAATTTTCACCATACCAACTAAGAAGAGAGCCCTATGTTTCAATCATGAACAATATCTCGAAAACCACAAAAGGTTGACAACCAAAATATGCAATCTTTTGTGGAATTTATAATGTTAGAACAAAGAGTTGAGAGTATTAGGATTTCAATCATGTAATCCAAGTAGAATACGTGGTCGGAAACTAATATGTTGTCCATCAATCAATATTCTCTAGGTGAAGTCAAAAGATGAAAACCATCACGATCTTAGTCACCAAAAAAACAATAGTTCAACAATCATTCTAGAAGGCCATAGGCCTAATAGGTTAAGTAAACCACGAGGGTAAGAAGAGAGTTCCATCATGTAAACAAAAGGTTAAATGGCTGAAAATATTATATTCAAACTCAAACCATTATTTCTTATCTAACAAGTGACTTCATAGCTTAATAAGGATGAGTGGAAAGGATGAAAAACAAAGAAAATCAATGTACGGAATAGGTATTGCCTAAAGACCTACCTACTAGACATAACCAAGACCGGAATAGAGACAAGCCCCATGACTAACCAAGTCCATTAAGCAAGCTAGAATTCTAAACACATCCATTCAATTTTCATAACACTATAAGGCCATAATATTATCAAATTTTACTCTTAAGGAGAGTAGGGTCAAGTGGAGATTCTATCAAAATCATGCCCTTTTTAAACAATAATAACAATCTAAGCATTCATCCCATTCGGGACCTAACAACATAATCGAAAACACAGAGGTCTAAACCCAAAAATATATATATATATATAATTGACCCCAAAGTTCTCAGTTTGGGTTTATACAAAAGTGCCAATTTCTAAACTCGTAACAAAAATCAAACTTGCACTTCAACTCAGCTTAGCCCACCAAGACAACAAAATTGATACACATATACCCAATTAAGGGTGATTAAAACATTAAGGCTCACCGAGTGAAAGTCGGCCTACAAACACAATAAATATGAAGCCATACACCCGGGAGGTTTAAAAATATTTAAAGCAAGATCAAAGATATGCCTTCTATCAACCAGGACATATTTTCAGTCCAAAACTTCCTTCTTAACAAGCATATATATTGATCTTCTAATTTCCAAATACCTAATAATTTGCACAATACACGAAGTGCATAATTACGCTTATCATAAACAAAATAATAATTTAATCGTATATTTTCCTCTAGGGCAATAACATAAAAAGGAACCCAATACTAGTCAAAAACTGACGTTCGAGGGCGATTACATACCGGAGTTCACAAAAGAAATAGCGACATTTTTGTAGAAGGAAGTAACTTAAGATTATATATATATATATATATATATATATATATATATATATATATATATAAGCCGACAAGTTGTTAAAACCAGCGTACCCAGAAGACTCGATTTCTAGCACAGGGTATTTTTATCCTTACAGTACCATTATATATATATATTTCCATATAATTAATCGAAGCATAAACACCGAGAACATTTTTTTATATATAAATGGGTTTGATCACTTCAACAAGAACAACCAACGGAGGCAAATCCAGAAATAACAAACTATTACCCATATACTGAACACAAATCCACAAAATCACAATTTTATACCAATTTCTAGAAAGGAAATGTTTCATTTTAAGAGGTCTCATTAGCTTCTAGCATATTATGTATATGGTTAGTCTATCTTGCTGTTTTAACGCATCCACCAATCGTGTACATCCAAGAGGATCACTGCTGACCACACACCCTCCGCTTTATCCTCTCGCTTTGGTCTTTTCTGCAATATACCATACCAGGATTCCCTTTTGAAGGCACGACTAGAAGAATGCAATAGGTGGCTATCCAAACACTAGATTGCTTCAATGCAGCTGCTTTGGGGGTGAGAGTCGAACTGCTTACCACTCAGTCTGTGAGCACTTGCGCTAGAAAGCTAAACACCAACCATGGTTTGAAGCTCGGACACAAGACATAATGATTACATCGCTCCTGGCTCTGAAAGGCATCTACCGTAATGATACATAAACCTTTTCCTTCATCAGATTTGGGGACAACATCAAACTCTCGGCAAACATTACAAATTTTTGTAGCTTGTAAGGTATGATAATTCCAACAGAGACCTTTATGCCTGCCAACTCAGTGACTCGTTGAAGAAGTCCATATCATTGCAAAGCAAAAGTGCTTCATGAATATTCTGATATGAAACAGATCCACCCCTATAAGATCCTCTTCCATGAGTTACATCGTCAGAACAAGCAAGGTCTCGGTAGAGAATATACGTAATAAATTTCATCGGGTCTCCTGGTAACACTCTCACTGTCACTTAATCGATTTTGATAAAAATATCTTGTAGGAGAATCTGAATTTGAGGATGCAGAGATACAGAACAGAAAACAACCTAGTTGGACAACCTGCCTGTTGGAGGTGCTCACGAAGGCTTCTACCAAACTGTAGCATGCACCCGTTGCACAGGCTATTTATCAGGGCGTTGTTGTGGATCCCAACAAGAACACACCTTACAACTCCCAATGAAAGTGGAGGTAACACGCCTACATCCCTAGCTTGTTTCCACGCCCCTCCTCCACAAGGAACCCATCTCACTGGGAAGTGACTTTCCAAAATGAAAAGGCAAACACTCAACTAAAACTTTATCTCGTTCTTCTACTACAGCTGCAGCTCACGAAGATTTTGCAACAACCGATCACGCGTGGTCGCGTGCAACCGAACATCAGGATCAACACCAACGGTTCCTTGGGATCGCCCTGCAGCAGCTGTCGCACTTAACTCTCTCTGGAGGCCACTGATTTTCTGGGATAAGTTTACTTCTCTACCCTGTAGCTGCTGCATATAGCCAATCACTTCCTCACGGCACTTTCCTAGGAGAATTTCAGTTCTACGCTCCACTGAAACTGCCTGTACAACACGATTTTGAGAATCCACACCCACCCACGCAACATCAGGGCGATAGACCTTCATTTCACCATCAATGAATCCACTATCCAGAACACGCCAATGCAAGCTATGTGGCCACCAAAGTTTCTTTGCGTGAGCAGGTCAAAATGAGGTGTCAGGGTTATAAATTAAGGTAGCTTGGTGAACAAGTAGGCATGTTGAACAATGAAGATAGTTGGTGGAGGCGCCCAACCACACACCACTTGCCAAAAGGACAAAACAACAACAACCCACGGAACAGCTTCTCCCTCATGCCAGGTAGGTCGCATAGATGGCCATAAAGGATGGCATGAAGGTAGGTGAATGCAACTATTTTCCATTAATTTTAAGCTTGCATGGAGCCAAGGGAAAAAGACTAGAGGTTGCAGTTTTTAAGGCAACACATTTGAATGGCTAACCAAGGCAACAATAATAGGCATCCTCTTCAATTGCGTGAACCCAGGCTCGGTCTACGGGAGTGACCGACAACGTAAAAAAAACTTAACGATAATAATTAATACTTAAAATTGATAACAATTGAAAATAAAATACAATCACCAATCGACAATAATAACAATAGTAATATTATTATTATTATTATTATTACTTTGTAGCTTAAAATAGTTATTAATTATAATCGTAACGGTCAGAAGTCAAGCTCGACAATAGAGAAAAAAACTTATTATTATTATTATGGATATTCCTCTTTAACCGAACACATCCTAACACACCAAAACGTCATTCCAGCCCTCTACTAGGATAATAGAACACGATATGCCTTTAACAGGGTATTCATAAAGGACACTACGAGGTCTACAACCAGAGGCAACGACAACAAAAAGAGGAGGCAAGACGGAGACAAAGGATGCTAATCCTTCTCTGTGAAAAGGAAGAAGTCATCTAACGAATAAAGAGAGCACTCGCAAATGTTCAATGTTTAGCAACAGGGTCACCGAAACAAGGACTAGGGTACGCCAAATGGGGCATTACATTCTCCTCCCCTTAAGAAAGCATCGTCCTCGATGCGACATAACACAAAGGAAAAGAAATGGTAAGCAATAAGGATCAGATAAGGGCGAAGGTACGCTCTAAGTTTAATATTTCAGATGCAAAAGCATGACCATGGGGTAGCCTAGGGAACATTTGGCAGAAATTTTAACTGTTAAAGTTCTGTGAAGATTGGCAGTTCTTTCTTGTTCATCATTTCATTTGTCTCTTTCCATTAGCACTATTCTTAGTTTAATTTCTTTTAAAATTTCATCATTGCAGAGTTTTGGTTTATTCTTTATTGTGGGTGCCCAACATGAACTGCTAACACAACACCCTATCGGTTCACAAGACACTACAGATTCACAAGCACGCAAGTATATACTTCATGATTGTATTACACCACAAAAGGTTACTCAAATATGGAATAGAATAGGCACAGTCCACATAACGTAGTACTCGTCACACATCAATGACTGACACACAAAATACTCAAACAAAAGAGTACTACAATCCACCAGACATTCCCTCAATTTGCATCAAAGAAAAACTCACATAACACCAAACCATGCTACAGGTACATAGTGTCCACAAGGGAATCAATGACATAACCACAACATCACAACACATATCCATCTGACATGAGTAACACATACATCAAAATACCACTACCAAAACATCACAATAACTCAACGTATATCCTGAAACATCAACCATACACACAAACTCTTATGCCTCCCTCAAGGAGGCCGGTTGACCCTATGGTCCAAGACACATAGAGTTCGAACACTCCTAACCCAAGTGACATAATAACGCGTGGTTCAACAACCCGCTAGTTATATGTACTCCTTGGGGCGTACCCCCATACAACGAAGCGGGTCCATAGGTCCAACCAATCCATGGTGCATCCTATGACCCTATTCCACACATCACGACAATAGAACCAGCACAACAATCCAATCCAAAGTGCCAAGTGGCAAAGTACAAGCCTTGGGCAAGGCGGTAAGAATTCCAAATTTAAAAGAAGACCCCAAATCAAGCTAAATAAATGGCCAAATAGCCATAGTTAGTATCAAAATCCCCATGTTAGTGCCACAAACCAAGGAAATGCCCAAAATTGTAAAGCATGGCAATCAAGAAAAGCTGTTGGTCCTTACAAAATAAGGTAAAAAGCTCAATTTACGAATAAAATCAACTTATAATAATGTCACATTACGATAACTGTGTGGCTTTATCTAGCCACCAAAGGGGTACTCAATGAGTTGCTAGCACTCGGAACATCGAGCCTCAGCTCGCAAAATACGTATCAATAATACAAATTGTCATCACCTCCATCCGAATCATTCCGCCACCACTTGTGACAAGGCTAAACATAGTCATAGTTGCACTTAGGTTGCGTACATACAACCACATAGGGAGAGAGGAAAGAATCACATGTTATCTACTAAACCGAGTTTTGGCTCGAGTTATTGACCCATGGTACACCATTCCTCACTCTCAACATACACTTCTACCGATTTCCCTCAGGATCGGTTAGCGTAAGGTTCACAACATAACATACAACAACATCACTAACATAACGGTGGCACACACATAACTACCATAACGTCCTACATATGGTACGTATACAGGGTAGATCACGATCATACATTCACTGAGTGTAACACATCACTTTACCACTTTCTGCACCCAAAGTGCAATCACCATATGATAGGGTTCATACACTCACCGTATGACCCCAAATCACAACATGAAGCATTACATATTTGCACAGTCATACATACGATGAACATAGTACATCTCAACATAACATCCATTACTACATAACAAGGTGGTACACACATTTCTTCAAAACATGGTAAAAACATCATGATACAACTCATTTCTTTTAACATCAATCTAGTCATACAACACATTGATACACCCACATATCACAATATGTCACAATGCTCCAACACTACGTCATCCACATTATACTTCTTTTCACACATCACAAACAGTAATTCACACGTGAACTCTTCATAGAATCCACAAGAAGGAGAGAGAATACTCCCATCCCCAACATATCAACATGATCACAACACGCACAAGGTGACATACACATCATGTGCATTCACAATAACACAATTACGACATTAATCACATCACGTTTAAAGCACATTACTCTTCCAATATCTACCACCATCATGCAACATCATCATCTCCATGAAACAACATCATGTAACACCATCACCATCATGTAACATCACCATACAACACCAATCCGGCCCATAGGTTCGAGAGCATGAACCTATGCTCTGATACCAAGTGTAACGACCCAAAAACCACACACGAACAACACGGTGAAATACAGGATAATTTTTTTTGACTTGCTTGACACATAACACGACGCAACATGTCGTCACCAAGGAAACAACTAACACTGTGAACAACTTGATACAAGGATGGCCATAAAGGCAGCACGGAGACGTTCACACCTATCAAGGACAATACATACGTTTTTTTTTTTCTTCTTCTTTTGACAAGACAACATGGAAGTCCAACCACATGACACACTTACATTTAGGGCATCCCATGAGGAAAATTCTTGTTAAATTTTCTTGTTTACTAAAATGTCTCTTAATTCTTAACTTACGTTCTTATAAAATTTCATGTAATGATTCACACAATTCTTTTCACAAGGGAGAACTTCTTTCTTTTCAACTATTGACTAAATAGCTTAAGGCCAAGCTTTCTAAACTAGGATCATCAATTTTATGTCCAAGGCTTTTTTATTCATTTGAATTTAGAACATTTTCCATTTCTTACAAGGTTAATTAAATTTACTCAAGCCACTAACACATGTTCCACACTTCTATTGCACGGATGAAGGCATAAGCTCCGATTGAGTGGAAAGTACCGCTTAGGGTTCATAACAATGACCTTCTTGTTTAAGGATCAAATTTTGACCTTGCTTAAGAAATATCACCATGAATCAAGGAAAGGGTTAACGAGTAAGGACAAATGAATTTAGCTTGTGGTCACATTGTTTACTATCAGTCTTTTATTGAGGTTAAGAGTTTATCAAGATTGGTTAAATGTTCCATCTAGACTTTACTTAATTAAGTTTGACAAAGGAGAACATTTCAAACGATAGAGAGATATTTAAGGTTTTATTAATCAATTTCCCTCCTACTTATTAAATCCTATCATCTTCTAAAATCTAACCATTGATTTCACCATGAGATCATTTAAGGTTTCACCATAAAAGGATAGTGTTTATTGGTTTGGCTCGGGAAAAAAAATAAGTAATCATATTTCGTTACAAAAGATAGTTTCCTCTTGATTGTTCCAGGTCTCAAAGGTTATCAAGTAGATCACATCTACATTAATATATTCATATATATAAATTTTAGTTTAACTTTTATCAGGACTATCCAGCTCACTTCATAGTGCTTACAAACTCATTGCTACTATGCCTTAGAAGGATTTACAAGTCAACATTTTAACTCAAGAGCAAAGTTTAACAGTACTCATTTGCGAGACAAAACAAGGTTACATCAATTCATTCCAACATGATGCACAAACCAAAGGGACATACCATCTCTATTGAACCATGACTAGGGAGCAAGAGAGTAATAACATGGGACATGCCCCGCTAGTATTCTAAGGATTAAAATACACTAGAATATCCCGTAACCAAGCGGTAATCAAATTTCATCTTTCATGTGATAACCAAACAAACCAAAGTTTCAACAGTTACAACAACAATACTCTACAATACATTTACTAAGGCACTGACCCTTCTTCTAAAATGTCCAAAGGCCCTTTCCAAATTTTATAACATAATACTCATTCGTACAAAGGAACATCATAACCAAGATTGATGCAATAATCTACAAGTCTTTCCATCATCTAACCACGTAAGCCATCTGCAACAATTAATAACCTGAGTTAGTTCGCGAGAACTGAGCAAGATAAGACTATACATAGCAACAATAAGCTACTAGCTAACAATACCATGAAAGGAAACATTCTATTTCAAGAAATGGATCAAGTTCTAACCTCTAACAACCTTTTGAAACAAGATATAATTTTCACCATACCAACTAAGAAGAGAGCCCTATGTTTCAATCATGAACAATATCTCGAAAACCACAAAAGGTTGACAACCAAAATATGCAATACTATGGAATTTATAATGTTAGAACAAAGAGTTGAGAGTATTAGGATTTCAATCATGTAATCCAGTAGAATACGTGGTCGGAAACTAATATGCTGCCCATCAATCAACATTCTCTAGGTGAAGTCGAAAGATGAAAACCAATTCACGATCTTAGTCACCAAAAAACAATAGTTCAACAATCATTCTAGAAGGCCATAGGCCTAATAGGTTAGAAGTAAACCACGAGGGTAAGAAGAGAGTTCCATCATGTAAACAAAAGGTTAAATGGCTGAAAATATTATATTCAAACTCAAACCATTATTTCTTATCTAACAAGTGACTTCATAGCTTAATAAGGATGAGTGGAAAGGATGAAAAACAAAGAAAATCAATGTCTGGAATAGGTATTGCCTAAAGCATCCTACCTACTAGACATACAAGACCGGAATAGAGACAAGCCCCATGACTAACCAAGTCCATTAAGCAAGCTAGAATTCTAAACACATCCATTCAATTTTCATAACACTATAAGGCCATAATATTATCAAATTTTACTCTTAAGGAGAGTAGGGTCAAGTGGGGATTCTATCAAAATCATGCCCTTTTAAAACAATAATAACAATCTAAGCGTTCATCCCATTCAGGACCTAACAACATAATCGAAAACACAGAGGTCTAAACCCAAATATATATATATATATATATATATATATATATAATTGACCCCAAAGTTCTCAGTTTGGGTTTATACAAAAGTGCCAATTTCTAAACTCGTAACAAAAATCAAACTTGCACTTCAACTCGGCTTAGCCCACCAAGACAATGAAATGATACACATATACCCGATTAAGGGTGATTAAAACATTAAGGCTCACTTGAGTGAAAGTCGGCCTACCAAATACAATAAATATGAAGCCATACAACCCAGGAGGTTTAAAAATATTTAAAGCAAGATCAAAGATATGCCTTCTATCAACCCAGGACATATTTTCAGTCCAAAACTTCCTTCTTAACAAGCATATATATTGATCTTCTAATTTCCAAATACCCTAATAATTTGCACAATACACGAAGTGCATAATTACGCTTATCATAAACAAAATAATAATTTAACTGTATATTTTCCTCTAGGGCAATAACATAAAAGGAACCCAATACTAGTCAAAGCTGCAACGTTCCAGGGGCGATTACATACCCAGGTTCACAAAAGAAACAGCGACATTTTTGTAGAAGGAAGTAACTTAAGATTATATATATATATATATATATATATATATATATATATATATATATATATATATAAGCCGACAAGTTGTAAAGCGCGTACCCGAGAAGACTCGATTTCTAGACAGGTATTTTTATCCTTACAAAGTACCATTATATATATATATATTTCCATATAATTAATCGAAGCATAAACACGAGAACATTTTTATATATATAAATGGGTTTGATCACTTCAACAAGAACAACCAACGGAGGCAAATCCAGAAATAACAAACTATTACCCATATACTGAACACAAATCCACAAAATCACAATTTTATACCAATTTCTAGAAAGGAAATGTTTCATTTTAAGAGGTCTGTTAGCTTCTAGCATATTATGTATATGGTTAGTCTATCTTGCCTATTTTAACGCATCCACCAGTCGTGTACATCCAACAAGGATCGCATGTGACCACACGCCCTCCACTTTATCCTCTGCTTCACTGGTCTTTTCTTGCAATATACCATACCAGGATTCCCTTTTGAAGGCACGACTAGAAGAATGCAATAGGTGGCTGTCCAAACACTAGATTGCTTCAATGCAGCTGCTTTGGGGGTGAGAGTCGAATCGCTACCACTCGGTCCCTGTGAGCACTTGGCTAGAAAGCTAAACACCAACCATGGTTTGAAGATCGGACACAAGACATAATGATTACATCGCTTCGGCTCTGAAAGGCTTGTAAGGTATGATAATTCCAATAGAGACCTTTATGCCTACCAACTCAGTGACTCGTTGAAGAAGTCCATATCATTGCAAAGCAAAAGTGCTTCATGAATATTCTGATATGAAACAGATCCACCCCTATAAGATCCTCTTCCATGAGTTACATCGCAGAACAAGCAAGGTCTCAGTAGAGAATCTCTGTAATAAATTTCATCGGGTCTCCTGGTAACACTCTCACTGTCACTTAATCGATTTTGATAAAAATATCTTGTAGGAGAATCCGAATTTGAGGATGCAGAGATACAGAACAGAAAACAACCTAGTTGGACAACCTGCCTGTTGGAGGCGCTCACGAAGGCTTCTACCAAACTGTAGCATGCCTGTTGCCTGGCTATTTACTGTTGCAGGCAGTTGCTGTGGATCCCCAACAAGAACACACCTTACAGCTCCCAATGAAAGTGGAGGTAACACGCCTACATCCCTAGCTTGTTTCCACGCCCCTCCTCCACAAGGAACCAGTCTCCACCTGGACGGAAGCGACTTTCCAAAATGAAAAGGCAAGACAGCTCAACTAAAACTTTATCTCGTTCTTCTACTACAGCTGCAAGATTTTGCAACAACTGATCACGACTGTGGTCGCGTGCAACCAGAACATCAGGATCAACACCAACGGTTCCTTGGGATCGCCTGCGCAGCAGTGCTGTCGCACTTAACTCTCTCTGGAGGCCACTTGATTTTCGGGATAAGTTTACTTCTCTACCACCGTAGCTGTTGATAAAGCTAATCACTTCCTCACGGCACTTTCTAGAGAATTTCAATTCTACACTCCAATGAAACCTGCACTGTCAAACATGATTTTGAGAATCCACACCCACCCACGCAACATCAGGGTGATAGACCTTCATTTCACCATCAATGAATCCACTATCCAGAACACGCCAATGCAAGCTACGTGGCCACCAAAGTTTCTTTGCGTGAGCAGGTCAAAATGAGGTGTCAGGGTTATAAATTAAGGTAGCTTGGTGAACAAGTAGGCATGTTGAACAATGAAGATAGTTGGTGGAGGCGCCCAACCACACACCACTTGCCAAAAGGACAAAACAACAACAGCCCACGGAACAACTTCTCCCTCACGCCAGGCAGGTCGCATAGATGGCCATAAAGGATGGCATGAAGGTAGGTGAATGCAACTATTTTCCATTAATTTTAAGCTTGCATGGAGCCAAGGGAAAAAGACTAGAGGTTGCAGTTTTTAAGGCAACACATTTGAATGGCTAACCAAGGCAACAATAATAGGCATCCTCTTCAATTGCGTGAACCCAGGCTCGGTCTACGGGAGCGACCGACAACGTAAAAAAAAACTTAACGATAATAATTAATACTTAAAATTGATAACAATTGAAAATAAAATACAATCACCAATCGACAATAATAACAATAGTAATATTATTATTATTATTATTATTATTATTATTATTATTATTATTACTTTGTAGCTTAAAATAGTTATTAATTATAATCGTAACGTTCAGAAGTCAAGCTCGACAATAGAGAAAAAAAACTTATTATTATTATTATGGATATTCCTCTTTAACCGAACACATCCTAACACACCAAAACGTCATTCCAGCCCTCTACTAGGATAATAGAACACGATATGCCTTTAACAGGGTATTCATAAAGGACACTACGAGGTCTACAAACCAGAGGCAACGCACAACAAAAAGAGGAGGCAAGACGGAGACAAAGGATGCTAATCCTTCTCTCGTGAAAAGGAAGAAGTCATCTAACGAATAAAGAGAGCACTGCAACCGAAACAAGGACTAGGGTACGCCAAATGGGGCATTACACATTACTATACTATATACTATATTTGAAGTATATAATACATACCATTTACTATTCATATATCGTTACACACATAAATATGTTATATTATTTTATTTATATACTTAGTACAAACTTATTAATAACATTTTATTAATACATTTAACATACCATATAACTATGTTGAAATTAATAAATCATATATTATACATACCATTTACTATTCATATATCATTATATACATAAATATTATAATATTACATACTACTTATTATATGAAATATTTTAATAATTCTATATTTTAATATAAACATTAACTTTTAATTATTATTATATATAATCTACTAATTATTTATGTTTATTTATTGTAAATAAAAATCATTATAATAGAGTTTCCAATATCAAGTTAAAAAGCAATACCTAGTTTATAAAACTTACATATCTAAAACTACATAAATATTATAATATGAAATACTACTTATTATACAACATATTATTATAATTTTATATTCTAATAAAAACAATAACTATTAATTATTATTATATATAATCTACTAATCATTTCGTTTATTTATTGTAAAAAAACTCATTATAATAAAGTTTCTAATCTCACTTCAAATAAATATTTTCAATTAACTAAATAAATACTTGGTTTACAAAAATTATATATCTAAAACTACAATCCAATGTGGACCTGCACATTACCACAAAACCTAAAATTGAAATCTTTCCATCAAATAAAATACATAAATTTAATTTTAAAATCACATGGTAACGAGGGCAATATTTCTTTTGAAATAAATTGATAACCATATTCAAAGTTGGCTTTTTATGATTTGATAAAAAAATTAGCACTCTACCAAACAAACATGAGCAATGAAAATTCAAACCTAACTCTTAACATTCATTTAAACAAAAACACTTTAGATACATCACAAGTCCATTTTATGAAACAAGAAATAAAAACTAAAACCAAACAGAAATTGAAAATTATCTCAAAGCACAACTCTAAATTTGTTCCTTCCAACTGAAATAGAATAAATAATTGAAAGCAAACATCTCGTTTATGAGAGACCTACAACTCTAAATTACGGTAGACCCTGACTCTTAATTACAATGATTTTTTAATCATGGAATAAATAATTTCAAATACATCGATAACAACAAATACCCTTCTTCATTAATATGAAGGAAATTGTATATCTTATTGATTGCTATTTATTGAATGAAAATTTAATATCTTATTGATTATTTGTAATAGTGGGAATAACCTTTTATTCATAAACAACTGGAAAAATTTCTATACACAGAATAGAAAACATAATCTAATAAATAAAGATCATATTTTAGGGCTTATATACCCACCCGTTTCAAACAAGATTTTAATCAAAAAATATTAAAAAACGTCGGTAATATATGTACTAACACTTGCTCCTAAACCCATATAAATAGCGCTATTTGTAAAAATTAGTGTTAAAGATGCACAAGAAATTGAGATGCTATGATCAATATTAGTTATACAATGCAATAAATAATTTTCCAACCCTGAAATTAACAACGGGTTTGACTAAAATATCGTACATATCCCATTTATACAAAAATGGCACAGGTCAAAGGCACCGAGCTCCGTGACTCAAATCCGAAATCGACAACATGATTATATATTATGCCCCTAAATAAAAATGACATCCACTTTTGTGTAAAGAATTTTTAATAGATTGTGCCACAAACTTTAACATTGCCCAGAACACGAACCAAATTAATTAATCAGTTATAATAGACAATATTGTGCACATGAAAAATTACGGTAAGAAATTTGAGTAAAAGAACAACTCACTTACAGAATTTAGGAGAATGAAAAGCGGCTCACAATTAATATTTACTCTGTATAAGAAAAATTACCAGGAAAACATGAGTAAAATCTATGTTTTAAATTTACTTACAAACAAACTACTAAACTCTAAACTGCGAATGAAGTTACACGAACTATTAACCCAGTTAATCATCAACTCTGCATAACAGATTGCAAATACATCAGCCACTAAAAACAATATTAATATACGACCAAAGCATAAAACATACAAATCGAAGACTATAACCAAACCCTTCAAAAGGATATTAACCCTACAGCTAGCTAATTAGAAGCGTCTAGTCTGCTGTGTAATAGACATTTGGTAAAAATTAACTTACTCCAATGTATGAGATGCAAAAAAACATACAAGTAAATCGGTAAAAGAATTTCCCCCAAAATTATGGAGATATAAAAAAATTGAGACGAAAAAAATGAAATATCATCATACACAAGGTTTAATAAGGCTACTAGCCTTGAGCATCAGTCCACATTAAAATATTCAATAAATCATGAATGGAAAATCAAATAATATCTACTCTGTACTAACTCACATAGGGCTAAAATATGATTACTAACCTTGTGCCCCATTTCTGTAGAGACATGATAAAAAAGTAGACTCTAATGACTTTGTAATAGTACATAAAATGTAAAATCACTAATAAGATCAATTACTACCATTAATTTTGTTCAATTTTATAATATATACTAACAAAAACTTGCACAAAAACCAAAGCAATTGCTCATTAAATGTGTTCTCAACAACAAGACACATAATCGGCATATAGTAAGTTAAAATCAGCGATTAAAGTTGGTATAGACAACCATAAACAAATTTTTAAATTTTGCGTTATAAATTATAAACCCTTACAATATATAACCCATGACGCATAAATAAGCAAAAGACAACCCTAAATAACATTCTATTTGAATGAACGTAACCCAAAACTAAGAACTACAATACCAAGTCTACACTAGCCAGTAAATCATGATTTCACAAAACATCCAGCCGTAAAATGTTAGACCCTATGTATTTATTTGCAAAGCATGATAAAACCCAATATTAAATACTCTTCTCCATCTTTAACTTCTAAAAAATACAACCCTACACAAGATGGGGTATACATTCACAACTTGAGATAATTCACAACACATTAAAAGCAAATAATGATAATACAAGGAAAATAATATTTTCAATCTTTAAATTCTAAAACACTTTGCACAAGATGCGAACATATATTCACAACCACAACCGAGAAATAGTTATCAAACAAAAGCGTGATGGTAACCACTAAATCAATGTGAGCCATATGTAAGCTGCAGAATTTGAAATTAACTAAAATGGGCAAGCAGATGATTACGAAGCGGCTTACCAGTCTAATTTGGACATATTCACTCCATTGCTCGGTTCCAATCGATGTTCTTTAGCCTCCCAAAGAATGACTCGAACCCACAAAAATAAAGAGAGAAAATGACCAAACGAAAACAAAAGAAACACACAGGCATGGCCATGCTACTACTGGACACATGAATCCTAAAAAAGAAAAATACAAAAAAAACAGACATCAATTCAAACAAGAGTCATCACACCCCATAATCATAAACAAAAACACGTAACATGAAAAGACGCTACGAAACTTTTTGGGAAGGATTTATTTTATAGACTCCGTTTCAACAGATCTTCCAACGGGCAAATATGCTTTCATTTGCCTAACATTGAGAAACTTCAAGATAATGTACATGAATCTTCCAAATGATCTTTTGCATGTTAAACAAGACATATGTTCTTAACTTCTTACCACAAAAGCGTTTTCAATACATGTCTGTCATGTCATGATTTTGCCCATTAAAAATATACACTAACTTTATTAATTGAAGTTGACATCTCCGTTTATAAGGATGGGAAGTGTAACGACCCAAAAATCCACACACGAACAACACAGTGAAATACAAGATAACTTTTTTTTTTTTTTGACTTGCTTGACACATAACATGACGCAACATGTCGTCACCAAGGATACAACTAACACTGTGAACAACTTGATACAAGGATGGCCATAAAGGCAGCACGGAAACGTTCACACCTATCAAGGACAATTTACTTTTCTTTTGTGAAAGGACATGGCAAAAGACCAACCACATTACATAGTTATAGCTGAAGACATCCCACTGTGAAAATCTTCTTAAGATTATTGATTTACTAGAGACATCTTACAATTCTTAGCTTACGTTCTAGAAGGTTCATGATATGTTTCATACCATTCTTCTTATAGGATTAAGTTTCTTTTCTTTTATATAACTTGAGGACTATCCTAGGATCACCTATAATATGAAAATTCCTTGATCAATTTGTTTACAAAACCAGGGGGTAAGCAATTCCACAGGCTATCTATCTAAACCCCCACTACTGAAACTCGTTTCATACCCACATTGCATAAGGAGGCAAGCGTAAGATCAAAAGGAGAGGAGTATCGTTAAGGTTCAGAACCCTAATCATCTTTGATCAAGAATTAAAAATTTATCATAGCTTAGACAAGGACTACAAGGTACCATGGTAATGGTTAGAGAGAGAAGATAAATTTATTTTATTATGATCTATTTAGTTATTAACCGGTCTTTTAATGAGTCTTAAGAGTTCAATTGAATTTTGGTAAAAGCTTCATTTAGAAATCATCTTGATTAAGTTCGTCGGGGGATACACAGGGGTTCCCAACATGGAAGCATTTTACTTAATGTGTTTTTTTTTATTCAAACTCCTATACTAGATAAGATCTACCGATATCCCCAAAAGCCAACAGTGATATTACTTTTAAAAATTAATTAACGTTTCCCAACAAGAGGACAATGTTTAATCCATAGCTTAAGGTTAGCAATGGTAGGTATTTTTTTTTACATCGTTAGATAAACACTTTCTTTCCAATTAAAGACTCTTAATTTTATCAACCAAATACAACTTCATTATTATCTTCTTTATTTATTCATCTATGTATTCCTCTTCTTTTATCTTTGATTATCTTTAGAAAAAGGGGTTTAACCCACTAAAATATGCCTAGAATAACATTGATACTAGTACCATGGAGGGTTACTAAACCAATAAGCATTATGACCTGAAAGAAGAAATTATCGTTATTTAACAAGAACGCAAACCACGGTTATAACATTTCCATTCAACATGGCACATGAACCAAAGGAGTCAAGAGATTGGATTTCACTTGGGTCAAGAACAAGAAGGTAACAAAATAAGCCAAGCCATGCTACAAAATTTCCATGACTGTAAATGATATCACCAAAAGAATACTCATAACAAGGTCAAGATTGAATATTATTTCTCACAAAGGTAATTTACCAGTTAACCTACAGAAGGACAAGACAACATCATCACGAAATTTCAGAACAACCCAAGGCAAGAGGTTTTCTAAACTCCTTTGCAAGCACTATTACAAAATTTACCTCACATTGGACATTTTTACAAGGAACTTCATAAATTGCACTGATGAAACCTTTACAACTCTTTCCTTTAATCTACTCGCATAATCCATCTGCACAAATACTAGCTGGAATCAGTTCGCGAGAACTGAGCATGTTAAGGCTACTCATTGCAACAGTAAGCTAACATTTAACAATATCAAGAAAGGAAAGTTCTAATTCAAAAATGGATTAAAACACAACCCACAACTCCAAAATTATTTGCATGAGAAAGAAATCTAAACCATCCAGCAAGGAGAAAGTCAAAATACCAGTAAGAACAAAATCACATAAATCAAGGCAAGACCTTATGGGTTAGGAACAAGAAGGTCAAGAGTGTTGATATCTCCTTCATGTAATCCTATGGATTACGTGATTGGAATCCAAAACTTACTCCATCCAACTAAAGGGGTCCAAGAGAAGACAAAACATACTAATTATGATCGTAGGCGCGAAACAAAATGACGTTATCCAAATCTCCCAGGGGGAGGCTTCATAGCAATAATTAGGGTTCGACGCCCTTAAAAGAAAAACAACTATAGTTTCAGTTTTAACCAAGGAGTTTACCACTACTTCCTTATAGGATTTCTTAAACGTAATACTAGCTAACAAAACAAATCCACTCTTCCCAAAAGCATACAAAAGAGACACAAAAAAGGGCCATTATTCTCCCAACAAACCTTATCCTAATCGTCAACTTCTCTACATAATATAAGGGAAGGCTTAACCCAAAAGTCGTTAATAATTTTTATATATTTCGACAATGTCAATAAGTATTAAAATAAAAATTGATTTCCTTAACAAGGCCACAAAATGGGACCTTTTAGTAACCAAGTTTGAAGTATAAGATATTCGAGTTCGAAAACAAAGGGATTCGATACGCAGAGGGTAAAACACCAACGATGCCCCAGACTCAAAAGACCTTACCACGAGTACAAGCACAAAATAAGAAACCAACGCACATATCCATCAGGAAGGTTACGCAGTGCAGTCAGGCCTAGAAGTTCTATGAACTCCTTGCCAAAGGTATAGAAGATGGAAATTTTACCCGATCCATGTGGGCTTATCGAGGAAAAGTCTAGCAAATATCAAACAGATAAATATTATAGCCACCTATGATATTATCACTGAAATCAGCTGTCATCTAACAGGAAACGAGTTCACGAGTCCAATACCATGGATTCACCTACAACTTTTGTTTCAGTCCAGCTAGTAATAGCTTGCTTGCGACCCTTAATAAAAATTGTAGAGATTTCATTCAATTAAACTTACAATGTTTCCCCCTTACTTTAATCAAACAAGAGTTTGCACCAGGAAGTAGGTATAGTAATTCTCTCAACACGTAGAGGCCAAAATAGATGTCAGGTTATTCCTCCTCTAGAACTGGGTACAAAAGTCAACCATGTACAGTTCTAAAACAAGACCCTAATGCCATTTTCCAATTAAACAGAAAGTAAGGAATGCCCACAGGCTTAAACAAGTTTTAGAACACAACGTCACTATTAATGTACCTTTTAGCAAAGCAGGAGAGCCCTAAATAGGAAATACGTATTTACTCAACCAAAAAGAGATATGAAGGCTTAACCTTCCATATAGTAAGCCTTCTATTATAAATACCATCACAAAATTCTTTTAAAAGAGGGTCATATAAGCAAACGAAACTCTAAAACGTTTCCTTCCCTACGAACTAGATTGCATCACTCAAAATTGCAGTAACCCATTTAGACAAATATGAAATAGAGTAAGCTATAAGGGAGGAAAGAACCTTCCAAGCAAAACCAGCGAAATTGGATCGAGATTTAAAGGGACAACCAACACAATCAGGCAGCGATATAAACAACCATGAAAACATTGTCTAGGCGCTATTCAATAGGAAAGAAAATTCATTTCAAGATACTGAAAAAAGTAGAAAACTATTACAAGGAGTAGATTTAACATGCCTGTTTTAAACGCTAAATCTCATGGCCACGTACGTGCAGACACCTTCTCCCAGCAGTCCCAAAATTATTTCTCCACCAAATTCACGCTTCTCACCCACTCGGCGTCCCAAAGATTGTTGCCATGCATCCACGGGTTTCTCGAAGTAAATCCAAAATCCTCCGAGCACCGCTCCAAACTAGCCCGTAGGTCAATCCACCACCCAACATGTCGAGTCGAGTTGTCCGATCAAGTGGGGTTCGTCCGGACGCGATTGCCATAAAGAAGGAAATATAGGCTTCCATTTTCCATATAGTCATAAACAAGCAACTTCTCGTCTCTTGCATAGTAGTATGCCTTCAAGCTGACTAGATTCAAATGCCGCAACCTTCCAACAAGTTCCATATGCTGCTCAAAATCCCTTTTACCTGACCCTTGCACCTCCCTTAATCTCTTCACTGCAACAACATTACCATCTTCCAATACGGCTTTATAAGCAGTTCCAAAGCTACTCTTCCCAAGCATTTCGGCCGAAGCTCGAAGAAGATCCTCCAATTCGAACTGTCGAGTTCCCTCAAAGAAAACTAGCTTTCCCCTCTCTGCAGAACTAGATGGATGTTGATATGGGCTTGATGAATACACAATCTTCTCTGTTTCCAATCTCTTTGACGGCTTCCCATCCACCATTTTTCTAGAGTATTTTCTCCAGTAATACCAAATGAAAATGCAAGCAATGAGCAATAGAACCGCAAAGTCCCCAACAACAATAGCAATCACAGCACCCCTGCTTAATCTATTGGAGCTCTTCTTTGTATTTTGTGACGATTCAGGCTTTGAACTTGGTGTGGAGGGCACCACGCTAGGATCCTGTGTTACAGGATTGGAATTCACAATACCTCCTGGAGTGGTAGGATTACTGATAATATTCTTACAACTTGGCAATGGATTTCCGTAGAGAACCACATTACTGGCAAAAGTGGAAGCTGGAAACTTAGACAAAGATCCGTGGATGGCCCCCGTGAGATGTTTACCGGATGCATTGAAGTCCTCGAAGACCGGTAATGTTCAATTGTGTAATGTATGCCGGTGAATACATTATTCTCAAGTCTCAAAGCGAGCAGATGGCTTAGAGAATTCAAAGAATATGGTATCTGGCCAGTGAAGAAATTGTTTGAAACATCGAGCCTCCACAGCCGATCCAACAATGAGATAGATGAAGGCAGGGAACCATAAAAGGTCTTTGTATGAAAGAAACAACAATTTCATGCTCCTCCACTTGGTCAAATTTGGCATGGTACCATTTAAAGAATTCCCCTTCAAGCTCAAGACTCTCAACTGGTCTAGATCAGCTAACGAGTCTATCGGACCTGTGAGGTGACCATTCTCTAGTACAAGATGAATCACCCTATTGTTTTCACAGTGGACAGCTCAACTAAAACTTTATCTCGTCCTTCTACTACAGCTGCAAGATTTTGCAACCACTGATCACGACTGTGGTCGCGTGCAACCAGAACATCAGGTTCAGCACCAACGGTTCCTTGGGATCGCCTGCAGCAGCTGTCGCACTTAACTCTCCCTGGAGGCCACTGATTTTCTGAGGTAAGTTTACTTCTCTACCCTGTAGCTGCTGCATATAGCGAACCACTTCCTCACGGCACTTTCCTGGGAGAAATTTTGGTTCTACGCTCCACTGAAACTACCTGTACAACACGATTTTGAGGATCCACACCCACCCACGCAACATCAGGGCGATAGACCTTCATTTCACCATCAATGAATCCACTAACCAGAACACGCCAGTGCAAGCTACGCGGCCACCAAGGTTTCTTTGCGTGAGCAGGTCAAAATGAGGTGACAAGGAAAGAAAAAAAACGCCCAAGAAGAAAATGCGCCCAACACCCACCTGTACGCATTGAAGGAGAATCCAAAAAGAGATTATGGTGAAGAAAAATGACTCCACCGACTCCTCACGCAAGGACAGACACGACAGTCTAAAAAAATTTACAGGCTGGGTGGTTGGGAGGAGGCCAAGGTGGCAGTGGAGGCAGAGTAGAAAAAAGAATCCAATGCCCAGCTGGGCATTACAGGAAGTCATTAGGAATCATCACACGTGGTTAAAGAGGTCTACCTAGTGGTGGACAAGTCTTTAACAAAAAAAAAGTCACTAGTTATTTAGGCCAAAGGTTTAAATTTGATGATTGTTTTTCTTTTAATATTTTTAGTTGTAAAATATATTTAAAACTATTGATTCTTCTAATTTGATGTAAAGGAGACATTGCAATTGCATCTAATGGATGTAAAGGAGACATAAGGAAGGACGATTGAGCATTCGTAATTTAGTGTGAACCACGGAAATGTTGAAATGAATAAAGACACCCTTCATCTTTATTTGTAATGTGAAAAAAATTCATTCTATAAAACGTTGGAAAGAGAAAGGAATGAATATGTACAATTTTTCAAGTCGACGTATATAACAAATAGTTGTGAGAGTAAGTCGTTCACCTTTAGTACCTCCAATGTGTGTACTTGGTATGGTAAATGTTTACCCCCAAATACACTTTGTGGATAGTGAGTGGTTAAGCCATATGCAAGGGTAGTTGATTGCGATCTCCTTCAATAATCGAGGAGCCTAACAAATCAAGGAATGAGTGGATATTCTAGGTAGGGCCAAAAAACATTGTCAAACTTCATAACTATAAAACTATGTAGTTTTAGAGGTTTTGCACAATTTTTTATTACTACTAAAGATGAATACTCAACTAGATTCGGCCTATATATTGGCATTGGGCATAACATTTTTCCCTTCATAAAGAAGATTTTCTAGTTGAAAGTTATCTCCATCCGGCTATGATAAAAATCTTTGCCTTGCATTTTCTTCAATTGCACATTTCCCACAAGATCATTCGTAGAATTTAACATATCTTTTTTTGTAGTTGTTGTCGACTAATGCATTTGCCACCAATAAATGCAACAAAAAAACTAAATACATGATTTCATCATCGAAAACAAAAGAAATTATTTATTTTTATGATGGTCTCACAATTGATTGAAATAAGCCTTTATATTTTGTATATTGAGCAGAAGTTATTGGGAAGTGACATTGAATGTTTGCTTCCTTGTTGATGAAAGATTGTAAACAAGGTGCCCAAAATTAAAAAAATTCTCAACAAGATTGAAGCATAAGATTTGTTGGCATGCATTAAGATATCTTTAACAAGTGGTATTTGGGAAAAGTCACAAATAAAAGTGACCGACCACCCACAGAATGGGGCTAACTTTGGTGTGGGACACTCTTGAAGACACATGTCAATGAGAGAAAGTAATTCATTGCCTAGAAATATGATTTCTTTGATAAGAATATAATAGACATGTCTGAGATATTCTTGGAAAGTTGCAAGGGATTTCTCGCTTAAAGAGTTTCATTTCCTTGACGTGTATTAGAAGGCATACATGTTCAATGGATACGAGAGATCTTTGAAGGTAAAAACACCTATTAGAGTGAGAAAAAGCATCAAGAACTCAATGGTGATGAAAGGAGATATGAGTGCATACTTTATAGTATTTATGATCTAATGTTTCCTTGTTCTAGTAGTGCAAACTTATCGAGACATTTCCCATCAAATCACAAAATAAAATTGGGGAAAAGATTGAGAATTTGATCCTTCGATTATATGTATAAAAAACCTCTCAATGATGATTCCTAACTTGGTTTTGTTAGTGTCTAGTTTTTAAGGAGATAATATGTCTTGGGCTTTTCTCCCCACTTGTAACCTAGTCAACAACATATAGTGGTCACAAGAGGTTTTCTTCTATATTTTGTGTCGTGGTGCATCCTAAACATTCAAGGAAAGATTCTAACACTTGTTAAATTTGAAGGATTCTCTGTGTATATTCGTATATATTGGTGTTATATGGAATTTGAGTACGAGGAAATGGTTAAAGAATACAAGAGAGGGCCAAGTTTTCAAAAAAACTTGTAAGGAACATAGTAAAATTCAATACAATAACTTTGGTCCATGTTTATGTTATATATTAATAATATATATCTGGAAAATGTGCAAGAGTTGCAAAATATGTCAAATGGGATGCAAATGGAATGTTCCTATTTAGTCAATTCTGCACCTTTCATCAAATACCATTAATATGTCAATGTTCTCTCCGCTTATTCATCGCCAAGGCCTCTGCACGTAAAATATGTAAGGAGGGTAGCATGAACTCCATAGGAAAAACTGTGTCTACACCAAACACCAACTGAAAGGGTGTTGCCTTGTTTAACTTGCTTGAAGGTAGTCTTGTATGGCCATAGTACAAATGACACTTTGTTATCCCAATATTTTCTTCCCACATCACAATTTTTTATCAATGTGTGACCCAATATCTTATTGAAAGATTATGCGATATCGTTGGTTTGTGGGTGATAGGGGTAGTCATATGATGAGCTACCATAAATTCATCTAGCAGTATTCTAATTGTCTCCTTAAAGAAATGGGTTACCCTGTCACTGGTAAGGGTCAATAGAAAACCATACTGACTAATAATATTCTTCCATAAAAATCATTCAGTTGTAGTTGTTGTATAAACCATGGTGGGTGTTATTTTTGCCAATCGTGTCAGATAATCTATGCAAATGATGATGTATCGTGCACATTTCCTCTACATAGTTGGTGTAAGTGGACCAACAAAGTCGATTCCCATTTCTTAAATGGTTTTATACTTGTTATGGGTTACAACATCATCTCATCATGCTACCCAAGTTTTACCATTCTAGAAGTGATCACACACTTTGACAAAGTCCTTGGTGTCCTTGTAGAGTGTCTCCCACCATAATCATGCGAGGAGTAGCTTGCACTTGATGGCCTCTCTAGCATAATGGCCTCCCACAATTCCACCATGCACCTCTTTTGTAGCACTTCGTCTCTACCCATTTTATACATGTTTCCTCCTGCCAACTAAGAGGGTGTAACGTGGACAACAAGCTGCTTCTTCTCTAATGTCTTCATCCTTGTAGGAGCAATATCTATGTGGAAAAATACTGCGATATCATCCAGATCAATTGGCATGTACTACAATATGAAATGTTGATCATATGGTATTGTGTCCTCTATGGACATCTAAATTGGTTAAGAAACGTGTGCTAAAATCAAGTTTGAAGAATTTGGCATGCATTAAAAACATGCCAAAAGAGTCTCGGTTAAATGCGAAAGGGACCACTAGTTTGCATAGACATGTGGTTACGCAGTCACAGCTGAGGGTAGATCGACGGTTACGTAACCGTCAAGGTGGTTTTGTGACTTAAAGTCAAAAGCCAAGGAAAAGGATAGAAAAATGATAAAGGAAAGCGGGAAAAACATGGAAATGGATAAGGAAAGCATTCTAAGCTACAAATATATACTGCAAATGAGAAATTGGACTCAAACACCATTGGAAAAGATATTAATCATCATTGGGGATTTTAAACCATTTCGACAATGTAGTATGTGCAAAATTGAGTGTGTACAGTTCCCACATGTCTAGGTGGGTTTTTAGATGTTATCGGGTGTGTCATTCCTTTGCCAAACCATCCTTGCCCTTTTGGGCTACATCGGTCTCTTGATGTCTCTTAAGCGCCCTGAGAATAATAAGTTGTCAAACTTTGATGAGTGATAATTAACAAACCGCAACATTTGGGAATTTCTTGTCTGAACCTTCAGATGTGCATCTGGTCCACCCGAATAATATTATCTTAGTTTTTCCCATATCTCACCCATTTTTACAAGGTGGTAGTGAATGAAACATGACAAAAACCTTTAATTAACATCAATGTCAGGGCATCTAGGGTGATATTTTACAATGGGCACCTCATGGCACCAAAACAATTATTCCCACATGTCTAGGTGGGCTATTAAATTCTATCGGTGGTGTCCTTCCACTTCCAAAACGTCACAATTTTTCCTAGCAACACTGGTCTTTCGATGTCTCTTATGCGCCCTGAGAGCAAAACGTTGTCAGACTTTGACTGGTGATAAATAGAAAACCGTGGTGCTTGAGAATGGCTCGTCTGAACCTATAGATGCGCATCTAGTTTGCCTTCAAAAGCCTAGCTCATTTTTCTCCCATATCTCACATGTTTGTTAAGTGTGGTAGAGAATGAAATGTGACAAGAAGCTTCAATTAACATCAAGTGTTAGAGATAGAAAATTGTGTTAACAAAATTAATACAAGATAGACACCTCATGGAAAAAAATGATGCATCCCACACGTCTAGGTGGGATTTTAGATGCTATCGGTGGTGTTTTTCCTCTACCAAACCATCCGGTCCTTCTGAGATATGTCAGTTTTTTTATGTCTTTAAGCACCCTTAGATATAAAAGTTGTCAAACTTTGATAGGGTGAAAATTAGCAAACCGTGGAACTTGGGAATGTCTCGTTTGAACCTATAGATACATATCTAATTTCCCTACAAAATCCTATAGTAGTTTCTCTCATATCTTGTTCATTTGTTCATGATGGTAGTAAATGAAACGTGGTAGAAACTTTTAATTAACATCAGTGTTAGGGCATCCAGTGGTGATATTTTGCAATGGGTACCTTTGGCACCAAACCGATGCTTCCCACACATCTAAGTGGGATTTTAGATGCTATTGGTGGTGTCGCTTCACTACCAAACCATCTCAATCCTTTTGGGCTACGCCGTTCCATCGATGTCTCTTAAGCAACATGAGAATAAAAAATTGTGAAACTTAGAAATTTCTCATCTCAACCTATGGATGTGGATCTTGTCTTCCTACAAAATCCTATACCATTTTCATCCATATCTCACCCATTTGTGCATGGTGGTAGTGAATGAAATGTGGCAAAAAATTTCAATAAACGCCAGTGCTAGGGCATCCACGATGATATTTCGAAATGGGTACCTCTTGTCACCAAAATTTTGATTCCCACATGTCTAGGTGGGCTGTTATGTGCTATAAGTGGTGTTGTTCCACTACTAAACCATCCCGGTCCTTCTAGGCTACACATGTCCATTGATGTCTCTTAAACGCCATGATAACCAAAAGTTGTCAACATTTGACAAATGATAACTAGAAAACAATGACACTTGGGAATATGTCATATGAACCTATGGCTACACATCTAATCCACCTACAAAGGCATATCTCATTTTATCTCGTATCTCACTGGTTTGTTCATGATGACAATAAATGTAACGTTGTAAAAACTTCATTTACCATCAGTGTTAGACATAAAAAATTATTTTAAAAAATTAATACAATATAGGAACCTTATGGTACTGAACCGATGGTTCACACATGTACAAGTTGGTTGTTATACATCATTGGTGGTGTTATTTCGCTATCAAACCGTTTTGGTCCATTCAGGATACATCATTCTGTCGATGTCTCTTAAACGCCCTAAGAGAAAAAAGTTTTCAAACTTTGACGAGTGATAACTAGCAAACTGTAGTGCTTGGAAATATCTCGTCTAATCCTACGAATGCACATCTAGTCCCCTTACAAAACCCTAACTTAGTTTCTCCCATATTTCACCTATTTTTCCATGGTGAAAGTGAATGAAACGTGGAAATAATATTTAATTAACATCAGTGTTAGAGATAAAATATTGTTTAAAAAAAATACAATATAGCCACATTGTAGCACCAGAATGATGGTTGTCACACGTCCTAGTGAGTTGTTAGACACTTTCGATGGTGTCTTTTTGCAGCAAAAAAGTATCATTCCTTCAGGGATACGTCTGTCTGTCGATGTTTCTTAAGCGCCATGAGAGGAAAAAGTTGTGAAACTTTAACAAGTGATAACTAGAAAATCGTGGTGCTTGGGAATGTCTCGTCTAAACCTGCGGATGTGCATTTGGTTTGCCTACAAAATTCTATATTTGTTTCTCCCATATCTCTCATATTTGTTCGTGGTGGCAACAAATAATGTGTGGCAAAAACCTTCAATTAACACTAGTGCCAAGGCATTCTCTCTCTCTCTCTCCCTCCAATATAGGCGGTGATATTAGCATATGTAAGAGGTAAAAAAATGCTAAAAAAGATATTTCGTATGATATAAGTGGTGAAATGAGAATGTGTTCTTGTTAAAAAGAACATGAAAAAAACTCTCTCTCTATTTCTCTCTCGCTCTACGAAAAAAAATATTTAATACGATTGTAGCCAGAAACAACAATTTTAAATATTTGTTAAACCTAATAATACTAATATTTTATTTGTAAGCATCGAATTTTGCACAAGAAAATATGACTTAGGAAAGTGCAACATTGCTGGCAAAACATACTTATCAACGTGGACTTTCCAATCTAAACACCTTTGCAAAATAGGAAACATGGCAAGGCAAGCAGCCGTTGGCACGGTTTTCGAACAAAAAAAGGGTCATGAAGCCCCTCGGTTTACGAGTCACGGCTCCCCACGCATGTTGAAAAAGCCAAATGAATTTATTAAAGGAGCTCCGTCGAATCACGAATTATATGTACGCCATCATGAATATCTTCGTACGTGCCCTGTTGCACACATTTTTATAAAATATTTGAGAATACCTATGTTTGGGGATTTGCGATACGCCATCATGAATATCTTCATAAAGTGCTTTCTCATAGCTCGCCGCCTCCTCATACTTATTACCACTAATGCTTTCAACTTGTACGCCAAATACTTTATTATTACTCTGCCCCATTCAAACCCCCGTCAAAATACTTAGGTACCTACGCCCAGCTAAAACGAAAATAGATATTTTTTTACAGGAAATAGCAGGTAATCAAATTCGTGTAGGTATCTGGAAGATTCTCTACAAGAAAAAGTTGGAACAGCAACAAAATTAATTAAAAGAAAAACTGGAATGGATGAGGATGACGATTGATCCGTTGAGGGAAGGAGCCGTTGATGATAAAAACTGGAATGGATGAGGATTGATCCGTTGAAGCAAGGAGCCGTTGATGAAAAAACTATAAATCCCTCCGTGAATCTGTATTTTCATGCCCTCCTCCTTTCTGCATATTTTTTCTTCGTCTTGTGTTCGGCGATCTGCAATTTCATTTTGTTTCATGTTTTTTATTGTTTGGAGTTTTTGGTAGCACGGCCGTGCTGTTTTTATTCTTCGAGTTGTCCGTTTCTCTTTGTTTGTTCGAGTTTTTTGTAAACTCTTTTATTGTTTTTTTTCGGGTTTATGGCTGTGTATATGCATGGTTTTTTCTTCTTCTTCGATGCACATCAGGTCAAAGCAGAGCAAATGAAGCGGTCATGGATGCATCATCTGCTGGTAAGTATTCCGTCTGTGTCTTTAATTTCATAGGCTCTATAGTTCACCTTTGTGTGTTTTGCAACTAATTACTACTATGTACACAGGGAAGCGAAGATAAGATTATCATGGTAAGGTGGTAGTGGCTAACACATGCACGGCAACAAGAAACTCCCCAAATGATGTGACAATAAAGAGGTTCTCGCGGCCCTGACGTTTAATTTTCCAGTCTTGTTACGCCTTTTTTCTAATCTTAATTCTCTTAGCACGGCCGTGCTATCACATGTTTGACTGTGTTGTTTATAGTCTGTTTTTGTGCTCCATGCTTGTTTAATGGGTTTATATATATATATATGTGTTTTTGGTGGTTCGTTTTGTGGTGTTTGCTCTCAATTTCTTGGTGAGGGAGAGAATGGCGAAGGCGAGGAGGTAATCAGATCGAATCAGATCAGCCAAAGAGCAGAGCAGACTGGATCTGCCTTCGGTAAATTCTTCCAAGTTTTGCATAATTCTTAGCAGGGCAACTTTAAATGTGTTTTTTGAGACATTTGGATTGTTTTACCTGCGTCTCGAGAGCAGCTTTGAATGTTTTTTTCAGGCATTTTCGAATCTATTGGATTAAGGAGAACCGTGAGAAACATCGCATATGTTGTGGACCACCATAAGGATCACAAAATTGTTGAGCTTTATCATTAACTAAACTAGTCATGGAGCTTAGGATTCATTGTTTATGTGTTATGTTATATCCTGCATGTAAGATATATCTGATTTTTTTTGTGTTTTTTTAAATTTTTATTCCCATTTTGTTCAGGGTTTCAAGGGCAATGGTAAGCTTCTTCCCTTGTTAGAAGAAGCGTTGCAGAAACAAGAAATGGCCCATCCGGCAGCGTCATGTAAAAGTGGATATCAAACTCGGCTTGGGCGAGGCAGAGAAGGAGCTTTGCGAAAAATATGATGGGACATATATCCCACAGGGCCTATATGACTACATCTGTTTTGTTTGTTAAATGGTCTCCTCTGTTAATTGCAGTTGCTGACCCAGTTATGTAGAAAATTTTAACGGTAAATGTGTAGTCTTTTTGTGTTGTGTAGGATTTCGAGCAATTGTTTTGTTTTTGATGATTTTTTGTTAACGCACTCCAAAAAAGAGTACATAAACTCACTCCCATTCCAGTAACAGGGTTGCCGGATGACAAGAATAAACAAGGCTGGGTCTGTTTTTTGTTTTGCTGTCTTTGCATGCTTTATTTTTCGTTTTGTTGTTTTTGCTGCTTTGCAGTGTCATTTTGTTTCATGTTTTTGATTATCTGCAATCTCTTCCCACGACCGTGCTACTTTTTATTTCTGACTGTTCTATTTTATTGGTCAGTTTTAATGTGTTCTTCATGATTATTTTGGGTTTGTATAGTTTTTTGAATTTATGTTTTATTTAAATTGTTTGTGTTTTTGGCAATTTTTTCTTTTACTTCTAATATTTGTGGAGGTATCATGACAACCAAAGAGAGGAGTAGATAATGTCAGATCAGCCAAGGAGCAGAGCAGATTGGATCTTCAGGTAATTATTCCCCCTTTCTGCATTATTTTTTGCTTGCCTGAGGAATGCCCCTGATGTTTAAGTTTTTCCTGAGCAAAGGTTTAGATCCGGGTTCAAATTAATAACCTCATCTTTAATTAGTTGAATTTTTTTAAGGTAACTGGTAAAATTTCACAAGCATGCACCGATTTATGTTTATAAACGGCAAATTAAGTTTCTGAAATCGTGTAGTCTTTTGTTATAGCAGCATGAAGATTTTTAAATAATGGGTTGTTTCCTACTTTCGTTGTAGAAGATTGTGGTATTCCACTAAAAAAATCTAGAAGATGCACTGTTCTAATGATATTTTCCATTCAAGGATGCCATGTATCACAGACTTGGCATGAATTTTGTTATTCATTTGAAGAAGTGTTAGTTTACAAATAGTAGTGACAGAAATATTATTTTCAGGTACTCTTTCTGCCATGAAAGAGAGTGAACACTACATCGAAACTTTCTAAGCTTATCAAAGGCCCACGAGGAGCTGTGTACTCCATTGAAGAAGCCAGAATTTCAAAGCGGTTCTAATGTATCTCCTTGTTCAGGTATGCCTGACAAACAAGTCAATGAAATATGTTTTCAAATTTTTACCAAATGTTTTGGCTAGATTTTAGAAGGCTAAACAATGTTTATTTTAGGATAATTGCAATTTTCCTTTTCACAAAATTACACACTGAAATCATGTTTGGAAGATAGGAAATACTGAAAATGTAAAAAGTGAGAAAGAGTGTCTACTGGAGTGAGTGTATGATACACCATAAACTGAGTTATGGTATATTGGCTCTTCTCAACTGACAACCCCTGAAATTCATCAGCTTTCTAGTGGAGACCAGAGATCTCACATTGCAAGTTTCAAATGCACTGTTTACTATTATAGCAAATTGTTTTGTATCACATTGATTGTTTTCTTGCTGTGAGATACATTGATTTCATTTTCAAATTCAGGATTTGCCCCTGCACTCTCATGTTTTTTCAGAGTTCAGTCACACACCAGTAGCATCTAGACGGTTTAGGATAATCGTCGAAAGACAGCAAGAACAAATTTTGAAAAAATGACATTTTTATCCACATAGATTTCTAAGAATATATTTGCTTGTGAAGGATAAGTTTTATTGACATCGTTAATTAAAGCATGTTTTTGGCAGAAAATCAAGAAGTTTTTACTGAAGTGTGTTGCATAAAATTTGAGGTTTAGTCACGATAGACCGGTTGCAGTCCGTGTCATATATAATTGCCTCTTTAATGGCATGCATTGTGAGGCTGAAAGGACAACTTTGTTTGAGCATTTGTTTTTTTATGCTGTGCGAATTACTGTTGGGATTTATGAACATTTTGTTGTCATCATAGGTCATTTTGTCGTTAGTGTTGTACTTTAGGCATCATATTTTTGACGAGTACCTCAAAATGAGAGAATATGAAGGGTCAGGTGTAGGATTTGAATCATTGGGTTGTATAACTCGTGTGCTAATAAGCTTTTGAGCACAAATTTCTCAGTATATCAATTTTTACTTTATATGTATATATGTATGAAGATTTACATCAAGCATAAGTCTAAAACCCTGTTGTGTCAGGGGTGGTAAGACCAGACGGATGTTAAATGTTTGACATAAATTTCAGCATGTTTAAGTACATAACCAGTTTCTAGACATAAGTGTAGCAAACGCTGCAAATAAATAAAATTAAAAATCTATAATCCACAAGTCAATTAATTTTACTTTAAAGGTTTGGCTGTTTTATAGTTTTCTATTCTCTTTTGGCATTTAACTATAATGGTGGGGTGCAGGCAGCATTTTGAAAGGATGGCAAATTGGCACTTGGCGTGATGAAAGGATTTAATGGTCACAATACTTGTTTTTGGTGTGATGAAAGGATTAAAGGATTTAATGGTCAGCTTTCCGTACTCTGAAGTAGCATGGAATCATTGTATTTATTGTAAACAAGACTACCATAATTTTAAATTAATAAAATATTATTTTGAGGGAGGCTGATAAGGCCCTCCAAAACCCTCGAGGATGGCCAATGGCCATGGACATCCTTGAGGTTTGTGTTTTGTTTTTCAATTTTTAAAATTATTTATTCTTTATTTGCAGTTTTTTTTAATCTATTTTTTTATATAAAGTTGTCACATACCATTAATGAGATTTATGGTATACATTTTTATTTGTATGGTTATTAGTAAAAATTAATGTGAATTATGATAGTACATTCAAAATGAAACAGAAGTTAGAATGAACACTAATTTTTGGGAAAATTAAGTGGTGAGAAAGGAAGAAGATAGAAGGGGAAATATATTTTTTATGTTAATTTATTATAATTTTATAAGTTATATTTTGTTAATATAATACATATTTTTAAATTAATATAAAATTTGAATGTTAATATGAGATTATAAATATAAATTATTAGTGTTGTAATATATATATAAAATAGTGTGTATTATATTAAACTAATATATGTATATTAATATAAAGTTAATATAAAATACATTTAAAATATAATTGTCAATGATTTTATAAAATATTAAATATTATATAATATTTAATAATACTAATTAATATTTTAATATATAACTTATTTATATATATACAATATATATAAATATTTTCTTATATTATAAATATATTAATAATAAATTAATATAATATATTTTTAGATATAATTATCAATGATATTATAAAATGTTAAATATATATTCTATATATTCTAATAATATATATATATATAAATATATATATATATATATATATATATATATATATATATATATATATATATATATATATGATATTATATAATATATCACATATAATATATAAATAATATAAATATAAGATATATATCAAATATTTTATAAAAATAGATTATTATTCAATATTATTTTAAAATATTCTAGTGTTATGGGTATGTGTATACTATATATATATAATATAATGTTATTAATACCTAGTAAATGCATGAAATAGTATATATAGTACATTATTAAAATGTGATCTTATATATGTATGTGTGTATTATTACATACATATATAATTATATGATATTTAATTTATTATTAAATAAAATATAATTAAATTGGGTAGTGGTGTTAGAAATTATAAATAATGTTAATAAATCAAATATTAATAAGATATTAACTATAATATAATATAACATAAATTATAATTAAATACTATATATAGATATATTAAAATATATTAATATTATTAATAAAGTAATTTATTTTATATATTCTAATAATATATATATATGAAAATAGTATGTATTATATTAAACTATTATATGTATATTAATAAAATATATTTATTCTTATATTAAGATGTATATTAATAATAAGTTAATATTAATAGTTTAAAATATAATTATCAATTATATTATAAAATGAAAAATATTATTATATACATAGTAATATAATATATTTATATTTCATTAAATATTGTATAACAATTTATTTGAAATATTCCAATAATATTATATATACATAAAAATATATTATGATGTATAAATATAATAGTGTGTGGATGAGAAGTATATATTTATAGTTAGAAAAGGATATATATGGAGGGAGAATTAGGAGGGTGTGGAAAGAGAGGTATGGAGGGAAGAGGCGTGGAAGGAGGGACTAGTTGAGGGAGAGAGATGGATGGTGTAATGGGTGTGTAGGGTCCAAGGGGTGTGGAAGAAGAAGAGTGATTTTGACGAGAGAAGAGGAAGGGGAGTGGAGTGGAGGGATAATCGGAGGGGTGTGGAGAGAGTGTTGGAGGGAGAAGGGGTTTTAGATTTAGAGGGGAGAGATATGGATGGAGAATGTGGGAGGGGGTGTGGAGGGAGAGGTGTGGAGGGAGAGATATATATATACATAAAAATATATTATGATGTATAAATATAATAGGTGTGTGTGGAGGGAGAAGGGGGTTTAGAGTTAGAGGGATATATGGAGGGAGAATTAGGAGGGGTGTGGAGAGGAGAGGGTTGGAGGGAAGAGGGATGGAAGGGGGGAGTGTTGAGGGAGAGAGATGGATGGTGTAATGGGTGTGGGAGGTCCAAGGGTGTGGAAGAAGAAGAGTGATTTGGAGAGAAGAGGAGGGGAGGAGGGAGGAAGAAGAGGGTAGTGAGGGGTGTGGAGGAGTGTTGGAGGGAGAAGGGGGTTTAGATTTAGAGGGAGATATATGGAGGGAGAATGGGAGGGGTGTGGAGGGTGGAGAGGTGTGGAGGGAGAGATATAGAGAGGGTGAAAGTGGGAGAGGTAGATGGAGGAATGGGTGTGTAGGGTGTAAGAGGTGTGGAAGAAGAATGATTTTGATGGAGAAGAGGGAGGGGAGTGGAGGGAGAAGTGAGATGGGTGTGGAAGGAGGAAGGGTTGTGAAGAGGATAGGGGGTTTAGAGGGAGAGGTGGGAGATATATGGAAGGAAAGGGGAGAGAGGGGTATGGAGGAGAGAAGAGAAATTTAGAGTTTGGAGGGTTTAGAGTTTGGAGTGAGGGTTTTGGATGGAGGGAGTGTGGATGGAGGAGAGGAGAGATATATCGGGTGAAAGTGGGAGAGGTGGATGGAGGAATGGGGTGTGTAGAGGTGCAAGGGGTTGAAGAAGAAGAGTGATTTGACAAAGAAGAGGGAGGGGGTGGAGGGATAATGGGAGGGATGTGGATGGAGAGGGGGTTTAGATGGAGGAGAGGTGTGGAAGGAGGGATATAGAGGGTTTAGAAGGGAGAGGTTGATTTAGGAAGGGGTGTGTAGGGTGCAATTTGTGTGGAAGGAGAATTGGATGGAGGATGGAGAGAGGAGTTGGATTTAGGAATGGGAGGTGTAGAAGTGCAGATTTGTGTGGAAGTAGAATTATTTGGATGGAGAAGAGTGGGGGGGATGGGTGGAGGAGGAAGGGTTGTGAGGGAGAAGGGGGTTTAGAGGAGAGGAGGGAGGATATGAGATTGAGGGAAAGTTGAGAGAGGGGTGTGGAGGTAGAAGGGGGGTTTGGAGTGAAGGGGGTTTAGAGTTAGAGAGGAGATATATGGAGGAAAATTTGGAGAGGTGTGGGGTGAGGGTTTGGATGAAGGGAGTGTGGA
The DNA here is from genome assembly GCA_018340775.1 of Taxus wallichiana var. yunnanensis. Taxonomy (NCBI): domain Eukaryota; kingdom Viridiplantae; phylum Streptophyta; class Pinopsida; order Cupressales; family Taxaceae; genus Taxus; species Taxus wallichiana. The sequence continues at coordinate 998,581,453 of CM031242.1, read as the reverse complement.
GGAGAAGAGGGAGATATAGAGGGTGCGGTGGGAGAGGTGGAAGGAGGAATGGGGTGTGTAGGGTTCAAGGGGTGTGGAAGAAGAAGAGTGATTTGGAGGAGAAGAGGGAGGGGAGTGGAGGAGAATTGAATTGGGGGGTGTGAGAGAGGGGGTTTGGAGGGGAGGAGGGTGGAAGGAGGAGTGTGGAGGGAGAGATAGAGAGAGGGGAATGGGAGAGGTGGATGTAGGAATGGGGGTGTAGGGGTGCAATGGGTGTGGAAGAAGAGTGATTTGGATGGAGAAGAGGGAGGAGTGGATGGAGGAAGAGGGAGGGAGTGGAGGAGGGAGGAAGGGGTTTAGAGGAGAGAGGAGGAGAGATATGGAGGGAGAATGGGGAGGGTGGATGGAGAAAGGGGGTTTGGAGAGTTAGAGGGGAGAGAATGGAGGGAGTGTGAGGATGGGAGGTATAAAGAGGAGAGATGTGTGGAAGGAGGGAGAGATATAGGGGTGAGGGTGGAGGAGAGGTGGATGTAGGAATGAGGTGTAGAGTGAGATGAGAGTGGATGGATGGGTGTGGAAGAAGTGGGAGGGAGTTGAGGGAGAGAGTGGGAGGGGTGATGAGGAGAGAGAGGAGGAGGAGAGATAGAGGGATTCAAAGGGGAGGTGGATGGAGGAATGGGGGTGTAGGGAGCAATGGGTGGGAAGAATAAGAGTTATTTTGATGGAGAGTGGAGTGGAGGGATAATTGAGTGGGGGGAGAAGAGAGGGGATTTGGAGGAGGGTGGGGGAGAAGGTGTAGGGGAGGGGAGAGGGGAAAGGAGGGAGATATATGGAGGGAGGAGGGGAAGTGAGGGGAGAGGAGATATATGGAGGAGAGAGGAGAATTAGGAGGGTGTGATGGGAAGGAGGAGGGGAGTGGATAGGGATGAGGGAAGGAGTGTGGAGAAGAGATGGAGATATAGAGGGTGCAGTGGGAGAGGTAGATGTAGAAATGGGGTGTGTAGGGTGTAAGGGTGTGGAAGAAGAGATTTCAATGGAGAAGAGAGGAGGGTGTGGAGTGAGGGGGTTTGATGGAGGGGGGGAGTTTTGGAAGAGGAGAGTTTAGGGGGAGGAGGATGGAGAGAATGGGGTTGGAGAGGAGAGGAATATATGGAGGAGATTGGATGGGTGTAGGAATTGAGTGTGGATGGAGAGGGGGTTTAGAGTGGAGGGAGAACATATGGAGGAGACTTGGATGGAGTGTAGGAATGGGAGGAGAAGGGTGAAATGGGTGTGGAAGAAGAGTGATTTGGATGGAGAAGAGGGAGGTTGAGTGAGAAGGGAGGGGGAGGGGTGGAGAGGAGGAAGGATGTAAAGGAAGGAGAAGTGGGGTTTAAGGAGAGGGAGGAGGAGGAGATAGGATGGAGGAGAATGGGAGGGGGTGGAGGGAGAAGGAGGGTTTAGAGTTAGAGGGATATATGGAGGAGGAAATTAGAAGGGTGTGGAGGAGGGTAAGGGGAGGGGAGAGGTGGAGGAGGGAGAGGTGATGAGAAGGAGAGGAGAGGAAGTGAGAGGTAGAGATATAGAGGGGCAATGGGAGAGGTGGATGAAGGAATGGGGTGTGGAAGAAGGGTTTGAAGAAGAGTGAGAGGAGGGGAGTGGAGGGATAATTGGGAGGGTGTGGAGTGAGGGGGTTTGGATGGGGGGAGAGGGTGGAAGGAGGGGGTGTGGAGGGATAAGGGGGTTTAGAGTTAGAGGGAGATATATGGAGGAAGAATTAAGATGGGTGTGGAGGAGTGGATGGAAAGGAGGGAGTGGAGGGGAGGAGAGGTGGATGTAGGAAGGGGTGGTGGAAGAAGAGTGATTGGAGGGAAGGAGAAGATGGATGGGAGGAGAGGAGAATGGGGATTTAGGGAGGGAGAGGAGGGAGATATATGGAGGGAGAAGTGGGAGGGGTGTGGAGGGAGAAGTGGAGTGGAGGGTTAGAGAGGGAGATATATGGATGGAGAATTGGAGAGGGGTGGAGTGAGGGAGAGGTTTTGAGGAAGGAGGGAGGGAGTAGAGGGAGAGGGATATAGAGGTTAGGATGGAGAGTGGAGAGAGGGGATGGATGGAGGTGGAGGAAGGTGTGTGAGGGTGAAGGTGTGTGGAGAAGAGAGTGATTTAGAGAGAGGGGGTGGATGGAGGAGAGGTGTGGAGGAGGAGGTGAGGTGTGGAGGGAGGGAAGGGTTTTATAGTGGAGAGGATATGGATGGATGGAGGGAGGGAGAAGAGGGGAGAGGGGTGGAGTGTAGGATGGAGAGAGGTAGGGTGGAGGAATGGGTGTGGAGGAGGAAGGGGAGTGAAGGGAGAAGGGGTTTCAAGTTAGAGGGTGATATATGGATGGAGAATGAGAGGAGGGTGTGAGGAGGAGGAGTGTGGAGGAGAGATATAGAGGGTGCATGGGAGAGTTAGGATGTAGGAATGGGTTTGTAGGGGCAATGGTGTGGAAGAAGAGTTATTTGGATGGAGAAGAGGGAGGGTGTGGAGGGAGGGAGGGCGTGTGAAGGAGAAGTGGGTTTAGAGGAGAGGAGGGAGATATGGGAGGGAGAATAATGGAGGGTGTGGAGGGAGAAGGGAGGTTTAGAGTTAGAGGAGATATATGGAGGGAAATTAGGAGGGTGTGGAGGAGGGGTTTGGATGGAGGAGAGAGTGTGGAGGGGAGAAGAGGGAGAGATATAGAGAGGTGAAGTGGGAGGTGGAATGGAGGAATGGGGTGTAGGGTGCAAGGGGTGGAAGAAGAAGTGATTTTGGAGAAGAGGAGAGGATGGAGGGAGAATGGGAGGGGTGGGTGAGGGGGTTTGGATGGAGGAGAGAGGTGTGGAGGAGAGATAGAGGGAGAGATATAGGGAGAAGAGAGAGGTGGATAGAGAATGGGAGTGTGGAGGGTGCAAGGAGTGTGGAAGAAGAGTGATTCAGGAGAGAGAAGATGGAGGGAATGTGGAGGGAGAAGTGGGGAGGTGTGGAGGAGGAGGGTGTGGAGGGAGAGGGAGAGGGGAGAGGAGGGAGATAGAGAGATGTATGGAGGGAAAAGGGGGTTTAGAGATTAGAGGGAGATATATGGAGGAGAATTAGCAGAGGGTGTGGAGGAGGGGTCTGGAAGGATGGAGTGGAGGGAGAGAGAGAGATAGAGATGGAGGATGTAGTGGGGAGATGTGGATGGAGGAATGGTGTGTTGTAGGGCAAGGGTGTGGAAGAAGAGTGATTTTGAGAGGAGAGTGGAGGGGAGGGGAAATGGGAGGGTGTGGAGTGAGGGGATTTGGATGGAGGAGGAGAGGGTGGAAGGAGGGATGTGGAGGAGAAGGGAGGTTAGAGGAGATGGAGGGGGGAGGAAAATGGGGAGGGAGTGGAGGGAGAAGAGGAGGATGGAGGGAGATAGAGAGTAATGGGAGAGGTGGATGTAGGAATGGGGTGTGTAGGTGCAATGGTGTGGAAGAAGAGTGATTTGGAGAAGAGAGAAGTGGAGGGAGTGGAGGGAGAATGGGAGGGGTGTGGAGGGAGATGGGGGTTTAGAGGAGAGGAGATATAGAGGGGGGTGTGGAGGAGGGGTGTGGAGGAGGGGAAGGGTTTTGAGTTAGAGGGAGATATATGGAGGGAGAATTAGAGGGTGTGGAGGAGGGGGTGGAGGAGGGTGGGTGAGAAGAGGAGAAGAGGGAGAGATATAAAAGGTGAAAAGGGAGAGGTGGATGAGGAATGAGGTGGGAGTGTAGGTGTGGGTGTGGAAGAAGTGATTTGGATGACGGAAAAGAGGGAGGGAGGAGAGAGAGAGAAGTGGGGAGGGTGAGTGGAGGGAGGAAGGGGTGAAGAAGGAGGAGGGAGGGAGAGGGGGGAGAGGAGTGAGATATATGGAGGGAGAATTGGGAGGGGTGAGGAGAGAGGGAGGATGGAGGAGAGGAGGGAGAAGAGGGAGAGATATAAGAGGTGCGGTGGGAGAGGTGGATTGAGGAATGGGTGTGTAGGGTGGCAAGGTGTGGAAGAAGAAGAGTTGATTTGATGGAGAAGAGGGAGGAGTGGAGAGGGTAATTGGGAGGTTTGGATGGAGGGGGGGAGGAGAGGGAGAAGGGTGGTTTAGAGGAGAGAGGAGAGGGCTTAGATAGAGGGAGATATGGGAGGAGAATTGGGAGGGGTGTGGGAGGAGGGGTTTAGGAGGGATGGAGTGTGGAGGGAAAGATAGAGGGTGCAAGGGGAGAGGTGGATGGATGAATCGGGTGGAGGGATCCAAGGGGTGTGGAAGAAGAAGAGTGATTGGAGGGAGAGAAGAGGAGTGGAGTGGAGGGATAATTGGGAGGGTGGAGTGGGGGTTGGATGGAGGGGAGAGGTGTGGAAGGAGGAGGGGGTGTGGAGGTAGAAGGGGGTTTAGAGTTAGAGGAGATATATGGAGGAGAATGGGAGGGTGTGGAGAAAAGGGAGAGGTGGAAGGAGAGGAGTGTGGAGGAGGGAGAGATATAGAGGGTGCAAATGGGAGAGGTGGATGTAGGAATGGGTGTGTAGGGTGTGAATGGATGTGGAAGAAGAGTTATTTGAATGGAGAAGAGGGGGGGGATGGGGAGAAGTGGGAGGGTTGTGGAGGGAGGAAGGGGTGTGAAGGAGAAGGGGGTTTAGAGGAGAGAGAGGGAGAGATATGGAGGAGAATGAGAGGGGTGTGGAGGAGAAGGGGATTTAGAGTTAGAGTGAGATATATGGAGGAAATAAGGGGTGTGGAGGGAGGGGTTTGGAGGGAGAGAGGAGGAGAAGAGGAGAGATAGAGGAGAGATATAGAGGGAGAGGAGGTGGATGGAGGAATGGGGTGTGTAGGGTGAAAGGGTGTGGAAGAAGAAGAGTGATTTTGAGGAGAGGGAGAGGAGTGGAGGGATGAATGAGAGGGGGTGTGGAGTGGAGGGGGTTTTGATGGAGGAAGAGGTGTGGAAGGATGGGGTGGGAAGGAGAAGGGGGTTTAGAGTTAGAGGAGATATATGGAGGAGAACTGGGTGGGAGGGGGGTGGAGGAGGAGTGTGGAGGAGAGATATAGAGGGTGCAAGTGGAGAGGTGGATGTAGGAATGGGTGTGTAGGGTGTGCAATGGATATGGTGGAAGAAGAAGAGTGATTTGATGGAGGAGTGGATATGGAGGGAGAAGTGGAGGGAGGAAGAAGAGGGGTGTGAAGGAGAAGGGGGTTTAGATGGTAGGAGGAGATATATGGAGGGAGAAGGGAGGGGGGTGGAGGAGAAGGGGGTTTAGAGTTAGAGGAGATATATGGAGGAGAATTAGAGGAGGGGTGGAGGGGAGGGGTTGGATGGATGAGAGTGGAGAGAGAAGAAGAGAGAGATATAGAGGGTGCAAAGGAGAGAGGTGGATGGAGGATGGGGGTGTAGGTGAATGCCCAAGGGTGTGGAAGAAGAAGAGTGATTTGATGAGAGGAGAGAAGAGAGGAGGGAGGGATTTAGATGGGAGGGTGGAGGGAGGAAGAGGGGTGTGTGGAGGAAGGAGTTTGGATGGAGAAAAGGAGGGGGATGGAGGAGAGAAGTGGGAGATGGTGGAGATGGAGAGGAGGGGAGTGAAGGGAGGGGTGGAGGGAAGAGGTTTAGGGTGGAGTTAGAGGGAGAGGAGGAGGAGGGAGAGGAGTGATGGGGTGATGGAGGGAGGGTGAGAAGAGGGAGAGATATAGAGGGAAGTGGGAGAGGTGGATGGAAGAAGGGGGGTGAAGGGTATATGAAGGAGTGCAAGGAAGAGAGAATAGAGAAGAGGGGGAGTGGAGGATAATTAGGAGGGGTGTGAAGTGAGGGGGTTTTGATGGATGAAGAGGGAGAGGTGTGGAAGGAGGGGTGTGGAGGGAGAAGGGGGGTTTAGAGAGTTAGAGGGAGATATATGGAGGGAGAAGTGGAGGGTGGAGGGGAGGGGAAGGAGAGAGAGGAGGGAGAAGTGGAGAGATAGAGAGGGTGGATGAGGGGAGAGGTGGTTTAGGAATGCAATGTAGGGTGTGGAAGAAGAGTGATTTGATGGAGAAGATGGAGGGGAGTGGAGGGAGAAGTGGAGGGAGGGTGTGGAGGGAGGGGGTTAAGGGTGAGGAGGGAGATATATGGAGGAGAATTGGGAGGGGTGTTGAGGGAGAAGGGGGTTTAGAGTTAGAGGGAGATATATGGAGGGAAATTGGATGAGGAGGTGGTTTAGAGGAGAGGGATGATGGAGGGAGAGAGTGGAGGGAGAAGAGGGAGAGATATAGAGGGTTTAATGGGAGGTGGGTGAGGATAGAGGGCAAGAGGTGGTGAAGAAGAGTGATTTCAATAAGAAGAAGAAGTGAGGGAGTGGAGGGATAATTGGAGGGGAATATGGAGGAGGGGTGTGGAGGAGGGGGTTTGATGGAGGGGAGAGGAGTGGAGGGAGAGGGGAGGTGGAGGGAAGGGGGGTTTAGTTAGAGGAGAAGTGTGGGGAGGATGATATAGTGAGGAAGGGTGTTTAGGGGAGAATGGAGTGTGGAAGAAGAGTGATTTGATGGAGAGATAGAGGGAGGGAGTGAGGAGAATGGGATGAGGAAGGGTGAATGGGTGATGGTTTAGAGGGAGAAAGAGAGGAGAGGAGGGAGATATATGGAGGGAGAAGGGGGGAGTGAGGAGGGAGAAAGGGGGTTTAGAGTTAGAGGGAGATATATGGAGGGAGAATTGGGAGGGGTGTGGAGGAGAAGGGGGTTTAGAGTTAGAGGAGATATATGGAGGAGAATTGGGAGGGTGTGAGGGAAAGGCAGGAAGGAGGAGGGTGGAGGGAGATATAGAGGAGTGTGATGGAGAGTGGAATGGAGGAATGGGTGTGGTTGATGGAGAAGTGAGGAGAGGAGGATGTGGAAGGGAGAAAGTGGGGTTCAATGGAGAGGAGGAGGAGTAGAGGGAAGAGGAAAGGAGATGGAGGAGTGGAGGGAGTGGGTGTGGAGGGAGGGGGTTAGGTAGAGATGGAAGGAATGTGTGGAGGAGAAGGGGGTTTAGAGTTAGGGGAGATATATGAGGAGATGGAGGGAGAGGGTGGAAGAGGGAGGGGAGGTGTGGAAGAAGAGGGAGAGATATAGAGGGTTCATGATAGGTGGATGGAGGAGTGGGTGTGTAGGTGCAATGGGTGTGTGGAGAAGAAGAGTGATTTGATTTGGGAAGAAGAAGGGAGAGGAGTCGAGGTTAATTGGGAGGGTGTGGAATTAGGAGGGTTTAGATGGAGAGGAGAGAGAGTGGAAGATATGGAGGAGGGGAGGGAGAAGGGGGAGTTAGAGTTAGGAGAAGGAGAGAATATAGAGGAGAATTAAGATGGGTGTGGAGGGAGAGAAGGAGGGAGAGAGTGGAGGAGAGATATAGAGGTGTAGAGAGAGAGGTGATGTAGGAATGGGTATGTAGGTGCAATAGGTGTGGAAGAAGAGTGATTTGGATGGAGAAGAGGAGAGGGGAGTGGAGGAGAATGGGAGCGGTGTGAGGAGGGAGGAAGGTGAGAGGTGGAGGAGGGGGGAGGGAGAGGAGAGGAGGAGATATATGGGAGTGGAGAAGGAGAGGTGTGAGGGAGAAGGGGGTTTAGAGTTAGAGGGAGATATATGGAGGAAATTAGAGGGTTATTGAGGGATATGGAGGAGTGGTCTGGAGGAAATGAGTTTGAGGGAGAAGAGGGAGAGATATAGAGGGTGTAGTGGGAGAGGTGGATGGAGGAATGGGGTGTGTAGGGTGAAAGGAGTGTGGAAGAAGAAGAGTGATTTGATGGAGAAAGAAGTGGAGGGAGTGGAGGGATAATGGGAGGGAGGAGAGGGGTTTGGAAGGAGGGTGTGGAATGAGGAGTGAGAGGGAGGGGGCTTAGAGAGAAGTTAGGAGGAGATATATGGAGGAGAATTGAGGGGATTGTGGAGGGAGAGGTGGAAGGAGGGAGTGTGGAGGGAGAGATATAGAGTGCAAATGGGGAGAGGTGGATGTAGGAATGGGTGTGTAGGGTGCAAATGGTGTGGAAGAAGAGTGATTTGGATGGAGAAGAGGGAGGGAGTGGAGGGAGAGGAGGAAGGGTGGAAGGAAGAAGGAGGAGGGAGAGGAGGGGATATATGGGAAGAGAGAAGGGGGTTTGGAGGAGAGGGGGGAGAGAGATATGGAGGGAGAAATGGGAGGGTGGATGGAGAAGGGGGGTTTAGAGTTGGAGGAGATATATGGAGGGAGAATTAGGAGGGGTGTGGAGTGAGGTTTTGGATGGTGTGGTGGGGGAGAAGAGTGGAGAGATATAGAGGTTTAGTGGGAGAGGTGGATGGAGGAAGGGTGTGTAGGGTGAAGTGGTGTGGAGGGGAGAGGAGTTTGAAGGAGGGATGAGGGAGAAGGGGGGTTGTGTAGAGGGATGTGGTCTGGAGGGTGAAATGGGAGTGGAAGAAGAGAGATGATTGGATGGAGAAGAGTGGAGGGAGTGGAGGGAGTGAGTGGGGGGGAGGGAAGGAGGAGGGATGGAAGGGAGAAGTGGGGTTTAGAAGAGGAGAGAGAGGAGGAGAAGGGAGGGTGGATGGAGAGAGGTGTAGAGGGATATATAGGGGGAGATAGATGGAGGAGCTGGAGGATGAGGAGTGGATGGAGGAGGAGGAGAGGGAGATATATGGAGGAGAATTGAGGAGGTGGTGGAGGGAAGAGAGGTGGAAGGAAGGGGATATGGAGGAGAGGAATGGAGTGTGGAAGAAGAGTGATTTGGATGGAGAAGAGTGGTGGAGTGGAGGGGGGAGTGGATGGAATAGGGTGTGAGAGAGGGAGGAGTGGAGGAGAGAGGGGGTTTAGAGGGAGAGGAGGGAGAAGGGGGTTTAGAGAGAGAGGGGATTTATGGAGGGAGAAGGGGTTTAGAGGAGTTAGAAGGAGATATATGGAGGGAGAATTAGGAGGGGTTATGGAGGAGGGGTCTGATGGAGGAAGAGGTGTGGATTGAGGAGTGTGGAGGGGAGAGGAGGGATGAGATAGAGGGTGCAATGGAGAGAGGTCGATGGAGGATGGGGTGTTAGGGTGCAATGGGGTGGAGGAAGAAAGATGATGATTTTGACAGAGAAGAGAAGAGGGAGGGAGTGGAGAGGATAATTAGGGGGTGTGGAGTGAGGGGGTTTGGATGGAGAGGAGAGGTGTGGAAGGGGGGTGGAGGAGAGAAGGGGGAGTTTAGAGTTAGAGGAGATATATGGAGGAGAATTAAGATGGGTGTGGAGGGGAGAGTTATGGAAGGAGGGAGTGTGGAGGAGAGATATAGAGGGTGTGCAGGAGAGTGAGAGGTGGATGTAGGAATGGGTATGTAGGGTGCAATGGGAAGAAGAGTGATTTGATGGAGAAAGAGGGAGGGAGTGGGGGAGAAGTGGAGAGTGTGGAGGAGGAGGAAGGGGGGTGAGAAGGAGAAGGGGGGGAGAGATGGAGAGGAGGAGATATATGGAGGAGAATTGAGAGGGTGGAGGAGAAGGGGGTTTAGAGTTAGAGGGAGATATATGGAGGAGAATTAGAGAGGGGTGTGGAGTGAGGGGTTTGATGGAGGGAGTGTGGAGGAGAAGAGGAGAGATATAGAGGGTGCAGGAGGAGAGAGGTGGATGGAGGAATGGGGGTGTAGGGGCAAGGGAGGTGTAAGAAGAAGAAGATTGATTTGGATGCCAGAGAAGAGGGGGGAGTGGAGGGATAATTGGGAGAGGTGTGGAGTGAGGGGGTTTGATTGGAGGGGAGAGGTGTGGAAGGAGGGGTGGAGGGAGAAGGGGGTTTAGAGTTGAGGAGATATATGGAGGAGAATTAGGAGGGGTGGTGGATGGAGAGGTGGAAGGAGAGGAGGAGGGAGAGAGATAAAGGGTGCAAAGTGAGAGGTGGATGTAGGAATGGGTGTGTAGGGTGCAATGGATGTGGAAGAAGAGTGATTTGATGGAGAAGAGGGAGGGCACTGGAGGGGAGGAGGAGGGGGTGAAGGGAGAAAGGGGTTTAGAGGAGAGGAGGGTGATATATGGAGGAGAATGGGAGGGTGTGGAGGGAGAAGGGGGTTTAGAGTTAGAGGGAGATATATGGAGGAGAATTAAGAGGGGTGGAGGAGGAGGGGGTTTGGATGGAGGGGAGTGAGAAGAAAGAGAATGGAGGAGAGGGAGAGATATAGAGGGAGAGTGGGAGAGGTGGATGGAGGAATCGAGTGTGTAGGGGCCCAAGGGTGTGGAAGAAGATGAGTGATTTTGATGGAGAAGAGGAGGGAGATGGAGGGATAATGGGAGGGGTGGTGGAGTGAGTGGAAGGTGGGGGATGAGGGAGAGGGAGGAAGGAGGAGAGTGTGGATGGAGAAGGGAGAGAGGGAGAGGATGAGGGAGATGTTTAGGGAGGAGGAATTATGGAGAGGAGATGGAGAAGGGTGGAGGAAGTCTGGGGTTTAGAGGGAGTGTTTGGAGGAGAGAGGAGAGAGATATGGAAGGAAGGGGTTTAGAGGTGGAGGTGAGGAGATATGGTGAGGAAGGGGTATTTAGGGAGTAAAGAGGATATATATGGAGGAGAAGGGATGAGAGTGTAGAGGAGAGGAGAGGGTTTGATCGATGGAGGAGAGGGAAGGGAGGAGGTGAGATGGAGAGAGAGGAGGAGATATAGAGGGTGAGGAGAGGTGGATGGAGAGAATGGGGGGTGTAGGTGTAAGGGGGTGGAAGAAGAAAAGTGAAAAGATGACAGGAGAAGAGAGAGGGATGGAGGGAATGATGGGAGGAGGTGGAGTGAGGAGGGGGTTTAGATGGGGAGGGAGTGGAAGGAAGGGGTGTGGAGGGAGAAGGGGGTTTAGAGTTAGAGGGAGATATATGGAGGAGAATGGGAAGTGGAAATGGGTGTGGAGAGAGAGAAGGTGGAGGAGGGAGAGGGAGAGATATATAGAGGTCATGTGGATGGAGAGAGGGATGAGGAATGGGAATGGGGAGAAATGTGGTGTGGAAGAAGAGTGATTTTGATGGAGAAGAGGGAGGGGTGTGCAAGGAGAAGTAGGAGTGGTGTGGAGGGGAGGAGGAGGGGTGTGAAGGGAGAAGGGGGTTTAGAGGAGAGAGGAGGGAGATATATGGAGGAGAATTAGAGAGATGTGGAGGAGAAGGGGTTTAGATTTAGAGGAGATATATGAGGGAGAATTAGGGAGGAGTGTGGAGGGAGGGGGAGGAAGAAGAGTGATTTGATGGAGAAGAGGAGGGGTGCAAGGAGATGTGGGAGAGTGTGGAGGAGGAAGGGTGTGAAAGGAGAATGGGGGTTTAGAGGGAGAGGAGGGAGATATATGGAGTGAGAATGGAGAGATGTGGAGGGAGAAGGGGGTTTAGAGGTTGGTTAGAGAGGAGATATATGGAGGGAGATGAGGTTTGGAGTGAGGAGAGGAGAGGGTGGAGGAGAAGGAGGGAGGAGAGTGGAGAGGAGAGTATAAAGGGAGAGGAGGAGTGGAGGAATAGGAGGTGAGGTGAAATGGGGAAGAAGGATGGAGAAGAGAGGGCAAGGGTGGGAGGAGAGGAAGGTGAGATGAGAAAGGAGGTTTAGAGGGAGAGGAGGGAGATATATGGAGCAAGATTGATGAAGGAGGGTGAGGAGAAGGGGGGAGTTAGAGGGACATATATGGAGAATTAGGAGGGGGAGATGAGGGAGAGGTGTGGAATGGAGGGATAGGGGAGGTGATAGAGGGTGAGTGAGAGGTGGATGGAGGAATGGGTGTGTGAAGGTGCAAGGGGGTGTGGAAGAAGATTGATTTGGATGGAGAAGAGAGGAGGGAGAGGAGGGAGGGTGGAGTGAGGGGTGAAGGAGAAGGGGGGTTTAGAGGGAGAGGAAGTAGATATATGGATAGAGGAAATGGGAGGGTGTGGAGGGAGAAGGGGGTTTAGAGTTAGAGGAGATATATGGAGGGATAATTAGGAGGGGTAAGGAGTGAGGGGAATGGAGGTGGAGGTGAGGAAGGAGGAGGAGAGGAGAGATATAGAGGGAGAGATATGGGGAGAGGTGGATGGAGGAATGGGGTGTGTAGGGTGCAAGGGGTGTGGAAGAAGAAGAGTGATTTTGACGGAGAGAAGAGGAGTGGGAGTGGAGGGATAATTGGTAGGGTGTGGAGTGAGGGGGTTTGATGGATGGAGAGGAGAGGTGTGGAAGGGAGTGGAGAGGAGAAGGGGGTTTAGAGTTAGAGGGAGATATATGGAGGGAGAATTAAGATGGGTGTGGAGGGAGAGAGTAGGAAGGAGGGAGAGTGGAGGAGAGATATAGAGGGTGGAGTGGAGAGAGGTGGATATAGGAATGGGTGTGTGAGGGTAAGAGGGTGCAATGGGTGTGGAAGAAGAGTGATTTGGATGGAGAAGAGGGAGGGTGTGGAGGGAGAAGAGGAGTTAGGTGGAGGTGGAGGGAGATGAGGATGAAGGGAGTTTTGGAGAGGAGAGGAGATATAGGGAGGAGGGAGAATTGAAGGAGGGTGTGGAGGAGAATGGGGGTTTAGAGTTAGAGGAGTTAGAGGGAGATATATGAAGGAGAATTAAGATGAGGGTGTGGAGAGAGAGATGTGGAAGGAGGGAGTGTGGAGGGAGAGAATAGAGGGTGGAATGAGGAGAGAGGGATATGAGGGAATGGGGTGTGTAGGGAGAGGAGTGAGAAATGGTGGAAGAAGAAGAGTGATTGGATGGAGAAGGGGAGGGAGTGGAGGGAGAATGGAGGTGTGAAGGAGAGGGGGTTAGAGGGAGAGTGATGATGGAGGAGGGAATTAAGAGGGGTGTGGAGGGAGAGAGGTGTGGAAGGAGGAGTGGAGATGAGGAGAGATATAGAGGGAGAATGGAGAGGTGGATATAGGAATGGGTGTGTAGGGTGAGATGGGTGGAAGAAGAGTGATTAGGATGGAGAAGTCGAGGGGAGAATGGAGGAATGTGGTGGAGAGATGGGAGAAGTTGGAGGGTTTAGATGAGAGGAGGGAGATGTATGTGGAAGGAGAAGTGGGAGGTGTGGAGGGAGATAAGGGAGATAGAGTTAGAGGGAGATATATGGATGAGGAGGAGGGGGGTGGAGTGGGAGGTCTTGATGGAGATGTGTGGAAGGAGGGAGTGGAGGGAGAAGAGGGAGAAATATAGAGGGTGAGTGGGAGAGGTGGATGTAAGAATGGGGTGTAGGTTGCAAGGGGGTGTATAGAAGAAGAGTGATTTTGACGGAGAAGAGGGAGGGTGGAGGGATAATTGGGATGGTGTGGAGTGAGAGGAGGGGAGTTGGATGGAGGGAGAGGTGTGGAAGGAGGGTGTGTAGGGAGAAGGGGGATTTATAGTTAGAGGGAGATATATGGAGAGAGAATGGGAGTGGTGTGGAGGAGAGAGGTGTGAAGGAGGGAGTGTGGAGGAGAGAGATACAGGGAGAGAGAAGAGAGAGGATGAGGAATGGAGGGGTGTGGAGGTGGAAGGTTGGATGTGGAAAAGAGTGATTTTAATGGAGAAGAGGGAGGGGGAGAGGAGGGAGAATGGGAGGGGGTGTGGAGGGAGGAAGGGGGTGAAGGAGAAGTGGGTTTAAAGGATATGAGGGAGATATATGGAGGAGAATTGGGAGGGGTGTGGAGGGAGAAGGGGGTTTAGAGTTAAAGGAGATATAGAGGAGAATTAAGAGGGGTGGTGGAGGGGTTTTGATGGAGGAGTGTAGAGGGAGAAGAGGAGAGAGATAGAGGTGGTGCAGAGAGAGGTCATGATGGAGGAATGGGGTGTAGGGGCAAGGGTGTGGAAGAAGAAGAGTGATTTTGATAAGAAGAGGAGGAGAGTGGAGGGATAATTGGGAGGGGTGTGAAGTGAGGAGGTTTGGATGGAGGGGAGAGAGGAGGGAGGAGTGGGTGTGGAGGAGAAAGGGGGTTTAGAGTTAGATTGAAATATATGGAGGGAGAATTTGAGAGGGGGGTGGAGGAGAGAGTGTGGATGGAGAGATATAGAGGTGAGTGGGAGAGGTGGATGTAGGAATGGGTGTGTAGGGTGCAATGGGTGTGGAACAAGAGTGATTGGATGGAGAAGAGGAGAGGAGGGAGTGGAGGGAGAAGTGGAGAGGGGTGGAGGAGGAAGAGTTCTTAAGAAGAAGGGGGTTTTGAGGGAGAGAGGGGGATATATGGAGGGAGAATGAGAGGGGTGTGGAGGGATAAGGGGGTTTAGAGTTAGAGAGGGATATATGAAGGGGAGAATTTGGAGGGGTGGAGAGGGGTTCTTATGAAGGACTATGGAGGAAGAAGAGGGAGAGATATAGAGGGTGCAAAGGGGAGAGGTGGATGGAGGAATGGGGTGTGTAGGGCAAGCAAGGGTGTGGAAGAAGAAGAGTGATTTGATGGAGAAGAGAAAGGGGAGTGGAGGGATAATTGGGGTGTGGATGAGGGGGTTTGGATGGAGGGGAGAGGGTGGAAGGGGGGGTGGAGAAAGAAGGGGGTTTAGAGATAGAGAGAGATATATGGAGGGAGAATTGGGAGGGGTGTGGAGGGAGAGGTGTGGAAGGAGGAGGGAGTGGAGGAGAGATATAGAGGGTACATGGGAGAGGTGGATGTAGGAATGGGTGTGTAGGGTGAAATGGGTGTGGAAGAAGAGTGATTTGATAGAGAAGAGGGAGGAGAGTGGAGGGAGAAGTGGGAGGGTGGTGGAGGGAGGAATGGGTGTGAAGGAGAAGGGGTTTAGAGAGAGAGAGAGAAGGAGATATATGGAGGAGAATTAGGAGGGTGTGGAGGGAGAGAGAGGAGAGATATAGAGGGTACAATGGGAGAGGTGGATGGAGGAATGGGGGGTGTAGGGTGCAAGGTGTGTGAAGAAAGAAGAGTGATTTGATGGAGAAGAGGAAGGAGGTGGAGTGATAACTGGGAGGGTGTGGAGATGAGGGGGTTTGGATTGAGGGGAGTGGTGTGGAAGGAGGAGGGTGGTGGAGGGAGAAGGGGTTTAGAGTTAGAGGGATATTTATTGAGGAGAATTGGTAGGGGTGTGGAGGGAGAGGTGTGGAAGGAGGAGTGTGGAGGGAGAGATATAGAGGTGCAAAGTGGAAGAGTGGATGTAGGAATGGGTGTGTAGGGTGCAATGGGTGTGGAAGAAGAGTTATTTGGATGGAGAAGACTGGAGGGAGTAGAGAGAGAGTGGGGAGTGTGGAGGGAGGAAGGTGTGAAGGGAGGAGTGGGGTTTAGAGGAGAGGAGGGAGATATATGGAGGGTGAATGGGAGGGTGTGGAGGGAGAAGGGGTGTTTAGAGTTAGAGGGAGATATATGGAGGGAGAATTGGGAGGGGTTTGGAGTGAGGGGTTTGGATGGAGGGAGTGTGGAGGAGAAGAGGAGAGAGAGAGATAAGATGGTGTAGTGGAGAGGTGGATGGAGGAATGGGGTGTTTAGGGTGCAAGGGGTGTGTAAGAAGAAGAGTGATTTCGACGGAGAAGAGGGAGGGGAGTGGAGCGATAATTGGGAGGGGTGTGGAGTGAGGGGGTTGATGGAGGGGAGAGGTATGGAAGGATGGGGTTTGAGGAGAAGGTGGGTTAGAGGGAGATAATGAGGGAGATATATGGAGGGGGAGGGAGAGGGAGAGAGTGTGGAAGGAGGAGTGTGGAGGAGAAGAGGGAGAGATATAGAGGGTCGGTGGGAGAGGTGGATGGAGGAATGGGGTGTGTAGGTGAAATGGGTGTGGAAGAAGAAGAGTGATTTGACGGAGAAGAGGGATGGGAGTGAAGGTATAATTGGGAGGGGTGTGGAGTGAGAGGGGGTTTGGATGAAGGAGAGGAGTGGAAGGAGGGGTGTGGAGGGAGAATGAGGGTTTAGAGTTATAGGAGATATATGGAGGAGAATTGGGAGGGGTGGAGAGAGAGGTGTGGAAGGAGTGAGTGTGGAGGGAGAGATATAAAGGGTGCAAGTGGGAGAGGTAGATGTAGGAATGGGTGTGTAGGTGCAATGGGGGTGGAAGAAGAACAGTGGTTTGAATGGAGAAGATGGAGGGAGTGGAGGGAGTAGTGGAGGTGTGTGGAGAGGAGGAAGGGTGTGAAGGAGGGTGGGTTTGAGGGAGAGGAGGGAGATATATGGAGGAGAATTTGGAGGGGTGGAGGTACAAGGGGGTTTAGAGTTAGTGGGAGATATATGGAGGAGAATTAGGAGGGGTGTGGATTGGATGGGTTTGGATGGAGGGAGTGTGGAGGGATAAGAGGGAGAGATGTAGAGGGTGTGAAGTGGGAGAGGTGGATGGAGGAATGGGGGTGTAGGGTGAAAAGGTGTGGAAGAAGAACAATGATTTCAAAGAAGAAGAGGGAGGGGAGTGGAGGGATAATTGGGGGGGTGTGGTGAGAGGGGGTTTTGATGGAAGGAGAGGTGTGGAAGGAGAAGGGGGTTTAGGAGTTAGAGGGAGATATATGGAGGAGAATTGGGAGGGGGTGGAGGGGAGAGGTGAAGGAGGGAGTGTGGAGGGAGAGATATAGAGGTGCAGTGGGAGAGGTGGATTTAGGAATGGGTGTGTATGGTGTAATGGATGTGGAAGAAGAGTGATTTGGATGGAGAAGAGGGAGGGAGTGGAGGGAGAAGAGCAGGAGGAGTGTGAGGAGGAAGGTGTGTGTAGGAGAAAGAGGCGTTTAGAGGGAGAGGAGGGAGATATATGGAGGAGAATGAGGGGTGTGGAGTGAGGGGTTTGGATGGAGGGAGAGGTGTGGAGGATAAGTTAGAGGAGATATTTGGAGGAGAATTAGGAGGGTGTGTGGAGTGAGGGTTCTGATGGAGGAGGAGAAGATGGAGGGAGAATAGGAGAGAAAAGAGGGTGCAAAGTGGAGGTTGGATGGAGGAATGGGGTGTGTAGGGTGAGGGTTGTGGGAAGAAGAATAATGATTTCGACAAGAAGAAGAGGGAGGGATTGAGGGAGAGATAGAGGGTGTGGTGGGAGAGGTGGATATTGGAATGGGTGTGGAAGAAGAGTGATTTGGATGGAGAAGAGGGAGGGGAGTGGAGGGAGGAAGGGGTGTGAAAGGAGAAGGGGGTTTAGAGGGAGAGGAGGGAGATATATGGGGGAGAATTGGGAGAAGTGTGGAGGGAGAAGGGGGTTTAGAGGGAGAGGGAGAGATATATGGAGAGGGAGAATTAGGAGGGGTTTGGAGGGAGAAGTGGGGTTTTAGAGTTAGAGGAAGATATATGGAGGGAGAATTAGAGAGGGTGAGGAGTGAGGGGTTTGATTGAGGGGAGTGGAGGGAGAAGAGGGAGAGATATAGAGGGTGTAGTGGGAGAGATGCATGGAGGAATGGGGGAATGGGGTAAAGTGCAAAGGGTGTGGAAGAAGAAAAGTAATTTGATTGAGAAGAGGAGGGAGAGGATGGGAGGGAGGGGGTGAGGGGGTTTGGATGGAGGGAGAGGTGTGGAAGGAGGGTGTGGAGGTAGAAGGGGTTTAGAGTTAGAGGAGATATATGGAGGGAGAATTGGAGGTGTGCAGGAGAGAGGGAGAGTAGGAGTGGATTGTGGAGGGAGAGATATAGACGGTGCAAAGGGGAGACATGGATGTAGTAATGGGTGTGTAGGGTGCAATGGGTGTGGAAGAAGAGTGATTTGATGGAGAGAGGGGTGTGGAGGGAGAAGGGGGTTTAGAGTTAGAGGGAGATATCTGAAGGGAAATTTGGAGGGGTGTGGAGTGAGGGGTTTAGATGGAGGGGATAGGTGTGGAGGAGAAGAGGGAGAGATATAGAGGGTGCAATGGGAGAAGTGGATGGATGAATGAGGTGTAGGGTGCAAGGGGTGTGGAAAAAGAAGATTGATTTTGACGGAGAAGAGGGATGGGAGTGGTGGGATAATTGGGAGGGGAGGAGTGAGGGGGTTTGGATAAAGGGAGAGGTTCAAGGAGGGGGTGGAGGGAGAAGGGAGGTTTAGAGTTAGAGGGAGATATATGGAGGGAGAATTGGGAGTGGCATTGTGGGGAGGGTGTGGAAGGAGGAGTGTGGAGGGAGAGATATAGAGGGTGCATTGGGAGAGGTGGATGTAGGAATGGGTGTGTAGAGTGCAATGGGTGTGGAAGAAGAGTGATTTGGATGGAGAAGAGAGGAGGGGATGGAGGGAGAAGTGGGAGGTGTGGAAGGAGGAAGGTGTGTGAAGGGAGAAGGGGGGAGATATTAGAGGGAGAGGAGGGAGATATATGGAGGGAGATAATGTGGGTTTAGAGTTAGAGGGAGATATATGGAGGGAGAATTAGAGGTGTGTGAGTGGGGTTTTGATGAAGGGTGTGGAGGGAGAAGAGCGAGAGATATAGAGGGTGTGAGGGGAGGTAGATGGAGGAATGTGGTGTGTAGGGTGCAAGGAGTGTGGAAAGAAAAGTGATTTTGATGGAGAAGAGGAGGGAGTTGAGGGATAATCTGGGATGGGTGTGGAGTGAGGGGGTTGGATGGATGGGAGAGGTGTGGAAGGAGGGGTTGTGGAGAGAGATAAGGGGTTTAGAGTTAGAGGGAGATATATGGAAAAGGAGACTTGGGAGGGGGTGTGTAGGGATGAGGCGTGGAAGGAGGAGATGAGAGAGGAGAGATATAGAGGTGCAAAGTGGGAGAGGTAGATGTAGGAATGGGTGTGTAGGGTGCAATGGGTGTGGAAGAAGAGTGATTCAGATGGAGAAGAGGGAGGGAGTGGAGGGAGAAGTGGGAGGGGTGTGGAGGAGGAAGGTGTGAAGGAGGTGGGTTTAGAGGGAGAGGAGGGAGATATATGGAGGAAGAATTGGGATGGGTGTGGAGGGAGAAGGGGGTATAGAGTTTGAGGGAGATATATGGAGGGAGAATTAGGAGGGGTGTTTAGTGAGGGGTTTGGATGGAGGGAGTGTGGAGGGACAAGAGGGAGAGATATAGACGTGCAGTAGAGAGAGAGGTGGATGGAGGAATGGGGTGTAGCGTGTGTAAGGGGTGTGGAAGAAGAAGAGTGATTTCGATAGAGAAGAGGGATGGGAGTGGAGGGATAATTGGGAGCGGTGTCGAGTGAGGGGGATTTGGATGGAGGGAGAGTGTGGAAGGAGGGGTGGAGGGAGAAGGGGGTTTATAGTTAAAGGAGATATATGGAGGGAGAATTGGGAGGGATGTGGAGGGGAAAGGGTGGAAGGAGGTAGTGTGGAGGGATAGATATAGAGGGCAAAGTGGGAGAGGTGGATCTAGGAATGGGTGTGTAGGGTGTAATGGGTGTAGAAGAAGAGTGATTTGGATGGAGAAGAGGGAGGGGAGTGTAGATCAATAATTTTGTGCTTGTTACTGTCTAAGTTAATGTACCAAACTAAACACGAAAACCCTTGAAAATCTCAAATGAAATCAATACCCGATAGATAAGACAAGATCCGAATATGTAGATGGAAAAGAAAGCCGATGTAGACAAGACACACACACGAGCGATCCCGCAAAGTAGATCCAAGAAACCTGTGAGACACAGATGCTTGACAGAAAAAGACAATGTTAAAAGATATTTGGGTGGACTCGCCCGAAAAGTGGGTCCAGAAGCGATAAGCTCCCTGGCGGATGTCATGTCACCATCCACGTTTTCAATTAAGGAAAGAAGCATACATGATAAAATATGTAAGTAAATATCTAGATTTTTTGGATTAAAAATGAAGTATATAATGTAAACAACAGACCAAAACCAATAGAAAATGGGAAAGTGTGAAAACAATGTCAGATCCGCAGTAGATCGGCGTCGATTCGGGAAAAAAGCGCTCGACTGAGATAGGTCGGCGCGACTAGAGAGAATCGGCATCGACTAGGTACGGTCAACGTCGACTAGGGAAAATTGCAGGAAGATTGAGAAACAAACAATGGAAGCTAGATCGTCGATCTCCGCTGGATCTGCAAGAGCCGTAGGGATACTGACAAAGCTCCACCTTCGCTGGATGCAGAACAAAGTCACCAAGAGATCGATGGAGGCTCACAATGTCGATGTGGTAGGAGCAGAGTAACGATACTCCTCTCAGGGATTGATTTGGACAGAATTCACTTTCACTTGATAGATAATGCTCAGACTTGATGCTCAAAACTCTCTGTCGTTCTTTTCGTCTAACCGTAACTAAATTTCGCCCTCAGATTTGTAATCGGGCCGACCGAGATGCAATCAAGCACCGCTCAAAAAAATCAGCGTCGACCGAGCAACGGTTGGCGCCCGATCAGGAACAAACTTTAAATGGCCAAAAAGGGTGATTTTTGGAAGGATGTAAGTGATCCCTCTTACTCAAATATGGGAAATATCCCGCTGCAAGGTTTGGGGGAGGATAAATAGGGGGGATAGATGGATAAAACTGATATGGGAGGTTAGGAATTGATATGGGGTAGATAAGTGGTTAAGATATATGTAAAAAGTGTAATGAAATAGTTAATATTTAATTATCTATGGGTAAAACATAATGGGGTGAAATAGACTTAGGATAGATTTTTAAATCAAATATTAAATAATACCCCAAGGAAGAAGTGGTGATATAAACGTGCTCCATGTTACCCAAGAAGGCAAACGCACGCGAGGGACACTAAATTGGGTAACCAATTTTAGGTGTCTACATTTTGCCCATTTTTGTCAACTTGCGATAAGCAAAGTTGCGAGACAAAAACATGGAGTTGGAAGAAAGGAAGAAAAAGTGATGATGTGATCCCCCTCAAACTAGGGATGGGATGGACCCGAAAGAGCAAATGATCCCAAGTTTGAAAAAGGTAGATGAAAATGCAGGATGCCCCAACTAGATGCCTGGAGTAGATCTGATCATTAATGACGCACAAAAAATAAAAAGGCAGCAACCTAAGGAACTCACATTGGTAGGGCAGACTAGACGGTCTCCACATGAGACGATGTTAGTACCTACAGACCCGTGAGTGTAAGGAGGGCTGCAAAATAGTAGCACCTAAAGAGAGACACATTGGTAGGGACAACCAAACATTTTGTGAAGTAGATGACGTTAGTGCCTATAGACTGCATTAACTTTAAGTTGCCAAAAATGCGAGTGCCCCATGTACAGGGAACAAACTCAAAATGGGTGATAATATCGAAAGTATGTGCCAAAAGGCAACACTCAGGGCATAATAATGACTAGATAAATAAGCCAAGCATCAACACTATGGCAAGAAGATTAGGAGATGGAAGAAAGTGAGGTGAAGAAGTAAAAGTGCAACCAATCGGCAACGATAGGCCTAAATCGGCATCGATCAAGATTAATTGGTACCGACCATAAAAATCGGCGCCGACCAGACAAATCAGCACCAACCGCACCGAGCCCATATAAATATGTGAAAGGAAAACATGAATGATTTATTTAGACTGTGATGATTGATTTAGAGAGAGTCAAAAATTAGTTTTGAGCACCATGGAAGCCTCTGGGAGTAGTCAAAAGCGGAAGAGGACATGACCTGGGGTAAGTGGATCCTCCTTAATCTCATGTACATGTTTACCGCTAAATAGCACACTAGAATGCCATTTTTTTAGAGAAAAAGGAAATAAGTGGGAAGCAAGAGTGTTTTTGACACTCTGCCTTCCAATCAGCGTCGATTGGAAAAATCAACGCCGATTATATTAAATCAGCGCCGATTAACTTTAATCGACGCCGACTAGGTTGGATCGATGCCGATTTGACTAAATCGACACCGATTGGACCGAATAGACTGATAAGATGATAGAATTTGTTTTTGATGTTCTGATTTGGATAAATGGGAAACTAACATTGCTCTTGACGTCATGGATGCAGGCACGAGAGGCGTTACACATGTGGGATGCTATTCCCGAGCTTCTGGAGACCATTCTCCCCGATGTGACTGATGCAGATTGGCGCCACCTAGAGTTAGCCGGGCTCGGGGGCTTTCGGTACTACTCGACGGGTGCCTCGAGATGTAGAGCTGATGTGAGCACTAGTGCGGTGATGGGATAGCAGACATGCACTTTCTAGTTCAGGACGGGTGAGATGACCATCACCCATGAGGATATATATAGGATCCTGAGGCTGCCGATCACTAGGGACCCGATTGAGATTACTCCTCAAGAGCAAAGCAAGCAGAGGGCCCTAGGACAATTATATGGAGACATGGTAGACGATTCAGAGATAGTGTCCGAGGTGGTGAGGATAGCCTCACATTATAGACAGGGTGATGTCGGGGAGCAGACGGATAACACCGATTCGTATGGAGATCTCCTATTTTACTCGCCGTATTGTGGAGGTGGGAGATTTCCCTTGTTACTAGACTGTGTGTGTGACATCCTACAGTTTAGATAGGTGTTTGCATTTACCGATGCCCTGATAGCTCAGATATACTATGAGTTATGGATGTACACCACCAATAGGTGGACAGGTATTGATGTTAGCTTTGTGCTCCATTACTAGGAATATGAGCACATAAAGCAAATGATCGTGGCATCCGGCTTCCATGGATGCCAATAAGAATGGGGCCCTCAATTATGGATTCCAGCGATGGTGGGCCGACATGGCCCTGGGAGATACAGGGAGATCTGCAGAGTGGTATGCTGAGCGTTTCAGGATGCTGACACTAGAACAAGTCATTTGGAGACCATATCGGGTATATCCGACATGGGCCGGTCAGGAGGCTCACCTGGTGGGGCTGAGATGGAGTAGGGTGATTAGGGGCCGCAGGCCATATATGTGGGAGCATGTCCCATTTATATGGGTATTGAGGCAGTTTGGCCTAGTTCAGACAGTTCCGACCACCTACAGGCCATACAGGCAAGATAGCAGAGAGACTGATCTGCTGATTTTGATCCCAGTAGATCCATTGAGGGAGGCCCCACCTTCCACAGATAGTGATGATGACGCTAGAGTAGATGATGGCTATGTGGCATGGTATTCTATAGAGTTACCATGACACCTGCCAGCATCTATAGACACAGATGAGGAGGATATAGCCACAGTGCTGGAGAGGCTGGAGGGAGAGCATGCCACCCTGGTGCAGACACACCAGGTTTCCCTCGAGGAGATCAGAGCTCTGACGGAGGAGAGGGATGCACTGATACTAGAGAGAGACACACTCATCAAGAATGAGACAAGTGATCCAAAGAGAGGGATTGCTACCATCGGCATAGAGAGACCCTCAAGGCCAAATATGGTGATACATGCACTATGTCGTAGTCCAAGTTATAGGGGTGCGACATTAGAGGGCCACCAAAAAGAAGACATCCAACGCCATTACAAGCACTTGGTATGGTGAGCCTGAGTACTTATCAGTCTCTCCTTGCCAAGGTGAGATACTATGAGGACACCCTGGCACAAAGCATGCCCCTGATGTGCCTCGTTATGGTGCGAGGAGGAGATCAAGCGATAGTCAGCAGCTAGTGGTGCATCAGAGGGAGGGAGCACTAGGAGAGACCGAGGTGGCAGTAGGCCCCCAGCAGTAGGTGCTTCTAGCTGATAGGTGGTGGCCAGGAGAGACAACCTGGACAGAGGAGGGTGGAGGAGATAGTGTCTTCCACCTATCGGATTTCACTATATAGATATGTTATATTTTTGTATCGATATATTGATGTAGCCTCGATTTGAAGGCATTTTTGATGTATGATATAGATGGCTTGATTGAAAGCCATCCATTCTTTGTTGTACAGACACTCATGTATATATATAGATTCATCATTTTCTGTGTCATATGATTGTACTCATGCATTTAATTTTAATATATATGTAATTGTGATGGATATAGACATATGCCGATAGAGGACCAATAGATGTGATTTTATGGACATAGACATAGAGGAGGATAGATAGATGTGATGTGATTGATATGTGGATTTAATTTTGATGAAAAATAGATATAGATAGATGTAGTGTAATTATGATGGATATAGATATATACCGATAGAGGACAAATAGATGTGATTTGATGGACATAGACATAGAGGATAGATAGATGATGTGATTTGATGTGATTGATATGGATTTAATTTTGATAAAAAATAGATATAGATAGATGTAGTGTAACTATGATGGATATAGATATATACCGATAGAGGACAAATAGATGTGATTTGATGGACATAGACATAGAGGATAGATAGATGTGATGTGATTTGATGTGATTGATCTCGTGGATTTAATTTTGATGAAAAATAGATATAGATAGATGTAGTGTAACTTGGATGTACACATTTTTAGATGATTGATGGATAGATGGATAGACATGATTGATAGATTTGATATGTTTAAGATTTTAATTTAATTTTGATGAAAATAGATAGGTAAATTCACATGTGTTTGCAATACATGCTTTGATATGTTTTTGGACAAACAAGATAAGATGAATATAGATAGATGATAGATTTTACTAAATTAACATGTGAAATGTCAATTTAATTGGATGAATAAAAATAATAATGGGAAATGCTCTGTGAGAGAACAAAGGATGTAATGAAATGACCTTGATTATAAATAAAAGTGATACACCTAGATAAGAAAAAGAATGATAAGCTAGGCCCCTAACCGACCATAAATAGAGACTTTGATAGGAAACCAAAATACCATGCATACAAGGCCATATATGAGGTTAAAATAAACCTGACACTAGCTAGTCGCAAACCAGATCTAGAAGGTAAATGGAAGGAGAAGTAAGTATTTATCTTGTCAAAATTTACAAAGGACAAGAATGCATGCTCATATTGGGAAAATAAGGTTCTCCATATGATTGAAAAAGGTCTTATATCTCATCTTCATGATTTTTGTTTTGACAGAAGAGCAAACTGATCAATGCGGAAGTTTGCTAGACATAGAAAGACTGATCGATACGGGAAGTCTTTCAATGATGCTAAGAAGTAAACAAACTGGCCAAGAGGAAGTTTGTTACTGCAAAGGATGATCAATGCGAGAAGCCTTGGAAATCCCATGGAACAAATTACCATCCTTCAAGGGAACGGTCTGTATTTTGAAGGTGATGATAGCCATCCTTCAAGGGCATGGTCTATATCTTTAATTCATTTGATAATGCATAGATAGTTTTCCTTCGAGGGATCAGTCTATCTTTTGGGAATTTTTAGGATAGCACATTTTTTTTGGGAGATTTTGGAGCTTTTTTGAAAGAAGCCGAGTGTAGAGGATAGATCAGATAGAGGGGAAGAAAACGTATAAAAAGTATGTACTCATGCCCTGAGTAGATTCGATTAAGATAGATACTTGGGACAAATGAAGAAGTGATTAAGGTGTCCCTACCATGAGGAGGAACATATCTATAAGAAAAATGCCATGAGAAGAGCCGCGATACTCATATTTAAAGTAGAAAAGACATAACACGCATAGAGAATCCTATGAAATACATAGTTCGAATCACTATGAAATACATGACTGGTCACAGAGAATTAGATGAAGAATTAGATTTTGTGACTAAGATCCGTGTAAGACAGAATTCAACAATAGAAGGGCCTTAGATGCAAGGCATTAAGAGGTTCCATTCTAGTGTATACCATCCATGGAAGATAGACGATAAGAATTGATGCATTCCATATTTATGTTTCTATCTTTTCATTCTCTTGAGAAACAGAGATAAGGGTTAGGGCTAGGAGGAATACCCGTTGAGTGTTGGGAAGGTGAATAGAGCGCATACCGTAGAGAGATCAGACGATGTGAAGAGCTCCTTTTGTCCTGGGAAGGACTACCCGTAAATAAGAATGCAAGACCACCAGATTTTGTTAAACAATAAGTGAGGGAACTACCTTGGGCCCAAGAAATATTAGACTTCCTTTCGAAGGTGGTCAGTTCCCTTTTAATACAAATTAATGCAAATGATAATAAAGAAGCTATTCATGAAATCATGATTTAGGTACCTCGTTACTAAAAGCAATAGAGACTAAACTACCAATAATAAAATGTCATGTTGTTTGTTTGGTCACTGGTTATTGATACGTTAGATCAAGTTACAGGGATAGACAAGGCTGGATATGAGATTGTTTGGAGGTAAATAGGTGAAAGGTTGGTTTTGGTATAAGTCACAAATGACCGATGCGGCCGTCATCGGATAACCGATCATGGTTATAAAACCGATACCGTAGGGGATAACCGATACGATATGGTAGGGGCAAGTGATTTAGGGATTTTAAATGGAGGTTGGTTAGAAGGTGGTTATGGGGTTTAGAAGGTTGGTAGATGGTTGAGGGGAGTTGTAGGGTGATAGAGAAGACTCAGAGAGTGAGAAAGCTGTCTTTGGGGCAATATAGAGATGGATGAATGAAGGTTAGGTGCAGGGTGCTGCTGGGTGGTAGATCCAGGAGTGAGCTTATAATCACTATGAATCAAAAGTTCACAAAGTAGTGTCTAGAAGCATACAAGGTAATAAAAGAGACTACTTACTAGTTTCTGATGCGGATGCAGGTCCAAGGAATGCAGTGGCGAAGGCAAGGCTCAGTTGGGATGATCCGACAATCGAAGTGAGCTGATGAAGCTATCCTCCGACTCTCCCAATGTTTGGATGAGTGTGACAGTGATCTAGTTGCTCAGTTATAGTCTTGGGCTCAATACTCCTCTCTGCAACCTCTTCTCTCTCTCTCACTTGTCTCTCTCTTGCAAATGAATTCGGAAAATGAATTCGGATCCTTTGGTTTTGGTTGGGGGAGGTCATTTATAGGGAACCGATGGTGGTTACCTAACCGACGCCGGTCGAGTAGGGACCGATGTCGGTTAGGTCAAAGTTGGCTATTTTTAGTAAAATAGCCAACTTTCCCTCCTTTTCTCCCGAGGGGTCAGTTGTGGGCTTGGTCAAGTCATTATTAGGTTCATTTTTGGTGTGGGTGAGGGGTGATGAGTCATGGGTGTGGGTCTGGACCAAGTTATAGGTCTTAATTAGGTTAGTTTAGGTTAGGGCTAGGTCATGGTGAGGTGGTGAGGTGAGGTGGCAGGGTTGGAGATGTGGATTTATTAATTATAAGGTAATTAATAAATAATTAAGTGTGTAAGGTTTAGGTGGTGAGGTAGGGTTAGGTTATGAGATGAGATGCGGGGCACAGGGCATCGTAAGACCCAAATTTGGTGTCTACATTTGCCCCTTGTTGTCGTGTAGCTTGTCTTGTAAAGCTGCACTGACAATAATAAGAAGTGGTTGCCCCAGTTAAGGGTATAGGTAATCCCCCTCAAATCTATCACAGATTGAGGTGACGTGAAATTAGGGATAGGGTTGATAAAGGGTGAATGATGATGAGATGATGGTAAGATGGTGGGGTAAGTTCAAGGAAGCAGACGCACGTTGAAATGTAGTAGTGACTAGGGTACACGATTTGAAGAGCAAACAAGCAATTCATAGGCAAAGGTCGATAGTTTATCCAAACAAGGTTGATATAATCCTGGTATCCAAGGCATAGGAAGTAGCTCCAGGGATATAATGGGTAAGGTACCGGAACGTTTAGGCATGTTCGGGCAGTACCAAATGGTTGGTTTGGTTGAGATAAACGTCACGGTCTTGGTCTAGGCAAAGCTGGTCAATTGACTGATCAATTCAAGTATCCTAGTCATGCTAAAACAAACAGTGAGTGATCGAAAAAAAACTACATGATGGGTGGATAGAATCATAATTTGTGGGCCTCGAGGTACTTAAGGTACTTAATATTGGTCGGGCCGGTTCGGGCGATTGGTCGGGCTCGGCCGATTGGCGTCGCCTGGGGGCCGATTGGGTCGGGCCTGGGTCGCCGGTTGGTCGGCCTTGGGTCGGGGCCGGTTGGGGCCTTGGTCGATTCGCCGATTGGTTGGTCGGCTCTTGGGTTGGGCCGATGGATTGGTCGGGCGGCCTTGGGTCGGGCCGATTGATTGGTTGGTCGGGCCTTGGGTTGGGCCGATTGATTGGTTATGGCCTTGGGGCGGGCCGATTGGTTCGCGGGCGGGCCGATCGGGGGGATTGGTGGCCTTGGGTCGGGATTGATTGGTTATGGCCTTAGGTCGGGCCGATGAATTCAAAATAAGGCTATTTAGCATTTAGCATAGCAGGGGGGGCGATGGGGTGTAGGCGATGTGGTGAAAAATGGAGATTGATGGATAAGGGCAGGAGTTAGGTTAAAATAAGCAGGTAACCGATATCAAAAATATTTATATTTTTAAGGAAAACACAACACATGATAGGTTATGGTAGGGGATGGTCGAGCTAACCTTGGGAGACCCCATGTCTCCTAAGTGCTGCCTACATAGCCCATTGCACAAAGCAAGGAGGGGCCTCAGACCGATGTAGTTCTCCCTTAGGACCAGGGAGAGGTGAATTCAGGCAATTTGGTTGTGGTTAGGCAATTTTTGGTTGGTAAAAGTTTGATGTTGGTAGGGTAATGTTGTTGGTGTTGGTGTGGGTATAGGTGAAGTGAGGGTTAGCTTACCCAAGCATAGGAAACCGTGTCCTGATTAAGGTCAACACATAATCCTAGATTCAGTAAAAGAGGCAAAAGTGTCCCATAGTTGGAAAGAGCTAAACAAACCACGTATTATCGTAGGATGAGCTTGAATCCCTAGGTACCTTGCATAGGTGAGAAGTCGATAGGTGAAAAGAGTTGTATAATCACAATATATCGGATATACGTCACGTCCCTTGAGTTTTGTTGTTTTGAAGAATGGTGAGGTGAGGTGGATGGTATAGTAGGTGCAAGAGAACTTGTTATAAGGTGATTATTCTGATGAAAGAGAACCAAACCTAAATAGACAAGTCCATGACTCAAAAGTGCTTTTGAATACTACTTTTATTTTTCTGGATATAGACTGATCGATGCGGGAAGTCTATATGGGATATGCATTTTGTTGTTCTTGAGGTCTTCACGAAGCTGATCAATGCGAGAAGCTTCTGATAGAGGCTGAATTTGTATAGCTGTCCTTCAAGGGAGCAGTCTACTTATAGTAGCAGATGTGGCTTTGCACATAGCTGTCCTTCGAGGGAGTAGTCTAGTTTATAGCTTAGAGGTCTAGATGTCCGTTTGGCATGAAGCATCTAGTTTTGCAGGAAGTTTGACTCAAGAATATCCCAGAATTGTATAATTGAGAACTTGTTATTTTGATACTTTTAAGTCATGGACTAGACTAAAAAGGGGAAGGCATCTTTAAGAGGAGGTGATGATCAAACCACGTGAGTTTGATTCTACTTTGAGATGCACGAAACAAGGTGTATGAGGTGGTAAATGAGCTCAAGGGACGAGCGCAAGGTAGATAAGAAGTGATGTAACACTAAATTCAACAAAGAGAATGGTGGAGATGCAAGGCATTAGGGGTTCAAGCTCAGGTTTACCATTAAGTGAAGCTAAATGATAAGTACCTGATCCGTAAGTGTGAGTGATAATGTAAGGCCCAATCCAATTAGGAGCAAATTTTCCACGTTTGCTCTTTTCTAGTTTGGTTACATGTTGATTCTCTTTGAGGACAAGATCACCAATCTTAAAGGTACGCTCATGAATTCACTTATCATAAGCACGCTTGATGCGCTTTTGATAAATTTGAAGGTGGTCAAGAGTTGTAAGACGATGCTCATCAAGAAGCTCCAATTGGGCTAACCGCTCTTGGTGGAAGTCATCATTGGTGAGAATATCCTGGAGAGATATTTTGAGACATTAGAAATCCATTAAGGATAGTCAATAGGTAAGATGAAAGAAACCAAAGAAAGGAGATCAAGCTCTTCTTTAACCAAGAGGGCAATGCGTGGATGCATTTTTCTTAGTTTCTGTTTAACTGGTTTGGAGTCTGGTTTCAGAGTGATGTTATGGACAACAATGTCAGGATCGATTCCTGGCATGTCGGCATAGGACCAAGCGAAAGCTTGATTGCGGGCACGGAGGAAGGTAGTGAAGGCGGCTTGTTCTGATGCATCGAGAGATTGTCCGATCTTTACAATGTGAGGATCATCCTCCGTGTGGATGTTGATTTCTATAGTCAACTCATTCAACATGGTTTGGGTTTCAGATGGTAAGGCGCGTTGAATATAAGAGTCATCCGCACCAAGGTAGGTGAGGATGGAGTCGTCATCCTGGCACTCCACAACATTAATCAAAGGTGAGTCTTCTTCGATCATGTCTGGATACAAAAGGGGGAGAGAAGATGGGTCTTCACCATCGCGTTGATAAGTGAGAGGACCTAGGAAGATAGCATTCAAAAAAAAAGTTAGGAGGGATAGATTCCGGTCTATCGACTCCGTGGGTGAAGATGGAAAAATGGGCGATGATGGTTGGAAGGGGTGACTTTGTCATCTTCCTAGATACAATTGACATGAGGTTTCTTGGTGTAGGTGGTTCAGAAAATCCAAGACCACTACGATCTTTGTGTTTGTGTGTAGTCATGGGAATGATCATATGTCGGCCTTGTTCATAAAGACCGAAACCAAAACCTTTCCAAGCACAATGAGTCAGGAAGGTGAGGGTGAAATGACGGTTGGTTAGATATTGAAAATCAGATTGGAAGGGAACCACACCAAGGGGAGGTTCTAGGGGTGACAGAGGATGCGTCGACACCCCCATACGTTAGGTTGGTGTGGCAATTAGGTGGTCCGTAGGAGATCACCTCCCCCACACGACGGTCATAGGTAGGATGCACATGTAATTGTCCATACTCTTGTGGGGTATGGAAGGTGCTAACGTTGTATAGGTGGTACTCCCCAGCATAAGGCATTGAAAAACACCTATCAAGGGATCCGAGGTTGGGATGTTGTCCGTGGGGAAGGAAGAGGTATTCGCGTCGGTGGTTTCATTGGTCGAAGGTGTGGGTGTGGCTAAGGTGGATGGTTGAGGCATGGTCAAGTAGATGGTGGGTCGGATCAATGGGTGCCTTGACTCGGGTACAAGCACATCATTAGGGTGATATAACATATTATAGTTTTGAAGGGGGAAGCATCACCGCATGACGGTGTATGACTTCCCCTCATACTCAAATTTTATGCATCTATGTAAGGTGGAGGGAACGCATCCCATAGCCCGGATCCAAGGGTGGCCTAACAACATGTTGTATCGAACTCTCCTCAAGGACATAGAAGAGTTGGCAAGGTACGTGGCCCTACATGAATGTTAAGGATCACGGTGCCTAGGGGGTAGAAGTAATAACATCGTTGAATGAACGCAACATGGTGGGGTTGGCACACATGCAACTAGGAGGGATATTCATCTTTGGAAGGCTTTGGAAGAGATGATGTTTAGCTAGCTAGCCCCCATCGATCATAACACGACGTACCGGATGTCCCGGATGTAAGCCGAGATGAAAAGAGGGGTCGTGGATCTTCTGCACCAAAGACGACAATTTCTTCTTCGAAAACCGACAGCAAATGGCTTTTGTCATGACACAGGAAAAGAGGTGGTGTGGAGGTAGGTTGTTTGGTGAGAGAAGTGACGTGGTTGGGTGTTAAGATGGAGGTGACGGGAAGGGTTTCATTAGGTAGGACCTCTATCCCTTGGAGGATCTCAATTAGAGCTTGTCGATGAGATTCAGATGTTTGAATGAGATCATAGAGTGTCATTTTTACAGGAGATTGGTGAAGTTGTTTGATCATGGTGCGATGGGAAACTCCATCAGAGACTGGATAGGTAGGTCCACGAATAACCACTTTAGGTGGTGGTGTGATCGGATGGTGGAAGGAGAAAGAGAGGCCGCAGGTGTGCTCTCTTTAGCTTTTCCATTGTTTTTCTGACCTCGAGTAGCAATGCTAATCATGTTGATCTCGTGAATACGAGATGAGGAAGATGGCAGGGATAAGTCATTGTTCTTGAGAGGTGGGGTTGCAATGATGATAGATTTTGGTGAGGTGGGGACATAGGTGGTATAGGAGAAGGGATCGAAGCTAAGGGCTTTTCCCTCCGTAAGTTGTCTTTCTTAGATTTTCCATCCGAGATAGGCAACTGGCGAAGGATGGCTTTCAAAGCTTTGCATCCTTCTACATTGTGTCCTGGTGTGTGGTGGTAGGCACATATTTTAGATTCATCATAACCTATAGGTCGAGGTTTAGATGGATCATAGGGTCTGAGTGGGGGTAGGGAAATGGTCGCATCCCCTACCAACATATCAAGGATCTTGGCATAAGATCCTTTGAGTGGGTCAAATTTAGATGAAGATGAGGCTATTGATTGAGTGGGTGAGATTATTGATTGTTTTGGTAATGGTTGGGTATGAGTGGTTCATATGGGTGGTGGTTTAGGCAAGGGATTTTGATGATTGGGTTTAACTAGGCGTGGCTTCTTCATAGAAGTCATGTTTAGCTGGTTAGATGATGAGGCCACAGATGACGTGGTGGCAGGAAACAACCATGGGGAAAGAGGAGTGACAACAAACAAGTCCTTCGATGATCGAGTTTGCTTAGGGTTGGTAGGTAGGCAGGATACTTGGGGCGACGGTGTTGAGATGCCCGTGGATTTCTGTATGGGTGTAGAAGGTGCAGGTCATGTTAAAGAAGACGTGGGAGGCATGGTGTATTGAGGCAAGGTGGAGGGGTGAGGCCCCAATATAGAAGGTAGGTGTGATGGTGAGGGTTGAAACCATGCCTGCTGTACCGGTGTGATCGGGGGTGAGGGTTTTAGTTGTATGGGGAGGCATAGATTGGACTCGAGGAGATTGGGTCTATCTCCTAGGTGGATTGATGGCTTTATTTTTGGATAAATCTAACCATTTAGGTGGGTGCGTCAGGCTGGGTATTGGTGAAGTCCCAAGCGTAGGGGAAGGTTTGGTTAGGTTGATAGAGGTGGATGAGGTATTTTGAGAGAGATGAGGGGGTGAAGGTGAGGACATAGGCATTTTGAGCTTTTGTAAAAACTTTCGGGCATATGGTAGAGGTGTCTGGATTAGTCATCTACATTTGAGTAGAGCATGTGTACTCAAACATTCCCATAAGACTCGTCTATCTTCTGGGGGATGACAATCTTCACGTGTGGATGGGAATTTTGGTATGGAAGAGAAGTGGGCTGTGATTCCGGTCCACTGTGGGTGTGATACAGGGGCGAATGAGGCGTTGTATCAATGGGTGTTAAGAGGTCAACCGGTCACTGGAAAGATTTAGGTGATGAAGAACTGATAGGGAGGAGGGCATGTTCTAGAGGATCCGTCATGGTTAAGGAGTTTGGTGATGTAGGCTCGAGGGGTTTCTCCTCTAAGGATGATAGAAAAAGTGGCGATCCTTCTTCTTTGCAAAGCAAGAGTGGTGGAAGGAGATGTTTGGGAAATAGATAGGTTGGATAACATCCGACTCACAGTCTTAAAAGGATGTGGTGTAAGAAGGCTCTTCTGTGAGAAGAGAACTCTGGGCGGTTGATTCCTTTATGGGTAAAGGAATAGCGGGGCTGTCCTCTTGTCCTGATGAAGGAGAAGGGGGCGAGGACCCCTGCGTTGGTGAAGAGGCTCGATTCAGAATTTCCTCGATGGAAGCCCTTGGTTGGGAGTTGAAAACCACATGGATCTCATGCACACTCTTCTCCTCGGCTGAGGTTTCTTGGTTTGTGTTACTATTAGATGAATGGTTTGGAAATGGTTTGTTGAAGATTTTTAAATTTTGATTAGTAGGGGCATTAGGATTATCGAGGGTTATATCCCCTGCATCAACCATTTCCTGCACTATGTTTTTCAACATCTTGCAGTTTTCGTGGTTGTGTCCCTTCACGCGATGGAAGTTACAGAAGTCATTTTCTTTATACCAAGAAGGTATACGGGTGGAATCAAACCCGGAGTGAGGTTTAACAGGAGGCAAGGTGATAGCTCCTGCTTTAAGCAATTTTTCCAAGATCACATCATAAGTTTCTCCCAAGGGAGTGTACTTGATGGGCTCGGCTTTATACTTATAGGTGGATTTGGCTGGGTATTAGACGGTGCTTGAGATTTGACCATCACCGCGTGTACGGCTCCTTTTGATTTCGAAGCACCGATGCATGAGAGTTGGTGGTGTTGGGTTTGTTGGTGGAGTCTTGGGTTTGGAAATTTGAGTTTTTGTTGTGCAACTTCAATTTCTCCTCCTCTAAGGCTCGAATCTCTAGTTTTCGAGCCATAGTAAAGGCCTCATCAAAGGTGTGGAAAGTTTGAATTTGGAGGGTGGGAGAAATGTGTTTAGTGTGCAGCCCGCGTAAAGAGTTTGATGAGCTCGGCCTGAGGTAAGGCATAAGTAAGTTGGTTGATGAGGCCCCGCCATCGTCCAACGAAATCTGCGATAGACTCATCTTCAAATTGTCGGATGGCATAGAGGTCGGTAATGGATACTTTTTTGGCAATATTGATGGAGAAGTGATCCAAGAAAGATTGGGCTAACTAGTTAAAGGAGAAGATTGAGTGTTGGGCTAAAGCACTGTACCACTCCAAGGCAGGTCCTGATAAGGACATGGGGAAGGTATGGAGTAGTAAGGCATCATCATGAGCAATCAGATAGCAGGCATGTCTAAACGATCGCAAGTGTTGTTGAGGGTCCTCCTTACTACTAAAGTGAGTAAATTTTGGTAATTCCCATTGAGGAGGATATGTATGAAGGGGGACAGAAGGATGAATAGGCTCCCGACAAACTTTCTCGTATGTCAGGGTGTTATGGCTTCCTGAAATAGAAGCCTCAAGATTTTGCATCTTGTCCATCATCTATTTGATTAAATCATTGGTTGGGTTAGATGATGGTGTCATCGTAAACGGAGGAGGATTGGGCCAAGAGCCACTACTAGACAATGGTGGGGTTGAATGTTGATAAGGTAACGATGATGAATGTGTTGGGGTGGCTGAATAAGGGTGTCCTATATAAGATGTTGAGGCCACCGGATGAGTCTATGGAAATGAAAAGGTGGGTGGAGCCTGAGAGGGAAAGCTCGTGTGAATAGATGGTAGAGAGTGAGTTATGAAAGAGGCAATCTGTGGGAGAGATGAGGTAGGGGCAGTGGATGGTAGTGATATGTGGGGCCCCAGATTAACCAAAGGAAGGCCAATTGGTGCAGTATGAACCACCAAAGCCACTGAGTGGGAGACGGGGCTAAGGATGAAGACGGTGAGGTGGAGTTATTAGGTGGGGAAGGGGCTAAGTGAGTGCTATACTAATAGGCATACCAAAGAGTAGCTGACCGTCATCGGTGTGTACTGGTCGGGGTATGAGACAAATAATACTGTATGGTGCTAGGATTAGCATCCAAAAATTTGGCAAAGTCCGGATCTCCTACAGGATCTTGGGAAAAGCACTGGTGTCCGTAGGATTCCCCATAGGATGCGAAGGGGGTGACTCAGGAAAAGACATGGAACAAGCATGTGAAACCATGGTTGTGGCTTGTTTCGGGTGATAACAACCATGGACAAGAGGATACAACAGGGAATTAGTCAATCAAGAATAGAAACAACAACAAAATGTTGGAATTGGTAGGTTGTTGGTTTGTCAGGAATTGTGAAACACAATAATCGATATCGTCTCCTGTAACCGATGTCTGGCCGACGGTAAGCGCGGCGGCGGTCAGAATGTAACCGATGTTGGTAGAAGAGGACCGGTGTCTGGTCACGTGAAGGCAAAGAGAGAATGTAAGAGGCTGTTGGTTTGGGGATAACAAGGCTTAGTATACCCACCAAACTATCTGAAGTGATCACTGAGACAGGGTATAACAGAGAAACAAACTGAAAGAAAAAAAAAACAAGCAAGATACACAAGCAAATCAAGAGACTAACCCTAGGATTAGTTTTAATCACTTTGGGCTTATGCCTTAGACGCAAGATGATGTCAATCCTAAACAAAAGACCTAAGGGAGATGTCAAGTTTGTTTTGGCTTGTAAGGCTACCTCAATCGGGTGGAGGAATACCGCGGGAAGGGGGGATGTTTGAGATGTTGTGTAGATTATGATGTGATTTGGTATGTGTTGTGCAGTGAGAGTAAGATTAATTTCTCATCAATACCATGGATATCACCCCCACGTGTACGACCTGTTACTTAATCTACGTTCACTAGAATTAAAAACAACAAGCAAGAATGTGATGCACGTGTTTTAAACCCAAATCAAAAATGATATTCGATGAAGCAAAGAAAGAGAAGAGGTTAAGAAGATGACTTTCACTAATGCAAAGATGCGAAAGAAAGACAAGTTCTTTTACCAAAATGACAAAATATTTTGTGAATATTTAGAAGAAAGAAACAACAAGTGTGCTCCCTATATGAAAACAAGCAAGAAAGAAAGAAACCCGAGAAGGGTCCCACCGGGCGTGCCAAAATGTTTCACACATAATTTTGTTCCAGAATAGAGTTATTTCTATCTTTTCATTCTCTTGAGAAACAGATAAGGGTTAGGGCTAGGAGGAATACCTGTTGAGTGTTGGGAAGGTGTGTGCGCATACCGTAGAGAGATCAAGACGATTGTGAAGAGCTCCTTTTTGTCTGGGAAGGACTACCTGTAAATAAGAATGCAAGACCACCAGATTTTCGTTAAACAATAAGTGAGGGAACTGCCTTGGGCCCAGGAAATATTAGACTTCCTTTCAAAGGTGGTCAGTTCCCTTTTAATACAAATTAATGCAAATGATAATAAAGAAGCTATTGTGAAATCATGATTTAGGTACCTCATTACTAAAAGCAATAGAGACTAAACTACCAATAATAAAATGTCATGTTGTTTGTTTGGTCACTGGTTATTGATACGTTCAGATCAAGTTACGTGGATAGACAAGGCTAGATATGAGATTGTTTGGAGGTAAATAGGTGAAAGGTTGGTTTTTGGTATAAGTCATAGTGACCGATGCCGGTCACTGGATAACCGACCGCGGTTATAAAACCGATACCGGTAGGGGATAACCGATATCGGTAGGGGAAGTGATTTAGGGGCTTTTAAATGGAGGTTGGTTAGTAAGGTGGTTATGGGGTTTAGAAGGTTGGTAGATGGTTGAGGGGAGTAGTAGGGTGATAGAGAAGACTCAGAGAGTGAGAAAGTTGTCTTTGGGGCAATATAGAGATGGATGAATGAAGGTTAGGTGCAGGGTGCTGCCGGGTGGTAGATCCAGGAGTGAGCTTATAATCACTATGAATCAAAAGTTCACAAAGTAGTGTCTAGAAGCATACAAGGTAATAAAAGAGACTACTTACTAGTTTTTGATGCGGATGCAGGTCCAAGGAATGCAGTGGCGAAGGCAAGGCTCAGTTGGGATGATCCGCAATCGGAAGTGAGCTGATGAAGCTATCCTCCGACTCTCCCAATGTTTGGATGAGTGTGACAGTGATCTAGTTGCTCGCCATATAGTCTGGGCTCAATACTCCTCTCTGCAACCTCTCTCTCTCTCTCACTTGTCTCTCTCTTGCAAATGAATTCGATCCCTTGGTTTTGGTTGGGGGAGGTCATTTACAGGGAACCGATGGTGGTTACCTAACCGACGCCGGTCGCGTAGGGACCGATGTCAGTTAGGTCAAAGTTGGCTATTTTTAGTAAAATAGCCAACTTTCCCTCCTTTTCTCCCGAGGGGTTAGTTGTGGGCTTGGTCAAGTCATTATTAGGTTTGTTTTGGTGTAAGTGTGAGGGTGATGAGTCATGGGTGTGGGTCTGGACCAAGTTATAGGTTAATTAGGTTAGTTTAGGGTTAGGGCTAGGTCATGAGGTGATGAGGCGAGGTGAGGTGGCAAGGTTGGAGATGTGGATTTATTAATTATAAGGTAATTAATAAATAATTAAGTGTGTAATGTTTAGGTGGTGAGGTAGGGTTAGGTTGCGAGACGAGATGCGGGGCATGAGCATCGTAAGACCTAAATTTGGATAGTATGGAGAAGAAAAGCTGAGTTTGATATTGAAAGCATCATAGAGGTTCTGCAAATCAATGTTTTTGAAAGATTTACCATTTTCTGTGATGAGTTTGTGTGGAACACCAAAGCGACAAATGATGTGTTGATAGAAAAATCAACTATGGGTTTAGCTTTGGTCGATGAAAGAGGAATAGCTTCCACCCACTTAGTAAAGTATTTTATGGCAGAAATGATAGAATTATGATGCTGTGAAGAGTGAGGATTGATGAGACCGATGAGATCAAGACCCCATTATGAAAAAGGCCACAAATCCGCTGCAGGTTGCAAAGCCTGACTGGGGATATGTGTGAGATTGGAATGTTGTTGACACTTGACACATTTCTTAGTGTATTCACAACAATCTCGATTAAGAGAAGGCCAATAATAACCTAAACGTAAGATGTGTTTAGCTATGGCCAAGCCACTAAAATGTCCACCATAGATACCATCATGGACTTCTGGATGGCTTTAGATGATTTAGGGGTTTTGAGGCACCGAAGCAAAATACCCTCAAAACCACGTTTGTAGAGGATTCCACCTAGAATAATATAGCGATTAGCACGTAGGATAAAAGATATTCTACCATTAGAAGTCAGATCTAGAGGAAGCACTGAATGGGATAGATAATCAAAAATGTGATGATACCACTCATCTTGAGCATTGATTGAGATGATGTTAATTGAAGTCAACTGCTTGAGATGAGATGGCTGGTCTAAATGCTGCACAACCACAGAAAGTCACGAGTCTTCGGTAAAAGGTGGAATAAGCGAGGCTAAAGAAGCCATTGTATCTGTGAATCGATTCGTTGCGAGGAATAGCTTGGATAGTAAATTTATCAAAAGATTGAAGCTGAAAGAGCACAATATCGTGATATTTTTGAAGGATATCATTCTTGCATTGATAGACACCCATGACTTGATTAACGATGAGTTCAGAGTCACCAAATATGTCGATATGGCGAGTGCCAAGATTAATGGCGTTTGAAGACCTAAAACAAGAGCTTCATATTCAGCCATATTATTGGTACACTCAAAGTTAAGTTTGTGTGCGACTAGGATAGGTGCACCCCAAGGAGGAATCATAACGAAACCTGCACCTCCCCC
Source organism: Taxus wallichiana var. yunnanensis (assembly GCA_018340775.1). Taxonomy (NCBI): domain Eukaryota; kingdom Viridiplantae; phylum Streptophyta; class Pinopsida; order Cupressales; family Taxaceae; genus Taxus; species Taxus wallichiana. The sequence continues at coordinate 998,542,856 of CM031242.1, read as the reverse complement.
TTGCTGGCATTTGGATCCATCAAAGAAGAGTTTTACTTTAAATGGAGAAAGACTGAAATCAATTTGTTGGATATACTCATCAGGAATTGAGCAAGGGGACTTGAGTGTCCGGAAGAGGAGCATCAGCTAATTGATCTGTAATGACCTGACCCTTGATAGATTTTTGTGGGATAAACTCGAGATCAAATTCTGTCATGAGCATGAGCCAACGAGTGATACGATCATTGTGATAAGGCTTTGCATGCATTGTCTTGAGTGGATTGACACTTGTGACAATGTAAGTTTTTTTATTAAGGAGGTAATGACGAAGCTTAGAAGTTGCGAAGAAGAGAGCACAACACAACTTTTCAGCTTCAGAATAGTGTGTTTCATACTCATGAAGAGTGCGACTGATGTAATATATGGCTTGTTCTTTACCATTAGCATCCCGATGTGAGATCATGGCTCCCAGAGCATGGTCAGTTATAGAAATATAAAGATAGAATGGCTCGCCCTCGCGTGGAGGTGTAAGCATAGGTGGAGAAAGAAGATAAGCTTTGAGATCATCAAAGGCCTTTTGGAAATGCTCATCCCATTCAAAATGAACATTCTTATGGAGGAGATGATGAAAAGGTTGACAACGGTCCGAAAATTATGAGATAAAATGACACACTGATTGAAGGCATCCTTGAAGACCATGGAGTTGCTTTAAGTTAGAAGGGGGAGGCATCTCAAGGATAGCTTTTATTTTTGTGGGGTCCACTTCAATACCCCTAATAGAAATGATAAAGCCTAAGAGTTTACTAGTGAGAATTCCAAACACGCACTTAGATGGATTTAGGTGAAGAAAAAAGTGAATGAGCCTCTCAAAGAGAGGTGCAAGAATGAAAAGATGATCCTGATGGAATTTGAATTTACCAAGGAGATCATCAACGTAATCTTCCATGGTTTTGTGTAAGAGATCATGGAAGATGTAGGTCATTGCTCACTGATAGGTTGCTCCTGCGTTCTTAAGACCAAAAGGCATGACACAATAACAAAAATTCCCCAAGGAGTTATGAAGGAAGTCTTATGTTGGTCCTCTAGTGCGATGAGAATTTGATTATACCCAGAGAAACCATCCATAAGAGAAAGCATCTCGTGACCTACCATTAAATCCACGAGTTGGTCGATATTAGGTAGAGGAAAATCATCTTTTGGACAAGCAAGATTAAGATCCCGGAAGTCGGTACAAATTCGAATATTCCCAAAGATCTTTGGTTACTGGTACTACATTTGAAACCCATTGTGGATAATCAATGGGTTGGATGAAGTTAGCAAAAAGCAAATGTTGCAACTCTTCTTTAACAAGAAGGGCTACTCGAGGGTGCATTTTACGTAATTTTTGCTTAACCGGTTTGATGTCTGGAAGAGTAACGATATTGTGGACCATGATATCAAGATTGAGTCCTGGCATATCCTCATATGACCAAGTGAAGGCTTGACGATGGTTGGAAAGAAAAGTGGTAAAGTCTCCTAACTCCTGTGGATTAAGAGATTGGCCGACCTTAATGATGTGAGGGTCTTTAGAAGTCCCTATATTAAGGTCGACAGTGGCTTCATTAAGAAGCGTAGACGTGTCAGAAGGAATGGTTTTAGGAAGATAGGAATCCTATGCCCCCATATAGGTGAGGACAGAATCATCATCCACATAGTGGATAGTGTTGATAGTAGGAGAGTCATCCCCAACTATTTCAGGGAAGACTAATGGTATGGAAGTGGATGTGTTATTAGTTTTATAGGTCAGCGGCCCTAAGGAAATGGTATTGACTAAAAAAAGTTAGACGGGATGGAAATGGCATCATCCACATCAAATGATGCTTCTGACCTAGTGGGAGAAGATGGTTCCTCAATGGGAAGAGGCTCATCGAGAATAGTGATGGTGGCTTTTGAAAGAGGTTTAAATCCTAAACCAAATTTTTGATGTGGTTTGAGAGTTGGAATGGACGTGAGGTCATGCACACCCTGTTCATACTTTCCCAGGCCAAAACCCTTCCACACACATCAATATAAATAAGTTTTTGCAAACGTGGGATTCTATAGACAATCAAACCCTGTTGAATAGGGTTTGGCCCTAGGAGGAGAATCCGGGCGATAGTGAGGTGTATCAAGACCACCGTAAATGAAGTTAGTCTGTTGATTGGGCAGACCAATGGTGATGACATGACCGAGACCTGGCTGATATTCAGGTTGTTTGTCTAGTCTACCATACTCATTAGGTTTGAGATGGGTGTCAAAAGAGAGAAGAGGAAGCTCTCCTAGTGAGAAACGCTACAATGTCTCTTCTAGATTTTGTAAATTTGGTAGTTTTGTTATAGGTATGGAAGAGGATGAAGCCGTCAAGAGAACAAGAATTTTCCTTTAGAGGGGTAGACCCTGTGGTCATGTCGCATTGTGCAGAAGGAAAAGGATCTCTTGGATGAGTATAGATTTCACCCTCATACTGATATTTTAAGCATCGATGGAGGGTTGATGGGACAATGCATTGCACGAATCCAGGAGTGTCGAGGATCATATTGTAGTGGAATTTCCCTTCAACAATGTAAAAGAGCTCGTGAAGCAGCTTCTTACCTACTCGAATGGGTAGGACCACAGTTCCTAAAGTAACTACCAACTGATCATTAAATGATCAAAGGGTGAAAGGTGGTGGTGACACTACGTTCTTTGGTAACTTAAGTTTCTTGAATGTGTGTGAGGAAATGACGTTGAGTGCAGCACCACTGTCAATCATAGTGCATTTTAACGTAGTGTTGTTGATTTGAACTGTGATAAAGAGGGGATCCTCCAAATCCTTGAGAGAAAGGGGAGGAATTTTTGAATCTTCAAAGGAAATGGCGGTTGACGGTTTATTCAATCCAACAATCATCTCAACAGGTTGGGGCTTATCTGAATTCACTGCGATACGGCGCAAGTTATCAATCAAAGCTTGGCGATGTTGTGGAGATGATTGAATGAGGTTGAAAAGAGACATTTTGACCGGAGCATGGGTAAGTTGTTTCATAACACTCTCCTCTACTGACACAGAATCTGAGCCCGAGGTGAAGCACGAATAGAGACCCTAGGTCTCGAGGCTGATGTGGAAGGAGGAATGCCTTTAGGGGCTGCAAAAATGACAACCCGTGGCTGAGATGTAGATGATGATAGATTATCATATTGTTGTGTTCTAGTGGCGATATGAATCGTGTCAATTTGAGAAGGTGGAAGACCATCCAGAGTGGAATTAATAGAACTAGAGGCCTGAGTAGATCATTGAGGCTCAGATGTGGTTGAGATGATAGGAGATACTTGTTCCTCCTCTTCTTCCAGTAGAAGATCACTTTCTTCCAAAAGACTGTTAACGACAGATTGAAGGGCTTTACATCCCTCAGTGTCATGTCCTGGAGTGCGATGGTAAGCACAAATCAAATCAGAGTTGAACCAGGAAGGTTTTACTCCTTTAGGATTATAGGGTTTGATCGGGGAAGGGATATGGATGAAGATTGGATAAGTTGGCAAAGAATTTCAGTATAGAATCTAATAGACAAAGATGAGGACAAAGATGACAAAGGCACCTCTTTTGCCTCAACAGACTGCCGAGGTAAAAGAACCTGCATGTCTGGTTTGATAGTCTTTTTAGGGATCGTTTTACTTTTTCAGACATCGGGAGGAGTAACCTTGGGTGCTTGGGATGGAAGTAAATGAGGCAGGATTGATTTTGGTGGAGGAGCTCCTAAAATAGATTTTGAAGATGATGAAGATGTGACAAGTGTTGTGGTCTTCAAAGATAAAGAAGGTTGCTTGGTCAAAACAGATGATGATTTAGATAATGTTGATTTAGATGAGGGAGGAGCCCCCAAAATAGGTCTGATCGGAGGAATAGAGAGTTCCTTGGCTTTTGGTGATGAAGATGATGGTCCTGATAAAAGAGGTGATGCCTTTCTAGTGGGTAAATTCACTTTACAAGGCACCAACGAAGAAGGTGTTGTAGAAGAAGAAGATGCTGGTTCGATGGTATTATAGAAGAAGTCACCTTCCTAGTTGATAAATACAATCTTTTATGAGGTGCAGAGAGAGATTTTTGAGGGAAAGCACCAAGAGTCTTAATAGTCTGAAATATGGGTTTTCCTTTTTCATGGATGGTGACAACTTCAACCACATAAGGTGATTGTAACCTTTTTGGGGAAGGAGATGAGGAGGTATTCGATGATGTAACGTTAGACTTTAGTTGTCTCCATTTAAGTTGAGAACCGAGAGTGTCGGTGTCCGTGTTATTTCTTTAGATTTTCCTTAATAGGAAAATAAGTATCGGTGATGGAAGAAGTGGATGATGAAGAAGTAATTCTTTGTCATGGAGATACTGCACAAGAATTATGGGTGTAACTAATGTAGGAAAGGAAACGGAAGATTCAAAATCGAAGACACTTCCATCGAAGTTGGTACAACTATAGGTATGTTTACCAATGGCATAGTCGCAGCACAAATGGGAGAAACAAAAGTAGATGTATTAGCGGTGGAAACTCGAAGGGATGTAAAAGCCTCGAGCATTGAAATAATATCTGACGATGAGACAGATGAGGATGACACTATCTTGGGCATGGACGGAAGATCAGATAAAGAGGTAGAGAGAGATGAATCCGTCTCTAACAATGTGGGAATATTCAAAGATGGATTGTCTGAAGATGGTGGAATCCCAGTGATTAACAGAGAGGAAGGAGGTTTTGATTCAGTCGATGTGTTCATAGATGGCTTAGTTATAGAAGAAGATTCTTCAGTAGAAATAAAGATGATAGTATGCGTGTTTGGTTTTTGAGACTCTGAAGCATCGTTGTTTGGGAAATGATTGGGAAAAGGTTGTTTAAAAACATCAAGCCCCTGATTTGGGGGAGCATTTGGGTTATCCAGAATGAGCTCACCTTTATCAATGAATTTCTGGACAAGATTTTTGAAGGTCTGACATCGTTCAATGTCATGGCCTTTGGTTCTATGATAACGACAGAAGTCATTTTCCCTATACCAGAATGGACGTTCTTGGTTCTCATTAAAATTTCTAATAGGGGGAAGTTTGATCATGTGAACTTCCAACATTTTTTCTAAGATGGACACATATGATTCCCCCAACGAAGTGAAAGATCGAGTTGATGAGGGTCCTTTTCGAGAAGATGAGGAGTCTCTCCATGGTGTTTGATTAGAAGTGTTGTCGGCTCATGATGTTTTTAATACAATAGCATTGGTAGACCCCTGATTCTTGTCTTTGTTAGAAGCGGAAGGGTTTGTTTTTGTAAACCGAGAAAAATCTGGTTTAGATTTAGAGCAAAGTTTTAACTTCCCTTGTTCAATGGCATGGGATTCAAGTTTGCGTGCCATCATAAAGGCTTCTTCAAATGTATGAAAGGTTTGGATCCTTAAAGTGGAAGAAATATTATTAGCACAAGATCGAGTAAACAACTCGATCTGTTGAGATTGAGGAAGGGAGAAAGATAATTGGTTTATTATCCCTCTCCAATGAGTGACAAAGTCTGCAATAGACTCATCATCGAATTGACGAATGTTATAAAGATCTATAATCGAGATCTTATGTGTGATATTTATTGAAAAATTTTCAACAAACATCTGGGCCAATTGAGAGAAAGAAAACAAGGAATGTTGGGGAATGTTATTATACCAGTCTAAAGCAGGCCCTGCTAGAGACATAGGGAAAGTATGGAGCATAAGCTCCTGATCCTGGACTATAAGGTAGCAAGCGTGTTTGAATGCTCACAAGTGCTGTTGAGGGTCCTCCCGACTATGAAATTTTGAGAATTTAGGAAGTTCCCATTGGGGAGGATAAGGCATAACAGCCATGGATGGATGAATCGGTTTATTGCATACTTCTTCAAAAGAGTATGAAGGACGAGCCCTTTGGTGGAGGCTTAGGTCTATGAATTTCTTGAAAAGAACTTGGACAACGTCAGATTGAGGAGGTATGTTAGTATGTCCCGTATAAGAAGTGAATGGTGGATTTTGTTGAGTTGTTAAAGGGGATTCATCTGTTGATTAACAAGATGATAAGAGGAATAACCAGGCATTCTAGGTGACACCTAATGAGGTATTTGTTGTGAAGGAGCCTATGTATAAATAGGTTGTGAGATGACAAGTGGTTGAGAAAAAGGTGGTTGAATGAAAGACAGAGCCTGTGATTGGTGGGCTCCTACACTTGTCGACTGAATTAGAATGGATTGAGGAACATGGGTGTTGATTTGATTGGACATGGTGGGGAACAAGGTCTGAATGAGGCTTTTGACTACCAGATTGGTTATTAAGGGGGAAATGATGCTAGAGGATGGGTGAAAGTCACTTATTTTGGAGCATTGGAAGAGAGACCAACTAGAGGACGAGAAGCAGGAACCAACTAACTCATAGAAGGGGGTTGATTCATAAAGAGGTACTGACCCTAGGACGCAATGGATGACATAGAAGAATTAACAACAATCTGTGGGTGCGTAGATGCACCCATTATAGCTAGAGAAGAGGACTTCTCAGAAGTAGGTTGTGGAATAGTCGAGGTAACTGCGGCGCTAGGAATAGGCAAGACTATTTGAGAACTAGTTGACATGGTCGGTGGAAGAGAAAAAGGAGGCACAGGTGTGCCACCCTCTTCCGTGGTTCGAGGCGAGAAAAAATATGCTAACTATTCTATAAAAGCCTGGGATGGTTCACGAGGATAATCGTAAACTTGCTGGATTGGTGGTCCCTGATCAGATATTTGAATGGACTTATGTACTAGATAGTCCATAAGGGCTACTGGATTGCGATCAAGGAGCACCTGAAATTTAGGATCCCCACGAGGAACATACTCTATATCAGAAGCAGATGATATTTCTAAAGGACTGGGGGAAGCTGGACATGATGGGATTGCTTTAGGCTGATAGAAAGGATTATATGACCAAGATGGGGAACCAACTAATAGCGGTCCCAAGGAAGACCCAAGGGGTGCCGAAACATCCACATTAGTGGTGATCTCGGAGGAAGAAGGGGCCAGTTGAGCCATTTTTCTAGATTGTAACCGAGTGATGACCGTCATAAACAAACAGAAATATAGAAAAAGAAGATTGTCCTAACTAATGCACAGAAATTCAAACAGCAGTAGGTGATTTATCTCTTTTAAATTTTCCTACTTTTAAGAAAGAAAATATTAGGGAAGGCTTTTTAGAACATGAGCTACTCAGATAGCCAAACTAAGGATGGTTTGGGGAATGTTTTAGTGAGGAGTCCCGAAGGCACTTCAAGAAAAGAGCAAGACGTGGCTTGATATAGGGGCCTACCCCACACTTCACACACCGCTGCGATAAGGAGTCGGGTGCTTTGCAAATATACCGTAACTTCCATGAATTTATAGCGCACCGAGTACTGCGTAGGCCCTTCCTCTTGGATGTCACTTCCAAGTAGGCGAGGCTAGGGGAGGAATTTTGTTTTGATGCTTTATACCTAGTGATTTTGTCTTTGTGTGAAAGGGTGAAAAATAAAAATCAAATAGTGTCACTACCGATTTTGATCAATTTTTCCAGCCTATTTAGAAAACTAGATGAATAGAATATAGCAAAAATGACAAAGGAAAAGTTCTCTTTTTAAGCACTAAGAATGAAGTGTTGGATTTCGATGAAGACAAAGTCAAACAAATTCTTTCCCAAATGCGATTAAATTATTTTTAAGCACCAAAATTGAAATGTTTGAATGTGATCGAAAGCAAACAAAAAGTTCTTTTTAAGTTCTTAAAAAGGAGAAAACACTGTAAAGAGGAATACTGTAGATTTAGCTCTCCAAGGTGTGTGGACTTCAAAAAGTGCGTTGTTGAGCTCTTCCTCTCAAACAATCTTGCGAACAAGCAAAGTGCTCCGCAAGAAAAGGTTAAGCAAACACACAAACAAATCCAGAAATATATATCCCGATAATAGTAGAATGAAAATTTCTATTTAAGGAACTAGAAAACTTTCAAGAAAATAACAATTTGCAAAAAAAAGACGGATCAAGAATGCAATTTTGAAATCAAATGAAATATTAATTGATCTTCGAAATAGGAATTGGAATTTAGTTTTGTAAGAAAGAAGAAATTTTAACTTTACAAATTATAAGTGAAAGAAGTAAGACCAAAATGAAGGGAGGAAATGCTACGGAGAACTGACAAAAAGTAGTGAAGAAAATGAACAAAATCTCAAAACGGGAAAAGAAATGAACTTACCAATAAGGGACTTTGGTTGGGTCCCACCGGGTGTGCCAGAATGTAGATCAAGAATTTCCACACTTGTTACTTGTCCAAGTTAATGTACCAAATTAAACACGAAAACCCTGAAAAACTCAAATGAAATCAATATTTGATAGATAAGACAAGATTCAAATATGTAGATGGAAAAGAAAGTTGATGTAGACAAGACGGGTGCACACAAGTGATCCTGCAAAGTAGATCCAAGAAACCTACGAGACACAGATGCTTGACAGAAAAAGACAACATTAAAAGATATTTGGGTGGACTGCCCGAAAAGTGGGTCGGAAGCGATAAGCTCCCTCGGCGGATGTCAGTCCACGTTTTCAATTAAGGAAAGAAGCATACATGATAAAAGATGTAAGTAAATATCTAGATTTTTTTTATTAAAAATTACAGATTAATGTAAACAATGACGAAACTAATAGAAAACGGAAAGTGTGAAAACAATGATGGATCCGTAGGCAGATCAAGCGTCGATTAGGAAAATCGGTGTCAACTAGAGAGAATCGGCATCGACTAGGGGAAAATTGCAGGAAGATTGAGAAACAGAAAATGGAAGCTAGATCGTCGATCTCCGCTAGATTTGCAAGAGCCGTAGGGATACTGACAAAGCTCCACCTTCAGCTGGATGTAGGAACAGAGTCACCAAGAGATCGATGGAGGCTCACGATGTCGATGTGGTAGGAGCAGAGTAACGATACTCCTCTCAGGGATTGATTTGGATAGAATTCACTTTCGCTTGATAGATAATGCTCAGACTTGATGCTCAAAACTCTCTGTCTAACCAAAACTGAATTCTAGCCCCATGTATTTGTAATCGGTGCCGACCGAGATGCAATCGGTGCCGCTCAGAAAAAATCATTGTCGACTGGGCCAAGTACCGGTCGGCACCGATTAGGGAACAAACTCCCGAAATGGCCATAAAGGGTGATTTTTGGAAGGATGCAAGTGATCCCTCTGACTCAAATACAGGAAATATCTTGCTGCAAGGTTTGGGGAGAGGAGAAATAGGGGATAGATGGATAAAATTGATATGAGAGGTTAGGAATTGATATAAGATAAGCGGTTAAGACATATGTAAAAGTGTAATTAAATAGTTAATATATAATTATCTATGGGTAAAACATAATGGGGTGAAATAGACTTAGGATAGATATAGAGGGTTCAAAGTGGGAGAGGTGGATGGAGGAATGGGGTTTGTAGGGTGCAAGGAGTGTGGAAGAAGAAGAGCGATTTCTACAGAGAAGAGGAGGGAGTGGAGGGATAATTCATAGGGTGTGGAGTGAGGGGGTTTGGATGGAGGGAGAGTTGTGGAAGGAGGGGGTGTGGAGGAGAAAGGGGCTTTAGAGTTAGAGCGAGATATATGGAGGAGAATTAAGATGGGTGTGGAGAGGAGAGTTGTGGAAGGAGGGAATATGGAGGAGAGATATAGAGGATGCAGTGCGAGAGGTGGATGTACGAATGGGTATGTAGGGTGCAATGGGTGTGTAAGAAGAGTTATTTGGATAGAGAAGAGAGGAGGGTGTGGAGTGAGAAGTGGGAGGGGTGTGGAGGGAGGAAGGGGTGTGAAGGGAGAAGGGGGTTTAGAGGGAGAGGAGGGAGATATATGGAGGGAGAATTGGGAGGGTGTGGAGGGAGAAGGGGGTTTAGAGTTAGAGGGAGATATATGGAGGGAGAATTAGGAGGGGTGTGGAGTGAGGGGTTTGGATGGAGGGGAGAGGTGTGGAAGGAGGGAGTGTGGAGGGAGAAGAGGGAGAGATATAGAGGGTGCAGTGGGAGAGGTGGATGGAGGAATGGGGTGTGTAGGGTGCAAGGGGTGTGGAAGAAGAAGAGTAATTTGACGGAGAAGAGGGAGGGAGTGGAAGGGTAATTGGAGGGGTATGGAGTGAGGGGGATTGGATGGAGGAGAGGTGTGGAAGGAGAGGGTGTGGAGGGAGAAGGGAGTTTAGAGTTAGAGGGAGATATATGGAGGTATAATTGGGAGGGTTTGGATGGGAGAGGTGTTGAAGGAGGGAGTGTGGAGGGAGAGATATAGAGGGTGTAGTTGAAGAGGTGGATGTAGGAATGGGTATTTAGGGTGCAATGGGTGTTGAAGAAGAGTGATTTGGATGGAGAAGATGGAGGGGAGTGGAGGGAGAAGTGGGAGGGGTGTGGAGGGAGGAAGGGGTGTGAAGGGAGAAGGGGGTTTAGAGGGAGAGGAGGGAGATATATGGAGGGAGAATTGAGAGGGGTGTGGAGGGAGAAGGGGGTTTAGAGTTAGAGGGAGATATATGGAGGGAGAATTAGGAGGGGTGTGGAGTGAGGGGTTTGGATGAAGGGAGTGTGGAGGGAGAAGAGGGAGAGATATATAGGGTGCAGTGGGAGAGGTGGATGGAGGAATGGGGTGTGTAGGGTGCAAGGGGTGTGGAAGAAGAAGATTGATTTGATAAAGAAGAGGGAGGGGAGTGGAGGGATAATTTGGAGGGTGTGGAGTCAAAGAGGGGGTTTGGATGGAGGAGAGAGGTGTGGAAGGAGAGGGGGTGGAGGGAGAAGGGGTTAAGAGTTGGAGGGAGATATATTGAGGAGAATTGGCAAATGTTGTGGAGGGAAGAGGTGTGGAAGGATGGAGTGTGAAGTTAGGGGGTTTGGATGGAGGAGAGAGCAGTGGAAGGAGGAGGTGTGGAGGGAGAAGGGGGTTTAGAGTTAGAGGGAGATATATGGAGGAGAATTGGGAGGGTGTGGAGGGAGATGTGTGGAAGGAGAGGGGTGTGGAGGGAGAGATATAGAGGTGTAGAGGAGAGGTCGATGCAAGAATCAGTTTGTAGGAGAAATAGGTGTGGAAGAAGAGTGATTTGATGGAGAAGAGGGAGGGGTGGAGGGAGAAGTGGGAGGGGTGTGGAGGGAGGAAGGGGTGTGAAGGGAGAAGGGGGTTTAGAGGGAGAGGAGGGAGATATATGGAGAGATAATTGGGAGGGGGTGTGAAGGAGAAGGGGTTTAGAGTTAGAGGGAGATATATGGAGGAGAATTAGGAGGGTGTGGAGTAAGGGGTTTTGATGAGGGAATGTGGAGGGAGAAGAGGGAGAGATATAGAGGGTGCAAGTGGGAGAGATGGAGTGAATGGTGATTTCGATGGAGGTGTGGAAGAAGAAGAGTGATTTCGGAGAAGTGGGAGGGAGTGGAGGGATAATTGGGAGGGTGTGGAGTGAGGTGGATTTGGATGGATGGGAGAGGTGTGGAGGGAGAATTAGGGTTTAGATTTAGAGGGAGATATATGGAATGACAATTGGTAGGGGTTTGGAGGGGAGACACATGGAAGGAGGGAGTGTGGAGGGAGAGATATCGAGGTGCAAAGTGGGAGAGGTGGATGTAGGAATGGGTGTGTAGGGTGCAATGGGTGTGGAAGAAGAGATATTATGATGGAGAAGAGGGAAGGAGTGGAGGGAGAAGTGGGAGGGTGTGGAGAGAGGAAGGGGTGTGAAGGGAGGTGGGTTTAGAGGGAGAGAGGAGAGATATATGGAGGAGAATTGGGAGGGGTGGAAGGGAGAAGAGGGGTTTAGAGTTAGTGGGAGATATCTTGAGGAGAATTAGGAGGGTTTTGAGTGAGGGGTTTGGATGGAGGGAGTGTGGAGGAAAAGAGGGAGACATTTATAGGTGTAGTGAGGAGGAGGTGGATGGAGGAATGGGGTGTGTAGGGTGTAATGGGTGTGGAATAAGAAGAGTGATTTGACGAAGAAGAGGGAGGAGTGGAGGAATAATTTCAAGGGGTGTGGAGTGAGGGGGTTTGGATGGAGGGAGAGGTGTGGAATTATGGGGGTGGAGGGAGAAGGGGGTTTATAGTTAGAGGGAGATATATGGAGGAATAATTGTGGTTTAGAGTTAGATGGAAATATATGGAGGGAGAATTAGGGGTGTGAAGGGGGGTTTAGAGGAGGGGTTGGAGAGAAGAGGAGAGGTAGATGGAGTAATGTGGTGTGTAGGGTGAAAATATTTTGGAAGAAGAAAAGTGATTTGACGGAGAAGAGGGAGGGTGTGGAGGGATAATTTAAAGGGTGTGGAGTGAGGGGGTTTGGATGGATGGAAGAGGTGTGGAAGGAGGGTGTGGTGGGAGAAGGGGTATTTAGAGTTAGAGGGAGATATATGCAGGGATAAATTTGAGGGTGTGTAGGGGAGAGGCATGGAAGGAGGGAGTGTGGAGGAGATATAGAGGGGTGCAAAGTGGGAGAGGTGGATGTAGGAATGGGTGTGTAGGGTGCAATGGGTGTGGAAGAAGAGTGATTTGGATGGAGAAGAGGGAGGGAGTGAGGGGAGAAGTGGGGGGGTGTGGGAGGAGGAAGGGGTGTGAAGGAGAATGTGGGTTTAGAGGAGAGAGGAGATATAAGGAGGGAGAATTAGGAGTGTGTGTTGAGTGAGCGGTTTGGATGGAGGGAGTGTGGAGGGAGAAGAGGGATAGATATAGAGGGTGTAGTGGGAGATGTGGATGGAGGAATGGGGTGTGTAGGGTGCAAGGGGTGTGGAAGAAGAAGAGTGATTTTGATGGAGAAGAGGGAGGAGAGTGGAGGGATAATTGGGGAGGGTGTGGAGTGAAGGAGGTTTGGATGTAGGGAGACGTGTGGAAGGAGGAGGGTGTGGAGGGAGAAGGGGGTTTAGAGTTAGAGAGAGATATATGGAGGGAGAATTTGGAGTAGTGTCGAGGGAGGCGTGTGGAAGGAGGGAGTGTTGAGGAGAGATATAGAGGGTGCAAAGTGGGAGAGAAGGTGGATGTAGGAATGGGTGTGTAGGTGTAATGGGTGTGGAAGAAGAGTGATTTGGATGGAGACTAGGAGGGAGTGGAGGGAGATGTGGGAGATGTGTGGAGGAGGAAGGTGTGTGAAGGTAGAAGGGGGTTTAGAGGGAGAGGAGGGATATATATAGAGGGAGAATTAGAAGGGGTGTTGAGGAGAATGGGGTTTAGAGTTAGAGGAGATATCTTGAGGAGAATTAGGAGAGTTTGGAGTGAGGGGTTTTGATAGAGGGAGTGTGGAGGGAGAAAGGAGAGAAATAGAGGGCAAGTGGGAGAGGTAGATGGAGGAATGTGGTGTGTAGGGTGAAAGGGGTGTGGAAGAAGAAGAGTGATTTCAATGGAGAAGAGGGAGGGGAGTGGATGGATAATTGGGAGGGGTGTGGAGTGAGGGGGGTTTGGATGGATGGGAGAGGTGTGGAAGGAGGGGGTGTGGAGGGAGAAGGGGGTTTAGAGTTAGAGGGAGATATATGGAGGGAGAATTGGGAGGGGTGTGGAGGGGAGAGGTGTGGAAGGAGGGAGTGTGGAGGGAGAGATATAGAGGGTGTAGTGGGAGAGGTGGATGTAGGAATGGGTGTGTAGGGTGCAATGGGTGTGGAAGAAGAGTGATTTGGATGGAGAAGAGGGAGGGAGTAGAGGGTGAAGTGGGAGGGGTGTAGAGGGAGGAATGGTGTTCGAAGGAGAAGGTGGTTTAGAGGGATAGGTGGGAGATATATGTAGGGAGAATTGGCATGGGGTGGAGGGAGAATTAGGAGGGTGTTGATTTAGGGTTTTGATGGAGAGGAGTGTCTAGGAGAAGAGGGAGAGATATAGATGGTGTAGTGGTAGAGGTGGATGGAGGAATGGGGTGTGTAGGGTGCAATGGATGTGGAAGAAGAAGAGTGATTTCGATGGAGAAGAGGGAAAGGGAGTGGAGGGATAATTGGGAGAGGTGTGGAGTGAGGGGGTTTTTGATGGAGGAGAGGTGTGGAAGAGAGGGCGTGGTAGGGAGAAGGGGGTTTAGAGTTAGATCAAGATAAATGGAGGAGAATTGGGAGGGGTGTGGAGGGGAGAGTGTGGAAGGAGGGAGTGGAGGAGAGGAGAGATATAGAGGGTGCAAGTGGAGAGAGGTGGATGTAGGAATGGGTGTGAAGGGTGCAATGGGTGTGGAAGAAGAGTGATTTGGATAGATAAGAGAGGAGGGAGTGGAGGGAGAAGTGGGGGGTGTGGAGGGAGGAGGGTGTGAAGGGAGAAGGGGGTTTAGACAAATAAAAGGAGATATATGGAGGGACAATTGGGAGGGTGTGGAGGAGAAGGGGGTTCAGAGTTAGAGGGAGATATATGGAGGGAGATAATTTGGAGGGGTGTGGAAGGAGGGAGTGTGCAGGGAGAGATATATAGGGTGCAGTGGGAGAGGTGGATGTAGGAATGGGTGTGTATGGTGCAATAGGTGTGGAAGAAGAGTGATTTTGATGGAGAAGAGGAGGGGTGCTGGAGGAGAAGTGGGAGGGGTGTGAAGGGAGAAGGGGGGTTTAGAGGGAGAGGAGGTAGATATATGAAGGGAGAATTGGGAGGGGTGTGGAGGGAGAAGGGGGGTTTAGAGTTAGAGGTAGATATGTGGAGGAAAATTAGGAGTGGTGTGGAATGAGGGGTTTGGATCGAGGGAGAGGTTTTAAGGAGGGAGTGTGGAGGAGAAGAGGGACCAATATAGAGGGTCGGTGGGTGAGGTGGATGGAGGAGTGGGGTGTGTAGTGTGTAGAAGGGGTGTGGAAGAAGAAGAGTGATTTTGATGGAAAAGAGAGTGGAGGAGGAGTGGAGGGGTATATATGGATGGGGAGGGGGTGTGGAGTGAGGGGGTTTGGATGGAAGGGAGAGGTGTGGAAGGAGGGATATAGAGGGTTGGAAGTGGGAGAGGTTGATTTAGGAATGGGTGTGTAGGGTGTAATTTGTAGGATAATTGGGAGGGGTGGTGTGGAGTGAGGGGGTTTGGATGGAGGGATAGGTGTTGAATTAGGGGTGTGAAGGAGAATCAGGGTTTAGAGTTAGAGGGATATATATGGAGGAGAATTGGGAGGGGGTGGGAGGGGAGGAGTGTGGAAGGAGGGAGTGTGGAGGGAGTGATATAAAGGGTGCAAAGTGGGGAGAGGTGGATGTAAGGATGGGTGTGTAGGGTGTAATGGGTGTGGAAGAAGACTTATTTGGATGGAGAAGAGGGAGGGAGTGGAGGGAGAAGTGGGAGGTGTGGAGGGAGGAAGGGTTGTGAAGGGAGAAGGGGGTTTAGAGGGAGAGGAGGGAGATATATGGAGGAGAATTGGGACGGGTGTGGAGGGAGAATGTGAGTTTAGAGTTAGAGGGAGATATATGGAGGGAGAATTAGGAGGGTATGGAGTGAGGGGTTTGGATGGAGGGAGTTTGGAGGAGAAGAGGGAGAGATATAGAAGGTGTATGGAGGAATGGGGTGTATAGGGTGTAAGGGGTGTGGAAGAAGAAGAGTGATTTTGATGGAGAAGAGGGAGGGGAATGGAGGGATAATTTGGAGTGGTGTGGAGTGAGGGTGGTTTGGATTGAGGGAGAGGTGTGGAAGGAGTGGGTGTGGAAGGAGAAGGGGGTTTAGAGTTAGAGGGAGATTTATGAATTGATAATTAGAGGGGTGTGGAGGGGATATGTGTGGAAGGATGGAGGGAGTGTGGAGGGGAGGAGATATAAAGGTGTTGGGAGAGGTGGATGTAGGAATGGGTGTGTAGGGTGAAATGGGTGGGAAGAAGAGTTATTTGGATGGAAAAGTGGAGAGAGGAGAAGAGGTATAAGTTGGAGAGGTGGAGGGTGGAAGGAGAAGGGGTGAAGGAGAAGGGGGTTTAGGAGGAGAGATATATGGAGGAGGAGGGAAGGAGGTTTAGAGGAGGAGATATATGGAGGAGAGAGAGGAGTGGAGAGGGTTTGATGGAGGGTGTGGAGGAGAAGAGGGAGAGATATAGAGGGTGAAGTGGGAGAGGTGGATGGAGTAATGGGGTGTGAAGGGTAAGGGGTGTGGAAGAAGAAGAGTGATTTGATGAGAAGAGGGAGGGGAGTGGAGGGATAATTGGGAGTGGAGTGGAGGAGGGGGGGTTTGGATGGAGGAGAGATGTGTGCAAGGATGGGGTGTGGAGGAAGAAGGGGGTTTATAGTTAGAGGGAGATATATGGAGGATAATTGGAAGGGGTGTGGAGGGTGTGGAGAGGTGTGGAAGGAGGGAGTGTGGAGGGATATATATATGGTGTAGTGGGAGAGGTGGATGTAGGAATGGGTGTGTAGGGTGCAATGGGTGTGGAAGAAGAGTGATTTGGATGGAGAAGTGGGAGGGGAGTGGAGGGAGAAGTGGGAGGGGTGTGTTGGGAGGAAGGGGTGTGAATGGAGAAGGGGTTTTAGAGGAAGAGGAGGGAGATATATGTAGGGAGAATTGGGAGGGGTGTGGAGGGAGAAGGGGGTTTAGAGTTAGAGGGAGATATATGGAGGGAGAATTAGGAGGGGTGTGGAGTGAGGGGTTTGGATGGAGGGAGTGTGGAGGGAGAAGAGGGAGAGATATAGAGGGTGCAGTGGGAGAGGTGGATGGAGGAATGGGGTGTGTAGGGTGTAAGGGGTGTGGAAGAAGAAGAGTGATTTTGATGGAGAAGAGGGAGGGGAGTGGAGGGATAATTGGGAGGGGTGTGGAATGAGGGGGGTTTGGATGGAGGGGAGAGGTGTGGAAGGAGGGGGGTGGAGGGAGAAGGGGGTTTAGAGTTAGAGGGAGATATATGGAGGGAGAATTGGGAGGGGTGTGGAGGTGAGAGGATTGGAAGGAGGGAGTGTGGAGGGAGAGATATAGATGGTGCAGTGGGAGAGGTGGATGTAGGAATGGGTGTGTAGGGTGGAATGGTGTGGAAGAAAAGTTATTTGGATGGAGAAGAGGGAGGATGGAGTGGAGGGAGAAGTGGGAGTGGGTGAGAGGGAGGAAGGGGTGCAAAGGGAGAAGGGGGTTTATAGTAAGAGGAGGGAGATATATGGAGGGAGAATGAGGGGTGTGGAGGGAGAAGGGGGTTTAGATTTAGAGGGAGATATATGGAGGAGAATTAGGAGGGGTGTGGGTGAGGGGTTTGGATGGAAGGGAGAGGTGTGGAAGGAGGGAGTGTGGAAGGAGAAGAGGGAGAGATATAGAGGGTGCACCTGGAAGAGGTGGATGGAGGAATGGGGTGTGTAGGGTGAAAGGGGGTGGAAGAAGAAGAGGGATTTGTATGGAGAAGAGGGAGGGGAGTGGAGGGATAATTGGGAGGGGTATGGAGTGAGGGGGTTTTTAGAGTTAGAGGAAAATATATGGAGGGAGAATTTGGAGGGGTGTGGAGGGAGAGGTTTTGAAGGAGGAAGTGTGGAGGGAGAGATATAGAGGGGGTGGAGTGGGAGAGGTGGATGTAGGAATGGGGTGTAGGGTGAAATGGGTGTGGAAGAAGAGTGATTTGGATGGAGAAGAGGGAGTGGAGTGGAGGGAGAAGTGGAGAGGGTTTGGAGGAGGAAGGGGTGTGGAAGAAGAGGAGAAGGAGAGGGGGTGTTTAGAGGGGAGAGGAGATATGGAGGAGAATGGGGGTGGGGGAGGTGGAGGAGAAGGGGTTTAGAGTTAGAGGGATATATAGAGGGAGAATTACTTGGGTGTGTAGGGTGTAAGGAGTGTGGAAGAAGAAGAGTGATTTTGACGGAGAAGAGGGAGGGGAGTGGAGGGATAATTGGGAGGGTGTGGAGTGAGGGGGGTTTGGATTGAGGGGAGAGGTGTGGAAGGAGGGGGTGTGGAGGGAGAAGGGGGTTTAGAGTTAGAGGGAGATATATGGAGGGAGAATTGGGAGGGGTGTGGAGGGAGAGATATAGAGGGTGCAGTGGGAGAGGTGGATGTAGGAATGGGTGTGTAGGGTGCAATGGGTGTGGAAGAAGAGTTATTTGGATGGAGAAGAGGGAGTGGAGGAGAGGAGGGAGAGGGATGGTGTGATGGAGGGAGAATTGGGAGGGGGGAGGAGAGAGGGGGTTAGAGGGAGATATATGGAGGGAATTAGGAGTGGTTGGAGGAGGGGTTTGATGGAGGGAGAGAGAGAAGAGGAGAGATATAGAGGGGTAAGTGGGAGAGGATGGATGGAGGAATAAGGTGTGTAGGGTGGAAGGGGTGTGGAAGGAGTGATTTTGACAGAGAAGAGGGAGGGAGTGGAGGATAATTGGGAGGGGTGTGAGTGAGGGGGTTTGGATGGAGGGAGAGGTGTGGAAGGAGGGGGTGGAGGGAGAAGGGGGTTTAGAGTTAGAGGTAGATATATGGGAGGAGAATTGGGAGGGGTGTGGTGGGGAGAGGTGTGGAAGGAGGGAGTGTGGAGAGGAGAGATATAGAGGTGCAGTGGGAGAGGTGGATGTAGGAATGGGTGTAGGGTGCAATGGGTGTGGAAGAAGAGTGATTTGGATGGAGAAGAGGGAGGGGAGTGGAGGGAGAAGTGGGAGGGGTGTGGAGGGAGGAAGGGGTGTGAAGGGAGAAGGGGGTTTAGAGGGAGAGGAGGGAGATATATGGAGGGAGAATTATGAGGGTCTCGGAGTGAGGGGAGAGGTGTGGAAGGAGGAGAGGGTTAGGAGAGAGAAGAGGGAGAGATATAGAGGAGTGATAGGGGTATGCAGTAAGGGGTGTGGTAGAAGAAGAGTGATTTGGATGGAGAAGAGGGGGAGGTTTGTATGGAGGAAGAAGAGGCACTGGTGTGGAGTGAGGAGGGGTGTGGATGGAGAAAGGGTTCTGAGGGAAGAAGGGATGTGGAGGAAGAAGAGTGGTTATGAAGTAGAAGAGGAAGGGGTGTGGAAGGAGGAGAGGGGTTAGGAGAGAGAGAGAGAGAGATATAGAGGGTGCAGAGGAAGGGGTATGTAGGGTGCAAGGGGTGTGGTAGAAGAAGAGTGATTTGGACGGAGAAGAGGGGGAGGTTTGTAGGGAGGAAGAAGAGGTATTGGTGTGGAGTGAGGGAGGGGTGTGGATGGAGAAATGGGTCTGTAGGGAGGAAGGGGTGTGGAGGAAGAAGAGTGGTTAGGAAGTAGAAGAGGGAGGGGTGTGGAGGGAAAAGAGGGATGGGTATGGAATGGAGGAATAAGGAGGAGGGATGTGTAGGGTGGCAAGGGTTTCTATAGAGGGAGGGTTTATGACTAAGGATAGGGGTGTGGAGGGAGGAAGGCTTGTGGAAGATGATAGATGGGTGTAGAGGATGAAAGGGGTTTGGATGGAGAAGAGAAAGAGAGTTTGGTGGGAAAAGAGGGGTTTGGACATAGAAGAGGGTTGGGTGTTGAGGGAGAAAGGGGAGTGGTGTTTATGGAAAAAGGGATGTGGAGAGGAGGGGTTTGGACAGAGAAGAGTGAGGGTTGTGGACAGAGGAAATGAGGTGGAAAGAGAAATGAGAGTGGTGTGGAGGAGAAGTGTGAGGGGTGTGAAGGAGAAGAGGGAGGGTTGTGGAGGTAGGAAGAAGGGTTAGGAATGATAAGAGGGGTATGGAAAAAACGTGGAGGGGTGTATAGGGAGGAAAATGTTTTGATGGAGAATAGGAAGGGTGGGGAGGGAGGGAGGAAGTGGTGTGGAGGGAGAAGAGGCATTTGAATAGAGAAGAGGGAGGGGTGTGGAGGAAGGAAGGGGGTTTTGGAGGAGGAAGAGGGGTTTGGATGAAGAAGAGTTATAGTGTCGAGGGAGAAGAGGGAGTGGTGTTGAGGGAGGAAGGGGCATGGAAGTATAAATTAATGAGGTGTGGAGGATAGAAGGGGGTGGTGAGGGAGGAAGGTATGATGAGGAAGAAGAGGGGTTTGAAAGGATAAGAGGGGAGGAAGTGGAGAGAGAAGAGGGAGGGGTGTTGAGGGAGGAAAGATGTGTGGAAATAGAAGTTATAGGGGTGTGGAGGGAGGGTTGTAGAGGCTAGAAGTGGTGGTGAGGGAAGAAGGTTATGTCGAGGAGAAGAGGGATTTTGACGAAGAAAATGGAGGGGTTATGAGGGAGTATATGGAGGGGTGTGGATAGAGGAAATGGTGTGGATGGAGCAAGGGATGTGGAGGGAGAAGAGGGGTTTGGAAGGAGTAGATGGATGGGTGTGGAGGAGGAAGGGGTTTAGATAGAGGGAATGGTTTAAAATGAGGGAGGGGTGTGAAGGAGGAAGGGTGTGGATGGAGGAGATTGGTTTGTATGGAGAAGAGGGATTGGTGTTAAGTGGGATGAGGGAGGGTGTTGAGGGAGACGAGAGAGGGTGTGGAGGGATGAATGTGTTTAAATAGAAGGGAGGCTGTAAAGGGAGGAAGGGGTGTGGAGGGATAAGATAGGGGTGTGTAGGGAGGAAAGGGTGTAAAAGGAGAAGAGGGGTTTAGAGGGAGAAGATGGGAAGGTATGGAAGAAAAGTGGGATGGGTGTGGAGGAGAAGAGGAAGGGGTTCAAGATAGAGGGAAGAGTTTTGAGGGAGGGAGAGGTGTGAAAGGAGGAAGGGGTGTGAAAGTAAAGGGATTTGGATAGAGAAGAAGGAAAAGTGTGGACGTAGAAGAGGAACTATGTGGATGAAAAGAGGGTGGGGTGTGTAGGGAGGAAGGGAGAAGAGGGATGGGTGTTGATGGAGAAAGGAATGTATAGGGAGGAAGATATGTTGAGGGAGAAGAAAGATTTGAAAGGGGAAGGGGGAGAGGTATGGAAAGAAATATGGGAGGGGTGTGTAGAAGATGTGGTGTGAAAGGAAGAAGGGGTATGGAGGGAGAGGATGGAGGGGTGTGGAGTAAGAAAGGGGTTATGATAGAAGGAAGCGTTTTTGAGATGGGAGGTTTGTGGAAGGATGAAATCATTTAGAGGGAGGATGAAGTTTAGAGGGAATAAAGGGTGTGGGAGGAGGAGAGGGGTATAGATGGAGAAGAGGGATGGGTGGGGAGGGAGACAAGGAATGGGTGTTGAGGGAGATGAGTGAGGTGTATGGAGGGAGTGGAGGGGTTTTGAGAGAGAAGAGGGAGGGTTTTGGAGGAAGAAGAGGGAGGGGTATGGATGGAGAAGAGGGAGGAAGGGGTGTGGAGGGTAGGAGTTTAGGTGAAGTAGAGGGAGAAGTATTGAGAAAGGATGTGGAGGGAGGAAGGGGTATGGGTGTGGAGGAGGAGAGGTAGGAGTGTGGAGAGAGAAAGGGTTATTAAGGAGGGAAGGGGTTCGAAGGATATTTGAGAGGACGGAGGGTATAATCGGGAGAGAGGTATGTGGTCATAAGAAGGGATTTGGAGGGAGGGAATAGTTTTAGATAGAGTAGAGAGAGACGTTATGAGGGAGTAAGGGATGTGAAGGGAGGGAGGGGATGGGTTTTGAGGGAGAAGAGGTAGAAGAGTTGTGGAGGGAGGAAGGAGAGTTGTTTTGAGGAAAAATTGGGATGGGTGCAGAGGGAGGTAAGGGAGGGGTGTGGAGAGAGGAAGGACTATGGAGGGAGGGAGGGTGAGGGAGGAGGAGTGGTGTCGAGGGATAAGGGGTGTGGAGGTAGGGGAGAGGTGTTGAGGGAGAAGGATGTGGAAAGAGGATGGGGTGTGGAGGGAGGAGATGGTGTGGAGGTAGAAGAAGCAGAGGAGTTGAGGGAGAAGAGGGAGGGCTATAAATTGAGGGATGTGGAGAGGGGAAGGGGTGTGGATGGAGTGTAGGGTTTTAACGGAGAAGAGAGAAGGCCATAGAGGGAGAAAGGGTGTGGGATGGTTTTGGAGGAAGAAGAGGGAGGGGTAATAAAGAGGGAGGAAGGGTGTGGAGGGTAGGAGTTTAGCTGAAGTAGAGGGAGAAGTTTTGAGAGAGTAAGGGATGTGGAGGGAGGAAGGGGTATGGGTGTGGAGGGAGGAGAGATAAGAGTGTGGAGAGAGGAAGGGTTATTCGTAAAGAAGAGCCCCAAATCTTCACGATGGCACCCATTCATTATTAGAATCTCTCAAAGTTCATAAAGATGAAAATACAGAAGGATTTTTCTTTACATAGGTAAAACTCTAAAAATTGAGCTTCTTAGAAGAAAATACAATGCGCATAACCCATAAAGGTTAAAAAGGAACTGAATCAAGCTCAAAATCTTCAACAATGGTAGTCATGCAACAAAATTCTAGGGCTTCACCAAGAGAGCAAGAGTGAAAATGGAACGATCATAAGGGTTCAAGTTACTTTTACCACACGAGCTCAAGAAGTGAGTTAACAAAACTTAACCACGGTCAAAGAGCCAACTACCAAGCTACAGATCCATGATGGAGATGATCAAGGTACATTCAATCAATGATCAAGAAGTAGTCATAATCAATGTTAACTCAACCAACCCATGGTCAAAAGGTATGTATGTGTCGAAGCCACAAAAACCCTAATTCCACTCAGGTTAGTCTCGAAAGAAGAGCCACCGACAAAGCTCGAGGGGTATGCCATCGTAGAGGAGGGGACAAAATTATCATTTAAATTATTATGTTTTCAACACCATAGTATACAAAATGATCTGAGTCAAATTCAGAAGAAGGCCTCATAAATTTGTGCCATGTAAAACAAGCTAAATGATTATTTAATCATAATATGTGTCAAATCAAGGAGGAGTCCATGTTAGGATAAGACTATACCAAAGTGCATGGTCAACATTATTTGACCCCTAATCTATTATTACCACCTTAGTCATGATGGAATATTATTCACATGCACAAGTCAAGAGAAGACAAGGAATATGTTTGACATGTAATCATGAAGGGGCTAATGATAAAATTGAAATATTTTACCTTGAAAATTGGCTAAATACCTCGTACCCTTAAAGTGGTCAACATCAAAGGTGGTTCTCATATGGGAGCTTAAAACAAAGGTATTATTTTGCTTGCAGAGGTTGAAATTTCACATGTGACCATAAGAGGACAAAATTATGCATGGAGATGTCAACATCAGAGCCTAAGCTTGGAGGTGGTCCCCATCAAGTGGATGCATGGGTGATTATTTTTACAAGTATTACAGATTAATGGAATTTATTTTGCTCACTCACAGGGAGATGATTTCTTGCATGCCTTCACAAAAGGACAGAACAGATAAGAAGACAAATTTGCATGCACCTAGAAGGAGACTTGCTCATCAAGCAAGGTTTATTATTAGCAAATTATTCACCCATGCTTTTCTTAAAAATAGAAAAGTCAACTTCAGTTTGACTTGTATGTAATCAAAGGCTATTAATGCCTCTTTGTATTAGTTTGCTTTATTTTATTCCTTTATTTGTTATTAAATAAAGGATAAAAATAGGATGCATGGGTGAGTACAACCTTAGTCTATTTTTAGGAAGGGTGGGTGAATCAATTTTGTTATATATTGTGTGCCTTGGCAAAGCACAAAGAGGAATTTTTAGATATAGGAGTGTTGAAGCAATTTTCTGCCAGTTTTTCCCTTTGAATGTGAAGTATTTTATGCCTTTCCAATTATTTGCAGTCTTGTGTATGTTTTCCATTAATCTTGTGAATGTTGAATTCCCTAATTAATCATCTTACCCTGTTGCAAATTCAGTAATCTCTGCATGATATTAATGTGTATGTGTAACTTAGCAGTATTGTTGTGATTCTATCCCTCAATACATCAAAGTGTTTACCCTTAATTATCTTCAGAAATCTATTGGCATGTGCATCATAAGTTCATTCCATATCAATTGTGCATGTACTCAATCAAATACCTCATAAAATTTTGGTGTATCACCTTAGTTTTAATTCATTTTTTACAGTCATATTTTACCCTTAAACACTAGAAATTAGTTTAGGATACATCAATAAGGAACTAGCCTTAATATTGGAGACTCACCTCAAAATAGGTATACCCACAGACCTGAGGTGTTTCCATTATATCTACAAAAGAGAGAGATAAAATTTGCAAGCTTAGAACACCTGAAACCATCTCTTTAAAGGGTGCACTTTCGAGAGATAACACGTTTCTACTACAACAACTTTAATTTCACTAGAATCAACCCCTTCGATTGCATTAGGGTTTTCCAACTTAGTTGTAGGAACAAGTTAGGACTCAGGATTTGATTCTCGAGGCTTGTCTAACTATTTGGCTAGGATCTCAAACTCGGTATGAATCCTAGGTTTATTCTTTAGGTTGGCCAAATGGATTTCAAATGGCTTTGGTTTTCCCTGGGCTACCAAAACCTTGCCCAGGTGTAAGAATCTGACCTCTTGGAACAACGTGGAATGGATCGCCTTCATTATTTGAATCCATGGTTGACTGAGAATCATATTTTTTATTAGATAAGGTAAAAAGACAAATTTTGAAGGGATCGGGAACCCTGTACAACCAAAATATAAGCAACAAGGCTCAAAGGTGAAACATCAATGAACAAAGCCACACTAGGATAAAGATGAGACAAAACAACCAACCAAAAAAGTAAAGAAAAAAAAAAGAAAGGACCCCAAGAGACAGGTGAGTCAAAAATCCTTGACCACCGCATGGAGCAAACCTAACTACCATGGTCCTTTACTCTTTGGGATCTGAGATTCATCTTAAGGGAGAACCTCCACCTTTACCTTTATTTTTGTTGTTTACCACCTGCCATCCATCACCCCCATTAGGTCAACATTCTCATCAGGGTGAAAAGGTAGCCAAATTTCAAGCACTTCCTTGTTTATGGGACTCTGAATCTATTTGGGACAAGGTGAATGGGGCATAAAGGATCCACTCTTTTCATCTAAATGATTAGTAGAGGAAGAGGGGACAACCTCCCCCACCTTCTCCTCATGTTTTTCCTTAATACCAACCAAATAATTTTTAGTATCATTATCCTCAAGTCCGTAGACAACAAGATTACCTAGATTAAAATCCTTCCACCAAGAAACCCTTCCTTTAATCTATTTTTTAACCATGTGACAATCAACAACTAGATGTCCAAAAGAAAAGCATGTTCTACATCTAAAAGGAAACCCTTCATAATCTAAATTTTGCATCCATATTGAATCCTTGACCTTGAACTCCATGGTAGCTGGAAAGTCAATAGTCATGTTCATATCCACCAATATGTGTGCATATGTGGTGTGATCAAAAGAATAAGTTTTGGGATCAATGGCTAAGAATTTTCCCAATGCATTACCCATAGCTCTTAAGCAATCCTCACTCCAAAAGTGCAGGGGTAGGTATGGCAGCCTAATCCAGGAGGGGTAAATATGGAGGGAAGGTTGTGGAAAGAGGATGGGGTGTGGAGGGAGGAGATGGTTGTGGAGGTAGAAGTAGAGGAGTTGAGGGAGAAGATTGAGGGCTATAAATGGAGGGATGTGGAGAGGGGAAGGGGTGTGGATGGAGTGGAGGGGTTTTAACGTAGAAGAGAGAAGGCCATAGAGGAAGAAAGGGGTGTTGAAGGAAGGGTGTTGAGGGTTTGGAGTGAGAAGAGGGAGTTGTGTCAAGGGAGTAAGGGGTGTAGAGGGAAGGAGTTGAGGGATTGGAGGGAGAAGAGGAGAGGGGAGGTGTGGGGGGGGATGTGGAGGGAGAAGATTGAGGGCTAAAGTGGGAGGAAGGGGTGTGGAGGGTAGGAGTTTAGCTGAAGTAGAGGGAGAGGTTTTGAGAGAGTAAGGGATGTGGAGGGAGGAAGGGGTATGGGTGTGGAGGGAGGGAGGGGTTTGGATGGAGAGAAGAGGGAGGGGTAAAGAGGGAGGAAGCAGGTGTGGAGGGTAGGAGTTTAGCTGAAGTAGAGGGAGAGGTTTTGAGAGAGTAAGGGATGTGGAGGGAGGAAGGGGTATGGGTGTGGATGGAAAAGAGGGATGGGAGTGGAGAGAGGAAGGGTTATTGAGGGAGGGAAGGGATTTGAAGGAGATTCGAGAGGAGGAGGGGTATATAGGAGGGAGGGAGGTATGTGGACATAAGAAGGGCTATGGAGGAGGGAATGGTGTTAGATAGAGTAGAGAGAGATGTTATGAGGGAGTAAGGGATGTGAAGGGAGGGAAAAGAGGTAGATTTTTGAAGGAAGGAAGGGGTGTGCAGGAAGGAGAGTTGTTTAGAGGAAAAACTGGGATGGGTGCAGAGGGAGGTAAGGGAGGAGTATGGAGAGAGGAATGACTATGGAGGGAGGTAAAGGGTTTGGGAAGATATTTGAGAAGAGGGTGGGTATAGAGAGGGGTATAGAGGTAGGTAAGGAGTTTTGAGGAAGAAGCGGGATGGGTATAGAGGGAGGGAGTATAGAGGTAGGTAAGGAGTTTTGAGGAAGAAGTGGGATGGGTATAGAGGGAGGAATGAATGTTGAGGTAAGAAGAGGTATGGAGGGAGGGGAGTTGTGTTGAGGGATAAGGGGAGATGTGTGAGGGAGAAGAGGGGAGAGGTAAATATGGAGGGAGGATGTTGAAAGGAGTAAATATGGAGGGAAGGATGTTAAAGGAAAGAGGAGGGGTGTGGAGGGAAGGATGTTGAAAGAGGAGTTGAGGTAGAAGAGGGAGGGCTATATATGAAGGGATGTGGAGAGAGGAAGGGGTGTGGATGGAGTGGAGGGGTTTTAACAGAGAAGAGAGATGGGCATAGAGGGAGAAAGGGTGTTCAAGGGTGTTGAGGGGTTTTGAGTGAGAAGAGGAGAGTTGTGTCAAGGAGTAAAGGGTGTTGAGGGGATTGGAGGGAGAAGAGGGAGTGGTGTCGAGGAGAAAGGGGTATGAAGGAGGAAGAGGTGTGGAGGGGGTGAGGAGGTAGGTGAGGAGTTTTGAGGAAGAAGGGGGATGGGTATAGAGGAGGAATGGATGTTGAGGTAAGAAGAGGTATGGAGGGAGGGAGTTGTGTCGAGGATAAGGGGGTGTGGAGGGAGGAATGGTGTGGATGTAGGGGAGAGGTGTTGAGGGAGAAGAGGGAGGGGTAAATATGGAGGAAGGATGTGGAAAGAGGATGGGGTGTGGAGGGATGAGATGGTTGGAGGTAGAAGGAGAGGAGTTGAGGGAGAAGAGGGAGGGCTATAAATGGAGGGATGTGAGAAAGGAAGGGATGTAGATGGAGAGGAGGGGTTTTAACGGAGAAGAGAGAAAGGCATAGAGAGAGAAAGGGGTGTTGAAGGAAGGGTGTTGAGGGGTTTGGAGTGAGAAGAGGAGTGTGTCAAGGGTAAGTAAGGGGTGTAGAGGGAAGGAGTTGAGGGGATTGGAGGGAGAAGAGGGAGTGGTGTCGAGGGAGCAAGAGGTGTGGAGGGAGGGGTATAGATGGAGGGAGGGATGTGGAGGGAGAAGAGGGAGGGGTAAAGAGTGAGGAATGGGTGTGGAGGGTAGGAATTAGCTAAAGTAGAGGGAGAGGTTTTGAGAGAGTAATGGATGTGGAGGGAGGAAGGGTATGGGTGTGGAGGGAGGGAGGGGTTTGGATGGAGAAGAGGGAGGGGTAAAGAGGGAGGAAGGGGTGTGGAGGGTAGGAATTTAGCTGAAGTAGAGGGAGAGGTTCGAGAGAGTAAGGGATGTGGAGGGAGGAAGTGGTATGGGTGTGGACAGAAAGGAAAAGAGGGATGGGAGGGGAGAGAGGAAGGGTTATTGAGGGAGGGAAGGGGTTTGAAGGAGATTCGAGAGAGGGAGGTGTATACAGGAGGGAGGTATGTGGACATAAGAAGGGTTGTGGAGGGAGGGAATGGTTTTAGATAGAGTAGAGAGAGATGTTATGAGGAGTAAGGGATGTGAAGGGAGGGAGAAAAGGTAGTGTTGTGGAGGGAGGAAGGGGTGTGGAGGAAAACTTGGATGGGTGCAGAGGGAGGTAAGGGAGGGGTATGGAGAGAGGAATGACCTGTGGAGGGAGGGAAGGGGTTGGGAAGATATTCGAGAAGAGGGGTGGGTATAGAGGGAGGGATGTGGATAGAGGAAGGGGTATGGAGGTAGGTGAGTAGTTTTGAGGAAGAAGGGGGATGGGTATAGAGGGAGGAATGAATGTTGAGGTAAGAAGAGGTATGGAGGGAGGGGAGTGGTGTGTCAAGGATAAGGGGTGTGGAGGTAGGGAGAGGTGTTGAGGGAGAAGAGGGAGGGGTAAATATGGAGGGAAGGATGTGGAAAGAGGATGGGGTGTGGAGGTAGAAGGAGAGGAGTTGATGGAGAAGAGGGAGGGCTATATATGGAGGTATGTGGAGAGAGGAAGGTTGTGGATGGAGTGGAGGGGTTTTAATAGAGAAGAGAGATGGGCATAAAGGGATAAAGGGGTGTTGAAGGAAGGGTGTTGAGGGGTTTCGAGTGAGAAGAGGGAGTTGTGTCAAGGGAGTAAGGGGTGTTGTGTCAAGGGATTAAGGGGTATTGAGGGAGGGGAGTTATGGAGGAGATTGGATGGAGAAGAGGGAGTGGTGTCGAGGGAGAAAGGGGTATGAAGGGTGGAAGAGTTATGGAGGGAGGGGTATAAATGGAGGGAGGGGTATGGAGGTAGGTGAGGAGTTTTGAGGAAGGGTTTAGAGAGGAAAGAGGGATGGTGGTTTGAGGAGCAAGGGGTATAGATGGAAGGAGGAGGGGAGGTATGGAGGAGCGTTATATATGAGGAAGGAGGGATGGAGAGAGGAGGGGTGTGAGGGAGAAGAGGGAGGGGAGGGTATGAGAGAAGAAGGATGGGTAAGAGAGGAGGAGTGGAAGGAATATGGATGAAATTATGGGTGTGTGAAAGGAGAGGAGGAGTGCATGTGTTTGGAGAAATAATAGGGAGGTGTGTTAAGGGAAGATATGGGAGGAAGATAGGGAGGATTTGGAGGGAGTAAGGGTTGTGGAGAAAAGGTAGGTCCTATTTAGAGGGAGAAATGGAAGGGGTGTGGAGGGAGAAGAGGGAGGGTTGTGGAGGCTAGAAGGGGGTGGTGAGGAAGAAGAGGGGTTTGAAAGGATAAGAGGGGAAGAAGTGGAAAGAGAAGAGGGAGGGTGTTGAGGAGGAATATTTGTGGAAATAGAAGTTATAGGGGTGTGGAGGGAGGGTTGAGAGGCTAGAAGTGGTGGTGAGGGAAGAGGTATGTCGAGGGAGAAGAGGGATTTTGACGAAGAAAATGAGGGGATATGAGGAGTATATGGAGGGGTGTGGATAGAGGAAATGGTGTGGATGGAGAAGAGGGGTTTGGAAGTAGTAGAGGGGAGGGCTGGAGGGAGAAGAAGGAGGGGTGTGGAGGGGGATTTGACAACTCCCGAGGACCGATGACAGCCACACATACCGGAGTCAACTCCTAGGTTTAGATAGGGGAAGGGGTTTCAAGGAGGGGAGGGTGCGGAGGGAGGAAGGGGTGTGGATGGAGGAGATTGGTTTGTATGGAGAAGAGGTGTTGGTGTTGGTGGGTTAAGTGGGGAGGGAGGGGTGTGAGGGAGTTAAGAGAGGGTGTGGAGGGACAAATGTGTTTAAATAGAAGGGAGGCTTGTAAAGGAGGAAGGGTGTGGAGGGATAAGATAGAGGTGTCAAGGGAGGAAAGGGGTGTAAAGGAGAAGAGGGTTTAGAGGAAGAAGATGTGGAGGTATGGAGGAAAAGTGGGATGGATGGTGGAGGGAGAAGAGGTAGGAAGGGGTTTTGATAGAGAGGGAAGAGTTTTGAGAGAGGGAGAGGTGTGAAAGGAGGAAGGGGTGTGAAAGTAAAGGGATTTGGACAGATAAGGACAAGTGTGGACGTAGAAGAGGAACAATGTGGATGAAAAGAGAGTGGGGTGTGGAGGGAGGAAGGGAGAAGATTGATTTTGAAGGAGAAGAGTGAGGGGAATGTGGATGGAGAAGAGGGAAGGGTGTTATGAGGGAGAAGAGGGATTTGAAAGGGGAAGGGGAGGGGTATGGAGGGAATAAAGGGAGGGGTGTGTAGAGGAGTGGTGGTGGAAGGAAAGAAGAAGGGTATGGAGGAGAAGATGGAGGGGTGTGGAGTAAGGAAGGGGTTATGATAGAAGGAAGCATTTTGAGAGAGGGAGGTTTGTCTAAGGATGAAGTGATTTAGAGGGAGGAAGAAGTTTGGAGGGAGTAAAGGGTGTGGGAGGAGGAGAGGGGTTTAGATAGAGAGGAGGGATGGTTGGGGAGGGAGACAAGGAATGGGTGTTGAGGGAGATAAGTGAGGTGTATGGAAGGAGAAATTGGTATGGAGGAGAGAGAGGGTTTTGAGAGAGAAGAGGGAGGGTTTTGGAGGAAGGAGGGGTGTGGAGGGAGGAAGGGGCATGGGTGTGGATGGAAAAGATCTGGGGTTTACATGATCATGGTTTTGTTGTGGTAGATGGAGATACATTCAATAATGTTGTCACGATGTTCTCTTGAGTTTTGACATCTTCTGATAAGAAAAGGGGCACCAAAAAGGGAATTGCCATAGCCTCGGCAATGTAGGCACGCTTGTCCATCCCACACTTTACAAGGTGACATGGCTTGTAGCTGACCTAGTTTTTAACTTTGGTAGTGTTGCTACAAATCTTTTCGAAAAGGAAATCCATAGTCAGCTTCACGGCTTCCAACACCACCCTCGTGCTTCTCCAATCTCTCGAACGAGTCCCCATGATCCTCCCACCACTATTGTATCTAGTTCTGCAATGTCTAGTTTCGAAACGAGATTGGTAAGTAACGGAGCCTACCCACTCTTCAAGAGTTCCCTTGTCAATCTAATGGGTTATGAAAAACCATTCCTATGTGCCAACCTAACCATTAGAGCTCCGCCCGTAACTCTCCCAGTTGTAAATCCACTCAATGTTGATGAGTCGTTTACCTCCCTATCAATTGTGATTGATGCAATGTGAGTCTCATGGCTAGCACAATCTATTTTGTCCACGTATAATATCCCACAAATATTCTTGGGTTTTTTGTTGCTTCCAATTTAAATACTCATCAGGCTAAGTTTTTCATTTAACACATCATTTAGGGCAGCCAACATGCCAACATCAATACATGTGTTCTCAATTGTAGAGTCTCTACCGAGGAGGGGCCAAAAACCTTATACATTTCCAACCTGGCCATTGGAGCTCCACTCACAACTTTCCCAGCCACAAATCTACCCAATGTTGATGTGTCCTTTAACTCCCTTCTAGCTACTGAGGATGCATTATGAGTCTCGTCACTGTCCCAATCATGTGGTGAGTGGTAGTTTGGTGTGGCGGTCACATTCAAGTGAACCATAATAAGTCATGTATCCCTTTCTCCTTCTTCGTAATCAATGCGTTCAAGCAGATTGTGCTTTGATGTCCTCCATACTACCCTTATCACCTTTTTATTTCACTGATGTTGTCATGTGCAGGAGGGGGTTTTTTCCTTGTATACATGACTTTCGACGTAAATATTGGAAAATAAAAATAAAAATTATTAATTACTTTTTATTTCAACCCCTTGATAAAATGTTTCACCACTTTAATACAAAATGCACCAATCATGTAAATTGTTTTGAAGGTGGGGTTGAACCATGCATACCGAATGTATTTAGCAAAACATGTAATTCCTAGCAAGGATATTCACGATTTCAAAAGTTGATTTGCATAGATACCAAACTAGATTGTTTAAAATAAGTGGCTACTAAATGAAAAAATAGCCTTTTTCTTGAAGACAACGTAGTCTGATAGGATAGAGAAGACAACACAGTCTGTTCCAAGATTTGAAGCTCAATACGACATTGTCAAATGTAAGATTTGATCTCATTCCGTAGATTTAACATAAATAGTAACAACCACACAAGTTGCATTACAAGTTGCAAGTATAAAGAATTTAACGTCGTTGTAAGTATTGCACACAGATATCGATCCATAAAGAATATACATATGGATTTGAATGCTGGTAAGTACTTACAAGCAATAAAGAAATTTTCCGAGTAGTTAAATCTCAAAACAAGTTGTACACTCAGAATGTGATGTGATTTGACACTAATTATTTGATTCATGATATTTTAATTATTCAATTCATAGACTAGAGTTTACATTTATGAATTTGATGAGCTCTTGAATATTAATATTTTAATCTTATTCATCTATAACTCCTTAAAGTCTCTTTACCTGCTTTCACTCTAATAACCCTATCAACTATGAGTAGCTATCATAACTCGTACTCTCCTACACACTTGTTCTCACAAATACATTAACTCACTCAATAATATTGAAAGAAAGGAATGTCATGAAGAAATTAAGAAATTAATCCAAGGAGGATTTATCAAAGAATCTAACTCCTCTTGGGCATGTGCAACCTTTTATGTAGATAAAAGGAGTGAACATTTTCATCAAAAGAAAAGGCTTGTTGTTGATTACAAACCCTTGAATAAGTTTGTAAAAGCTGTACAACATCCTATTCCAGCTAAGGATGATCTATTATCTAGAATCAAAGGTAAATTTCTAGTAGATTTAAAATCAAGATCATTTCTAGGCATTGTATATAATCATGATGAGAGGTTGATGTTATAACACTCTTTGAGTTTAAATATTTTCTTTTGGAATCAATTGAGTCATGTTCTTGAGTTGACTTTATGATGTTTGCATTGGTATTACCTTACTAGCAATCGTACACAAGCATTGCGATGTGAACACAGAAAGGGGGAGGGAGTGAGAGAATGCAAGAAAAGTATGGAAAGGATGAAAATAGGGGACGAAGGTCGGGAATAAAGAAGATGGGAAACTGATTGGAAGTGAAATATGAAAGAGGCGGTCTAGTATAATGATATAAAAAGATGTGGGGGAAACATTAAACATCGAATGAAGTAAAGAAGTTATAAAGCGTAGATCGCTACTTCATGAATAATAAATGTTATTCATCATAATTCAAAGAATAGTTGAAACATAAGATTTATAAAAAAATATGAACATGAATTAATTTTACGCAATATGCAACATATTTAACCATTAGTTTTTATAAACAAAAGAATAAGAGTATCTATATTATTTTTAATTTTAATTTTAATTTTTAATTTTTTATTAATTTATTTTTGTTTTTTATTTTAATAATTTTTTAATAAATTATTGATTTTTATTTTTAGAATTTTTTTATCAATTTTTATTAATTATTTATGTATTTAATTAAGTTGTATTTTAATAAAATTCAAACTTGTATTCATTTATATATATATTTTATTATTAGTTCTTATCAATTTCGAGTACCTATTTTTATAATTTCAAAATTTTAATTTTCAATTCTTGAGTTTTTTTATTTTTATTTTTTTAAATTTGAATTTTTATTAATAAGGTAAAAATGGTTTGGTTTTGAGGGGACCAAAAAAAACCCATACAAAAGAGCAAAAGATAAATCATTTAGAACCCAGATAGAAAGCCTCTACCAATGGCATACCAATACAACAGACCACGAGAGGTCCCGACCGATCAATAAAAATGAAAGGTCCCCGAGACCCCGAAACAAAGTTCTTCAAGAACCAACAACACCCCGGAATGACTATGAGTATTACAATATAGTTTCAGCTAGACCACCATCCACCCACCTCCATCATTCCCGAGATCTAATGAGTCATTGAGATCCACCACTAAGTGCCTACATTCTTTTGCCAACATTCCTCCTTCAATCTAATTTCATCTTGCATTAAATTCTAGGGATTCTATTCCGATGCATTCCGTGTTTAATTCAAAATTTGAAAAATCCCCCATTATTTCACTCCCCACGTCACCTCCACTACCAACAGTCAGTCCATTATACAAGGCAACATCCATGAGGGATACCCCCACCCTTTGTCTACTATAACTACGTTGACTATTTTCAAGCCTGACACTTACGACTACCCGGGAGAGATATTTAATGGAAAATTTGAATTTGAAGTTGGTGGTCGAGACACCGGTGCACCACATCTTGCCACCGGGGACACCCTGGAAACCTGCACGAATCTCATGGCCTCCACACAAGTAACAAGTAATGGAAAGGTCAATGGTTGATCCAAAGTGCATGCCACGACTTCACTATCCTCCTTTTCTCCATCATTTTCTTCGCACAACTCTTTAACAGGCAGTTCCTCATTTTCATCGTCCTCCTCTGTAGTGATTTCTACAGTTAGTGATTCAACTGGTAATATATCCTCAAGCTGAACTACAAGTCTAGGACAAGCCCCAAGCTTCATCGTCTGGGAGGGCGTAGATTCACTACAACAAGATGAAACCTCAAACCCAATGCACCTACAAGTTTCACAAATAACCCTTGATTTCTCTATAACAATCCCCTATTCAACTTTGTATTTTGAGGTATTCAGAAATATTTTATTTGGCACCTGGCCTCCAAAAGGGACGTTAATGCACAATTGATCAAAGATTAATTGTGAATGGTTTCTTGTCGTAGGGTCCACAACAATTATCACCCCCATGGACCTGGAAATGCCTAGGAAGACATCCAAATCCCACAATTCGAGAGGCAGGACAGGCAGGGGGATCCACACATGGTGCCACCTACAAATGCTAAGAGTTGTTTTTCCGTAAAACCATGGTCCTTCAATAGGAAATCATTACAAATCCTCATTCTTTTGGAAGCTAAAGAGGAAGTTGTCCCCCCCAACGCTCTCACATCAAGCCTATAGGCCCATTTCCTCTTGCACCATTCCCTAAAAAAATAAATGTTAGGCCTCAATCCAACATATCTTCCTACGGCTACACACTTGAGACTACTTCTTGCTCCATCCACCAACTCCTCAGGGATCGCTAGTTGTGGATCACCCTCAACCCATGAAGGTAAGATCTTCAAGTGGCTCCCTAGTAGTGCCTCCAAACACACGAGGCCCAGGATCTAGCCATGACCACATAATCATCCTTCGTAGACCCTGTTTTGCTGATAATGTAGCCAAATTCTGAACACACTCAATATACTGCAAATGAATTGAACTCAAAAGAAAATAGATCTCCTTCTTCATTATTGAATCATCAATTACAATGTTTCCTAAATAAGAAAACAACTTCCAACTCAATTTTCCTACCAAACTCTAACTAACTTTGACTAAATCTACTCTTGGTGGCGGAAATTACTATTTTTAACAATTTACTAGAACCTGCTATTCTTAGTAAGTTTGCATGCTTATTCATACGGGCACAAAAATTTCCATGCATATTCTACATTCTTAAATTAGAGGAATTGTCAACTTTCCAACTCATAATGCATCTACGAGACTAACATTAAATAATGCCCTAAAATAGGAAAAAATTGAATTACAAATTAAATCCTAATTTATGGCCCTCAAATGGTGGAATTCAGGCCCGAAAATGTGCCAAAATGTGCTCCAACTAGTAGGTCTAGTTGATCGGTGTGTTCGTCTCATCGAGATAGGAGGTTTAAAAAAATGGACCCAATCGGACACCCGGAGCACAAGTTATGACATTTTCAAGTTCTGTTAATTTTAGCGCATCATTCTCCCCTGCTTGAAAAAAACGCAACTCCTACAAGTTTTCTTCAAATTTATGTCATTTATATACATCCATCTTCTTAATCTGCCACTATGTGACCCATGTGTTGTCCTCTTGTTCCAATCATTTCCAATGTACCAAATATTTGTTGTATTTCTCATGTCGTGTGTGCATTGTTTTCTTGTCTAGAATATGATCCACTTCTTCTTTCTTATTCACCGAAACCTACTACCTCCAATCTACTACTTCGTCACTAACATCCCCTTTTGCACTATCCCCATGAAAAGAATATAAGTTCTGAAACATTAAACACTGGAGAAATATCAAAATTCCCTAACAATTCTACCTCATAAGCATTATCATTTATTTTTTTCATGATTGTGTAGGGACCAATCTTCTTGTACTTCAGCTTGTTATAGGTTCCTTTTGGAAACATTTCCTTTAGTACGTATAACATAACCAACTCACCCACTATAAATACCTTTCTCCATCTGTGCACATATGTTATTTCCTTATACTTGTCATTATTGTTCTGTAACTTCTTCCTGCAATTATTGTATATGTTAGCAAATGCTTCTGCATCATCATTGACTCTACCATCAACTAGTAGTTGTACCAAATCTAACACCTTGTTTGCATTACTCTCATACACAATAGAAAATGGAGAATTTCTTGTGGATCTATTTTTGAAGCTTTTATAAGCAAACTAGGCTTGTGGTAATGCTAAGTTCCATTGTTTTGGCTTTTCCCCAACTATGCACCTAAATAGGTTTCCCAAACTCCTATTTACCACCTCTATTGGCCCATCAGTCTGAGGATGATAGGCATTGTTGAACTGTAGTTTAGTTCCCAACTTCTTCCATAAAGTCCTCCAGAAGTGACTCAAGAACCTTGTGTCCCAATCTGAAGTAGTGGTTTTTGGAACACCATAC
The DNA here is from genome assembly GCA_018340775.1 of Taxus wallichiana var. yunnanensis. Classification (NCBI taxonomy): domain Eukaryota; kingdom Viridiplantae; phylum Streptophyta; class Pinopsida; order Cupressales; family Taxaceae; genus Taxus; species Taxus wallichiana. Next base: position 998,506,766 of record CM031242.1, on the reverse strand, counting down.
AAACGAACAACTCTAAAAAAAATTTCTACTCCTGTCACATCACTAGTTTTCTTGCAGGCAATAAAATGAACCATTTTAGAAAACCTATCAACAACCACAAAAATTGAGTCCTTACCTCATGTTTTTGCTAATCCTAAAACAAAATCCATACTCAAATTTTTCCATGACCCTTTGGGAACAGGTAACAGCATATACAACCCTGTATTATGTGAATGGCCTTTCAAGACTTTGGCAAATTCAACACCTCTCCAAATATATTACCGCATCTCTTTTCAACTTTGGCCAATAGTATTTTCGCTACCAAGGCTATCATCTTATCCTTACCAAAAAGCTCAGTCAATCCTCCACTATGTAGCTCTTTCACTATACTCTCTCTCATAGACGCAACTGGAATACATAGTTGGCGTCCCTTGAATAGATAGCCATCATGTAAAAGGTACTCATCCTAGACATCACCTACATTTTCTGACAATGGATGACTTAACCTTTCAAAAATATTATTGAAATCGAGATCAGAAGAATACAAATCCTTTATTGCTTCAAAACCAACCACCTCATTTTCCATAGTTGTAAATAGAGTCACATGCCTACTCAATGCATCCACAACTTGATTCTGTTTTCCTGATTTATGCTTTAGAGAAAAGGTATAACCTTGCAAAAATGATACCCACTTTGCATGCATGTTATTCAACTTCTTTTGTATATTCACATATTTCAAGGCTATGTGGTCTATAAATAACACAAACTCCTTAGGCACTAAGTAATGCCTCCAATGCCTCAATGCTTGTACAATTGCATAAAATTCCACATCATAAGTAGAGTAGTTCTTTCTTACATCATTCAGTTTCTCACTAAAAAAATCTATTGGTTTTTCACCTTGACTTAGGACAACACCAATACCCACATGTGAGGTGTCACAATCAACCTCAAACACTTTATCAAAATCTGGTAGTGCCAAAATAGGTGCATCTATTACCTTCTTATTCAAGAACTAAAAGCTATCCCCTTTTTCCTTTGTCCACAAAAATTCCCTTCCTTTTGTGCAATCTGTTATAGGTGCTACAATACTGCTGAAATTTTTACTAAAATTTCTCTTAAATGTTGTTAAACCATGAAAGCTTCTTACCTCTCTTATACTCCATGGAGTAGGCCATTCAATAATTTCCTTTATCTTCTCATAGTCCATTTGTACCCCATTTGTTGAAATAATAAAACCCAAAAATACCAAACTCTCTTGCATAAACACGCACTTCTTCATATTTGCATAGATCTTCTCTTTCCTTAACACTTTAAATATCACCTTCAGATGTCTCAAATGCTTTTCTTTAGTTTTATTGAAAATCAAGATATCATCAACATAAACCACAATAAACTGACCATTGTACTCCTGCAGCACAATGTTCATCAACCTCATAAAAGTGCTAGGTGCATTAGACAACCCAAATGGCATCACCATCCACTCATATAATTCATTCCTATTTAGAATGTTGTTTTCCAGTCATCTCCTCTTATCAGAATATGAAGGTAACCACTTCAAAGATCAATTCTTGTGAAATACCTAAATCCAACAAGCATCCATTATATCATCAAGGTGAGGTATTAGGAACCTATATTTGATTGTAATTTTATTGATTGCTTTGGTATCCATGCACATTGTCCATGTTCCATCCTTCTTTGGAGTTAATAAAGTCAGGGTTGCACACGGGTTCATGCTCTCCCTCACTACTCCCTTTCTCATGAGTGATGTCGTTTGCTTTTTCAATTCTACATGCAATTTCGGGTTCATCCTATAAGTCCCTTGATTTGGGAGTGACGACCTTGGGATCAAATAAATATGGTGTTGAATATCTCTTTTTAGTGGTAATCCATCTGGTAGCTCAACAAGAATAACATCAAAAAATTATTCTATTAATTTTGTTACTTCTACTAGTATTCGTGCACTTACAAGTTCATCATTATTTGTGACTAGTGCATTACAAAACCTAGTTACCTTTGTCTCCTTCACAAATTCTTTTGCAGAAAGCATATTTTCAGCATTTCTCTCTTCCTTCAGAGGTAGCAAAACTATTTTAGTTCCCTTCTTCCAGACAATATAAGTATTCTTTCCCCAGTCATGAATAGCTTTCCTATCAAATTGTCATGGTCTTCCTAGCAACATATGACATGCATCCATAAGAATAACATCACACCAAATCTCATCCTTATAACTTTTCCCAATAGAAAAACTTATTAAACATCTCTTATCAACAGTAACTTCATTACCCTTCTTAAACCATGCATTACAGTAAGGGTTAGGATTCTTCTAACAATGCAGGCCTAGTTTCTCAACCATTCCATTTGAAACCATGTTCTCACAACTACCACCATCAATAATAATATTACATGTCTTTCCTCCTGAAGTGCATCTTGTTATGAAGATATTTGTACGTAGCCATGCATCCCCCTTGATATCTTTTCTTGGAGTAATTATTGTCCTTTTAATCATCAAATTTTCTCACACATCTAGTGGAATTTCTAGGTCATGTTCATCTTCTTCTTGTCCAGCTTCAACAATATTTACCCTAGGAGTCTTATCAACAAAAAAACTCAACTATTTCATTTGAATCTGTGTTCTCACAACTACCACCATCAATAATAACATTACATGCATTTACTCCTGAAGTGCATCTTGTTATGAAGATATTTGAATGTAGCCATGCATCCCAATTCTAGTAACACACAACAATTTTTGTAACACATAAACTTATAGAAAGGAATAAAATTATATTTAAACACAAGAAACTTCTCAATCGAACTACGGAAATTCATACCTAAAATTTAGTTTTAGCCTCAAATTAAAATTTCATACCCAACGCATCACCTAAACAGAAGTCTGCCAATCCCAATTAGATAAAAGTTTGACAAACACAATCAAACAAAATTCCCAGAGCCCTGCAGAAGAAAACTAAAGTTTATGTACTTAATTGAAATATACAATAAAACTTTAGAATTAAAAGACAGGAAAATATTTTCTTCAGTATTTTTACTACACAAAATGCAAGCATATATGATACCTGAACATGTTATCACCATCTCCCATAGTACGCATGTGCAAAGATTCACCACCTGCCAACATGTGTAATGCACCATCAAATATCTCACTGAACCCTCCAATAGATAATAGATGTTTCCTTAAAAAAAAGTGACTATATAACATAATTATGTTTCCTACCAAATCATAGTAACTTGTGTAGAAAAAGTTTAGAACATAAAAACTTGATTTGAAATAGGCATAGCCATCTGACAAAAAATAACACTCAGGGGTATTCTATCAAATGTTTAAACTGCAAATATAACAGAGACAAATATAATACATTTCATATGCTAAAATAAATAGGAACAAGCTAGTATACATAGTTATAGCCATTAAATTAAAAGACAATGAAAAATAATATACAGATAGATTCCATTATGAAAGGTAGAAGGCGCTGTAAATAGCCAAATAAAAATCCAAGGTTAAATTTGCTAGAATGGCTGATTTCGTGAAATAACAGATTGTAAAATGGATGCAAAAGAGAGAATAAAGGTCTGTTATGCAAACACCATAGCCTAATAGAAAATACCTAAAACAATAGCAATTTCTTAATTAGATCTAGTGGTTGTGAATGCTTTTCAGGCACACAAAAATTGTGAATTAAACGAGTAAATACACAATTTGTAAAAATTCCACCCTGCATAAAATACGGGGCATATGTCACACATGTATAGGACTTGGGCCCCCTCACAATCAAACATCTCACTGAACCTTGAAACTTAACACAAGACACATATAACAAAACAAACCCTTCCGCATGCCATTAAAAATCCTACACAAATGTTAGATAAAACTTAAAAGATGACATTAGCCCTTCTGCATATCAAAGTACGCTAAAGACAACTTTAAAATCGATTTAAAAAAGAGAAAAAATGAACATGCCTAATCAATTAAGTAGAATCATTCTTACCGTGTGAAATTAAGCAGAAAATTTGAATGTTGCCCGTGATATTCTGGTCATACTCGGCACTCCAGTGACGGCTTCAAAATATAGACAACATACGAGGACAAAAATAACACAAACATCTACCCAACAACACAGGCATGAAACGCACAAAACCAGACACAAACCAAACCACAAACCTCAAAAATGGAGACGAAAATCATACACAAACAATAAGACCAAAAACTTCACAACACATGAACAAAGACACACAAACTTCGAAAGAATATTTGGGGGAAATGATTTTAATAGCTCGCACACATCAACAGCTCTTCCCAGTCCCACCGACATATGCTTTCCACTAGCCACCACATTAAACTTTTTTTTACCATTTATTTTTGCTCGTTGAAGCTTTTGAAACGTGTCACGTCTTCATTAATACTTATCCTTTCCCATAACATTTATGCATGTTGTGTAAATTTGGTGTACCTAAATTTGGTAGCTATGTGTGCACATTATTAAATTTAAAGGAGGTGCAATCAGGCCTATGAGATGTGAGATTTGACGCTTGTCCATATGCTTATTCTTTTCCTACTCATCTAAATTTTGTGGTTGCTTGCTTATTACTTCCTTCATTTTGGTTGGTTATATACCCTTCACCTTACTTTATTATTTCAACAATTTTAGGTCAATCATATTTTTTCAAAAAAAATTGGTTAGAGTCCACATTTTTAATATTAGGATATTGAATATATTAATTTGTAATATTATAATTATTATATAATAAATGATTTATTTTTGTATGTATTGGTTGTTTTATAATGACATGATCATTTTTAGGCCTTATTCCAGTGCACAATTTTTTTATTTTTTCTAAACAAATATTAACAGTAGCAATTGCACCAAGTGTGTAATGGACATGGCCGAGGAACAATACGGGTGTGCATTTATGATGGGAATAGAAAAAAATGATTATGAATTTTGTTGTGCAAGAATTATCTCTTCAATTAACAACACACGATTATGTACGTAGATGAATGTTGTTTCTCCCAATGATTATTAGTGTCTTAAATTGTATTTTACAATATATAATGCAACTTATAAGCAACAAGTATAGCTTGTGAATTAAACATGGGACTAATGAAAAATATTTATTCAACACGATGCAATTGATTTTATTAAATTAAATAATTTTATATTAGGATTATACAAGGGAAATATTAAGAAATTATTGCAATTTGGCCATAGAAGGCTATAAAATTTAAAACATTTTCTTTTCTTTACTTGTTAGATAGGGTATACACTACAATTGTAATCCACAACATGACATTTGGCACCACATTCAACAAGGCCATGAATGTCATATACTACCGAAGCCATTGCAAAATTGAAATTGTAGATATCCATGACCAGTGTCTTAGACATAGTTATATAAATCATTTTGTAACGGCTCTTACATCTAAGAGTCATTCCCCAACAGTCACCTTTATAGTTGTCTATTATTTTTGAGTCGCTTCTTCTAGATGGTTAGTTTATTATGAGGCATGCATATGTTTTATTTAGTAGAATAATTTGAGATAATCAAAATTAAACATAAACCATTATGACTACCCACGGTGGGAGAATATGCTTTAAAATTGATTTATGAGCTCCCCTCGCCAATAAATAAATCTCAAAAAATCATAATGTATGTTCTTTGTGCCCTTCGTAAAAAGTTTTTAAAGCATTTTAACCATTGTTTCATCGTAGGAAGTATGGTTATTACTAAGTGTTGGCATCCAAATTGATTCTCCCTTGGAAACCGAGCAACATCACAGATTTAGCAAGACATTGAGAGACAGACATATCATATTATGAGTCATTTTGTAGCGAGGAGGGGATTCATCTGACTCTTTGTCACTCGGGCATCGGAGAAATGGATAGCACCTTCATTAAGGATTTGATCTATCCTCACTGCTTTAGGTCGTGCCTTTCAACCAGGGTGAGAGGACCCATTTTGTAACCTCTGTTGGTGAAGGAGAATGAAGATATCCTTCTTTGCACAAACTTGAAAGGAAACCTTGAGAAAATATGATCAATGCACCACAATTTAACTCTCACGAGTTGTCACTTCTAAAGAATGGTGATATTTCCTAAACAAGGCTTAAGGTTACTGAAGACATTATGGAATCTTGATTACTTCTGCGTATTTTGGTAGTAGAATTTGTTCATTCATGGATACACAGTGTAGACAGGGGTATTTAGGTGGGATTCATGGTTATTTGAAATTTATTGGTGGGAGTTAAGCAGGATAAAGTTGATTATACCCAATCTTTGAGAACCTTCACAACATTTGGAAAACTAAATGATAGAATGCTTCAGAATAGCAACAACATTCCTTCAACTAGAAAGTGTACATCAATGGGGCCTAGATTTGCACAATTTCACACAATCTTTGAGAATTCAAAATGAAGGCTCGAGCTAAAGACTCAATTAAACACTAAAGACCCCTCGTTCCTCATGCCTAAGATGCACTCAAAGGCTTACATACAATCTTTATCAACAAAATAACAATAAAGTGATTTTAAATTGTTTATTTCACTACAAGATGAAGGTTCTTCTCGTAATGAAATTACAAATGCCACTAAACTATCACAGGGATGAGATCCTGTGTGATTCGAGGACTTTAACACAAGATTGCAATACGAACAAGAAAAACTACTTGCATACATTCTGAAATAAAGTAGACACAAATTTTCCCAAGATTGACATAGATTAATTCAAAGTTGATTAGATTCATCAGTAGGGGAAAGTTTCTTTGAATAGTCTCAAAGCTTGTCAATGGCTATACACTCACAACCAACTTGACGTGATTGAAATCTAAAACACAGAAATTAACAAGTTTCTCATATTGGTCTCTCAGGAAGATATGCTTTCTCAAATTTTCTCATAAAGTTTAACACCCGACCCTTTGCAAGAGTATTCTCATTACATTTATTCATTTCACTCACTCACTCATCCCAAATTTCCCCCAAAAAAGAATAATATTTAAGGAACCTTTGCTTGTTACCAATTTGTCTCATAAAGTGACTTTTAACAAATTTACACCCGTAAATGTCAAGGTGGACAAATCATGAACTGATCACATTTCTCAGACCCTCGAATAATGACTGGGATGCCATGCCACAAAATTTTGATAGTTATTCTAATCATTATTTTATTCTGTCATGTGAGAAATCCCATTTTAATCATTTTCTGACAGCTCTGTATAGTTAGATCTGACTAGCAATCCTTTTCACCCTCGAGGACATATCTTGAGAAATGAGTGCCCCGCATGGATGCCTACATTCGTGCCTCTGAGAAATGAGTTTCACACATGGATTATTCCACATACTTGCGTTGTGAGTCTAATTTGCAAGAAAAACAATGCGTATTCACATCTCCAAGAGTCTCAGAGCAAAATGGCAGCAAAATCAGATACAATGCACAAAAACCATTGATTCTGCCCTTCTCAACTTTAGATTAGAGCCTTCCATGTGTTTCCTTGGCACAACTGCAAAGGTGAGGTATAGAGACAAGTTTCCAAACAAGTGCGGGCCTTCCATGTGCCCTAGGCCCAAGAAAAATGCCTTTTGGCCTTTGAAAAGTCTCAGTATAAAAGGGAGCCATGGAAGCCTCCACATGTCTCAATGGCACACTTTTGATATGGTGCCCAAAAGTAGAGACCCCAAACAAGCGCGAGCTCACCACGTGTCTCAGTCTGACAAAGTTGTTGAAAATGTTTAAGGATCAGTGAAGGCACTATGTGTCTAGGGTCTAAGACAATTTTCCTTGGCCGTTGAAAAGTTAAGCAAGGGCAGAGTGAAACTTCCAGTCCCCATGGTGTTCTTTCACTAATAAAATTCCATGTGTCCCCATGGTGCTCTTTCACTAATAAAATTCTGGGGTAGGTCCCCAAATAGGTGCGGGCCCTCCATGTGTCCCAGGCCTTTAGAAAGTTGCTTGAAAAGTTTAAGTATAGAAAAGAGCTGGAAAAATCCTCCACGTGTCTCCTTGGCAAACTACTAATGTAAGACCCAGAGGCGGATCCTCAAATGAGTGCAAGCCCCCATGTGTCCAGAACCTAACAGAGTTGCATCCGTTGCTGAAAAAAATCTAAGTATGGACAGAGTGAGCGAAGACCTCCACGTGTCCCTTCGACGCTCTTTTGATATGGAGCCCAAAAGTGGAGACCCCAAACAAGTGCGGGCTCACCACGTGTCCATGGTATGATGAAGCTGCATCTAGTCGTACAAAAAATGTTTAAGTCTGGGTAGGGCCAGCGGAAACCTCCATGTGTCTCCATGATACAACTCCAAAGGTCAAACCAAGAGGTGAATTTTTAGATGAGCATAGGCCCTCCACGTGGACAAGACTGAGTTGAATCGGGCCTTAGAGTTTCAAAGTGCCCTACCGAGCCACATCCAATTAGAAAGGACCACGTTTCCACATATGTTGAGATATAAATTGATGTGAGAAAACACACCCGTCAAACTATAAATTGTAGAGAAATCACCATTTGCACCCATAAATGAATCTTTCTTTAAGGAAAAGAATTTAGAAATGATATAAGGCCCAAATGTGATCCATCGAGCTACATCCAATCAGAAAGGACCATGTTTCCACAAATATTGGGACAAAAATTGACAGGGAAAACAAAACGTGACTATGGAAAAATGGAAGGAAGGAAAAAACCTGAATTTACGCCCAAGTTACAAATTCTTTCACATGGAACAGAGGAATGGAAAATAAATTTTGGACTTAATGTGATCCTCGACCAAAGGAAAGGATTGATCATGGCAACCAAATGAAGGACAGAGCTTTCACGCATCAATACGGGGAGATAGAAAAAGATGACAAAGTCAAGAGTAAACTAAAATGAAGGATTTCAAGGAAAAATAGGGCATCAAATTGAGCACCAACACTAAGGATGTTCATCAATCTTAATTTATTTTAATGAAACATAGGTATATATTAGCAATTGCACATGGACATTGCAATGCAAACACTGAAAGGTATGCAATTGTTGGATGACAGGAGTATTGGGAAAGGCTTGTAGTTTGATGTGCGGAGAAGTTGATGGGAAGAAAAGAGATGTTTTTATGAAGGATGTGGGAAGGAAGAGAGTAATTTTTTTAGTTGATAGGAGGAAAGATGTATTCATTATAGTCTTGGCAAAAGAGAGGGAATGAAGGAGAGAAAAAACATATAAGTATAATGTTGTAACATTGATGGTTTAATTGAAAAAGGATTGTTGTTCATTAGTTTGAGATTATCAAGTAACAAACAATATTGAAAAGGAGAAGCAAGTGTGAAATATTTTTTTGAAAAAGCACATACATTTTTAGTAGGAAAAAAGCCTAAGGTGAAACGATAAAGGAAAAAAAAAGAATATATGTTGTGGTAAGGTGTAGTGCCCAATATAATTTTTTTTTAAAGAAACTAAAATAATAAAGTAAGTTTGAAAAATTAGGCAGAGGGTAGTTGGAGAATAATGATGGAGGATGCGTGGAGAGTAGCAAGGCATGTGGGCTCTCTTACATAGCACATGGGCACCCTCAACTGCCAGTTAGACCTATCACTCTCCTTGGACAATAATGCAAGCACTTTATTCAGAATTTGAGGCAGAAACCATGTTGAAAACCAACCTAACTTTGAAAATTTAGTAGTATTTGGTAGATGCAGTAATAGATAGAAACTTAAGTGGGTCTTTTCTAGGAATCTCTTGTTGTAGCCATCTTGAAATCAATAGATTTTAGGCTAAATCAGTCTTGCATGTTGGAATAAAACTTAAACCTGAATATCTATTCATTTTACCACATGTAGAATCATCAATTTGGATCTATATCTGCACCAACAACAATTTCATTTGTTTCAAAGGAAAGGAAACTACATGTCATTGTTTTGTTTGTTGTTTGAGGAATTGGAGGGGCTCCTTTCATACGTATTGGCTAGTTGCATTGATTTTACATATTTTGTTTCTATGTTGTGCTACATGCACTTTAACCTTGTTGCACCATTATCTTGTTAGACAATTCCTACCACTTTGATTATCCTGCTCTTTATCTATTTTTCTTTTCGATTAGTGAGTGTATTGATTGAAATAGTAAAAGTGCCCTTTTCCTGTTGTCCTATGTATGTCTCTGCGAGATTTTGGATCTTTCATTCTTCCTCTATGTGAAGCCATTTGTTGTACATTCTCAGCATACTCCCATTCCATGCCAAAATACGAGCTCTGGTACAGATCGTGGACATCCATCAAAGCATAAAATATAGAGGCATGCTTGTTATTGGGGTGTGACCAGATTACAAAGCCTAAGCTTCAATGAATGGCATCATGGTTATGGTACTTGAATGGTCTATGTTACTCTATACTAGATTATCCTTATCTTCTTTGTGTTACCTAATTTTTGTGCCCTCTCTCTTTACTATATACAGATTGGGCTCTCCATTTATTTGAGCTCAAACATTGTCGATTCACTTGAATCCCAGTCTGAATCTCATTCCATTTCTCAGCCATACAATAGCTTTGACATTTCCTAAATTTGTTCTTTGACCACTCAGATACCCACCACAATGCATGTTCTTCTCCAAATTTTCACCAAGAATATCATGCAATGTCGTAACCCCCTTCGAAAGACGAAGTAAAGGAAAAGAGAGAGCATCGATAAAATGCCCTCAAGAAATTCTTACTGAAGGAATACGGGCTCTCCATCTTGCACCTACCGATTGTAATGAGCTAGGACCCCTCTCTTTTCAGTTTACACCTCCACTGATAAATCCCAACAGGTAATTCAATTCTTCTGAGATTCTGGGTTCACTCTTCACTAGTGGGTGTGAATGAGGAAGCTGTAAGTCTTGGATGAATTTGATGCCACAAAGATACAATAGTCATAGTGTGCCATTTACATGGAGGATAGTTGTTTTGGAGTCCAGACGTGTGATTTACTGCACATATGGATTGGGGAAAGGAGAATAAATGGGAGAAGATTTTGGTGATTCGTCTGAGGGTGTAGCTTTAAAGAAATCATAAGTTTCACAATCAAATACCAATGTGCAAGACACGGGAGTATTTCGGTGGTGACTTTAACGATCTATTCCCTCATTCGTGTGTTGAAAATTTTAATGAATTGCTTATTTATCGATTTGGTGGAGTTCTGCAAGTGCCTTGTTCTTCCCTTTCAATTGGTGAAAGACCCTTAGTAGATCACAAGTTTAGCGTAAAAAAATGGTATGGATTTTCCCTGCTCTCATGCTTTAATTTTCTGCTTTCATCATTTATTGCAATTTGAAAGTAAATGTTTATTATTAGGAAATGTATCCCCAAACAATGATCAAACTTTACTTTGTTTGGAATTGTCAAAAAAATAAAATAAAACAAAATTAAAATTTTGACACTAAAAGTCACGTGGATGGAGTGCCACACCCAAGTATACAACAAACCTGAAACTCCTAGCATGACCCCTAGTAACATGAGACACCATGTGATAAATTATCCAAGTCGTTTGAATTTATTTGTGTCTTTGCAAGTCAAATTTATAATCCTTCTTAGCTTTGCAGTCACTTGTGTGATGTGTTAGTTTTAATAAAACATGATCGGTTTCAACTTTCGGTTGCCGCTAGTTTGAGCGAAACTCAAAACCACTGCAACCTACCCTAGAT